>JAHDVF020000959.1:1200000-1724895 GCA_022606425.2 Lepidostoma basale
GTCTTTCACCATACTACCTTATATTTCGTCTTTCGATGGGGTCCCGAAGTGCGCGATCCCAACCTCTCCTAGCTGTCTTCATTCATCAGCAGTCGGTCCACTCACCTTCGAGACAACCTCCACCAATAGACAGATAGCAGGGTCTTTCACCATACTACCTTATATTTCGTCTTTCGGTGGGGTCCCGAAGTGCGCGATCCCAACCTCTCCTAACTGTCTTCATTCATCAGCAGTCAACCATATTTATGTAGCATAATTTGCATGGGTCGAAGTTTATATGTTTATTTATATAGAAGATTGTAAATTTTGTTAGAACGCTACATGTCCATAACTAAGATTTCAGTATTCGTTGAGTTAGTGAATACCTGTTTCGGGCGCGATGCGTTGGCCCGAGTGTTAGTGAACTATATTACGTGCAGTATAGGAAAGGTATCGATATATCATATATATATATATATATAGGTACATGTATGTAATATATATATATATATATATATATAGTATATATATATATATATATATATATATATATATATATATATATATATATATATATATATATATATATATATATATATATATATATATATATATATATATATATATATATATATATATATATATATATATATATATATATATATATATATATATATATATATATATATATATATAGTATATATATATATATATATATATATATATATATATATATATATATATATATATATATATATATATTTTATATATATTAGGTACATGTATGTAATATATAAACGTAAGCATAGTATAATCATGGAGTAAGCCGAACGCATACGTTCCAATTTCCTGAAATATAAATTCTTAATTCTAGACTTAGCTTTTCCGTCGTAAAAAAACAGCTCAGGAAAACTGATTCTATAGTATTTTTAAATCTGCAAATGCCGCACCCCTCGTACCACTATACTTGTATACAAAATAAAATGAAGTTCTTGATAATCAAAACAACAAACACCCACTGAATTTAATACCAAAAGCGACCGCTTCCCGTCAGGTCAAAAGTCAACTGCCCCGAGCTATCTTTCTCCCTGGCCCACTACCCCTCTCGGCTCAACTCCCCTCTCTCCCCTCTCCCTGCGTCTCCTCTGCTCCCCGCGACCCTAACCCATCCCCATTTGGTTAGGTGTTATATTTTCTAGTCATTTGAATTTATTTACGTACATCTGAATTCACGTATCTCTCTCTACGACGGTTCAATATCATCACAGTCCCCCCCTAGAGGAAACCAGGAAAACTCGGCAGAAAGTTTTCCGTTGCTTCCTCAATTCCAGGTAATTCGTTCCACCCTTGTCAATTTTCTTAGTAAGTTATCTTATTATGTTATTTAACCTATGATAATTGTCCTTTGACAGTACATTATTCTACTGTCTTAACTACTAGCGTACCTACGCCTTGATATGCCAACACCTTCAATTCGAACTAATAATTTTGCCACTACTTCTATTCCCTAGATTCTAGCAAGAATCTGACGAGTAAAATATTTTTCTTCGTTTCGCTCCTTTTATTATCCTAAGTCACCGCAAAATATATAAACGACAACGCTTTTATCAATAAACCTCCCCCCTAGAATCCGAAGACTTTATCAACCTCGTATTGGTGAAATCACAACCATTACTCATTTATTTCATTTTATTTTTATTGTTTCCAAATAGAATCTAATCTGGCAAATTTTGAACACAATATTATAACTAAAATTATATCGCCATGTCCCTACAAAAGAAATTCTTCCGCTCCACAAAATCAAATCAAATACAACTATCCTCATCTCCCCCCTAAAACTCCAGCCCCTCAAATCCAAAGCACACATTTCGTTACATATTTTTACTCTCACGTGCACATGTACTCACACACCGTTATTTATTTACTTATTTTATCTATTTATTTGTATTTTATTTTATTATCATTATGTGTACATCATTTTATTTTATTTATTTATTATTATTATTTATTTTTTTGAATACGAAAATGAATTTGCTACCTAGATTAAGGTCGAATTTCAACGCAATTATTACCTATTTATAGCTACTTACGACTAAACTTATGCTATAATAACTATAATCTAAACTTCTAAAGACTGCATTGACCAGTCAGCCCTTTTCTATTGAACCCTTGTGGTAATTGATTTTACAAACGACGCACTTAAAATATAACTTATCATAAATAAAATAACTTACAATCTATTCCTTATAATAATCATAATCACTATTGCCGTTGTACCTATCTTTATTTAGTGACCCTATTACCTAGATCGAAAAATAATAATAATGAATGTTGAATAACGCATCTGGTTACTCGGACAATTTAAAATAGTTCTTATTCTAATTTCAATCTTCCATTATGGTTCTAAACGTACCCCCCTAAGAATTTTCTCATCACTATGATTGATAATTAGTTCTGCTGCTTTAAACATTTCTTGTAATTTGGTGACACACCTCGATCGATCGAACGCTCCCTAAAATAATAACATCAAGCTCCTAAGATTAAATAAATAACGTAAATTATTTTTGAAAAGATATATACGCACGGTGTTAATTAAAGAAAGTCGAGAAAGTCGGAAAAAGCATGACGCGATCAAATCAATAAAACCAAAAGGAGTTCCATTAGAAGTCGGAGCCATCGACGAGCGTCCGCTCCACGAAGTATGCACGTAGAAGCTCCGCAAAACATAACTGTAGAATGTTGTGACTATCTGTTGTTAAGTAATCTAAAATTTTCTCTATTTCAGAAGAAATCTATTACATATATCGATGATATATGGCCCTTATTTTTGATGACTGCGGAAGTATTTATTAATTTTATAAATTCCGATTTTTTTTTTTTTTTTTAATACACCTAATTATGTTGGGATATATGTAAGTAGCCTATAACCGGCTACCTCTGCGATTGAAATCCGATATACCTATACCTAACCATCATAGCTTATTATCGATATTTTTATTTTTATTAAACCTTATAATTATCTTACTCATATATTTTTAATTTCCTATTGTATGTTTATATATTTTATAATACCAACTCATCCGGATTTTCACACCTAGTCTTAGACTTATGTTAAAACTACGATTAAGTTACAATACTTTATGAAAATATACAGTTAAACGAAAATTCAGATTTAAACGAAATCATCTTTAAATGCTAACATATTATACTACTTCGGTTGATCACCGTAATTGTTTATTCGACAATTATAAGCACTGTAAGCACACACAAGCAATAACATGTATTTGTACTTATGCATTCCACAATAATTGAGAATCATACTGAACTAACCTATGGGTATGCCGCTCCATTTTGTTAAATATTATTCTAAAGTATCATAAAGTATCTTAATTTTTTTTCGTACAATTTAAGTATCGTCCTCGAACCTGTAATAATTTCACAAATGCATGTCACATCGCCGTTCATTTCCTAGTATTTGTTATCGTGAACCCAACCCATGGTGACCTAAAACAACACCAGCCTGGCGAGATACTTGATCCATAAGGAGAATTCCATGGAATGCCAGCCTACAGAATACCAACTTGACACTATTGAAAACTCATCACTTAACAAACAAATTTCATCCTTAGCTAAATTATTATAACAAGTCCCAGCATTCGCAATAAATAACCCTATCTCCTTAAGATTTAAGCCCGACACATCGCCTGGAAACTTAAGAACTTTTTTTTGTTCCATCCGAAATTATTTAACGGCTAAAAATTGTCGACACTTTAAAATTCACAAAATTTAACGATATCTTTAAGTGGTCTCCTCGGTATCTCTAGGATATCTCAGACCGCAACGTCCTAATATCCGACTGCAATTCGATTCATTTCAAATATAATATTTTATTTTCCGCTTCGTAAATATTCACCTAAATTCCAACTTGCTGTAATTGATATTGATCAAAAGAATTATTTGACATGTTTAACACATCAGTATTTTAATTTACTATGGAAATAACCTAAACTCTTATTATTACTGGTTTAATCATCACTCGCAATTCCATTTTATACAATTAACACGTCTGTATTTTAACTTCGCAATGTATATAACTTAAGATTATTATCGATGACCTATTGCTCATACGTAGAACATAAAGACATTAAATATAAATTTTGTAAACTAGCCATTATAAAATGTATATCTTATACTATCTCGTATTCATACACTATAATAATTATGTATCTATATATATATACTAAAATTACCATGCTATGTCCTTCCTTTACCTGAGACAGTTGAAATCCAAGTACGTATTATTATACATGGCCAATAAATGATTAAATATTTTAGAAACGACCCATTTATTTATCACTTTCGTTATAAATAATATTATTTACATCCCCCTAACAAGCAAAATTGCTACGGCGACCTAACCGACCGCGATCCCTAGAAAAATCCTGATGTAAACACTTGACTCGAACTAATTTATGGTTATTTTGGTGTGAAAGAAATTAATGTGTACCTATCCAGGATTATGGAAAAATACAAACCAAGAAGAATGTTATTGACTCAAGACACATGTTTACCATTTAGATCTCTCGCTGCAGTTTTTAGAAGTATGGAAAAAAAAACGTTGGTGGTAACAAACCTTTTTACAAACTACATTTACGAAATAAATATAACTCTAGATATTACTAATTCCCAATATTTTAAGCATGAATTCAATCTCGTTACGATCATACATCTAAACTATCTTAAATACTATAGTCTACTCTAAGTATAATAATAATAGCGGGGCCCTTATAATTTATTTTACAAATATACTAATTCGGAACATAATCACAATATTTATTTATTTATTTAGCGTACTCTCAAATGTTTGATTAGAATATAAATGAGTCTATAACACAATGAATATTTTAATGGTGACCTTAGTCGATCTAAAATATACGATTAACCTGTCAATAATTTAATATAATTTAATGATTACTCTAATTGTTCTCAAATATAATTTCAGCTGACAATAATTTAATAGAATAGCGTTACTTATGAATAATAATATTTACATTCACCCTTTTCTAAATTCTCGAAATATTCTTCTACAATAACAAAATTATGATAATAATATATTTATTCCTATTAAACCTACCGAAAAGTGAACTAAAGTTGTGTTTCAATACTAAACTTTCTATAATATGTTCGGAGTTCTCTTTAAATATTCAAATCATAAACTAAATACCACGCCGATAATTATTTTCGAAACGATACGCGACCCCTGCATAGAGCATCCTAGAATACCTTCCTAGAAAACCCGCCTGCTGCACTTACGAATCCTAGCTAGGGTTGGCATAAATATCTAGCGATGAATAATTTTTTAAAACAATTAAAATTTTAAACTAATTAAATAAATATGCATAATAATGAAATTATCAAGTAATGCTTTAAACCAAATCTCCTGGTCACGCGCAGCGAATGTGGTGAAATGATCTACCTACGAGGAATTAATCCATCCTGGTCACGGCACCAAATGTGGTGAAATGAGCTACCTACGAGGACCCGGTGTGGAGGGATTCCTCACCTACCCTTCCTCCAGTCCTCTCCTGGTCACGGCACCAAATGTGGTGGAATGGGCTGGTCCCCAATCGGAACCCTGCCTTCATCCTTCCTGGTCATCATCTCTGTGATGACCCCATCCTGGTCACGGCGCCGAATGTGATGGATTGCCCTATCCGCGAGGAACCCCTAAGCAGAATCCCTCCTAACCTTCCTCCGCGAATGGTGGAGCTTCCTCCAGTCATTCCCTCTTCATCCACCTGTACGGAGCTTACAGGTGTTTTACCTTACGCGAGTTGGCCTTCGTGATCGTCTAGAAATAATACCGTATGACCCTTCGTTATGACCGATGTAATCCAAGCCCTTTTATTTGGCGAATACTGATAATTTCATTCTAAAGCTAATCGTTCCTAACCCTTCCGAATATTTTAAGCAATCCTGACAAACCCACGTGTAATCAAATTATATGTCACTCAATATTTCCTAGGAACAGGTAAACCGAACAACCTAAAATATCTCTAAGTTTACAAAATATAAATTCAAAATATTATTTCTAGAAAATGTGGTAGCCCTGAAATGAATGTTTACAAATAATATGAAATAAGAGCGAACCTGAAATAAAATTCGTACAGTTGTTTAAATCCGAGCGTAACGAAATAATAATGCAATGAAGAACAGTTTGAAAAGGTACAAAGAAAGGTACAAATTATATAGCAATTCAATGTCAAAATATAATATATTAAGTATATAAGGAGTTGTAGGGGATTCGGATATAATAGTGTTAGTATCGCGGGGAACCAGTCTTTTCGTCAGACTGATGATTTTTCTCCACTGCTCCACAGCAGAATCGTCTGGGGACCAGACGATCTACCTCCCAACCCTTAATCAGTGGACCTGGGGATTCAAACCCATGAACCTGGCCATCACCCTATTAGGGGTTTTCGAAGTTCGGTCCACTCACCTTCGAGACAACCTCCACCAATAGACAGATAGCAGGGTCTTTCACCATACTACCTTATATTTCGTCTTTCGGTGGGGTCCCGAAGTGCGCGATCCCAACCTCTCCTAGCTGTCTTCATTCATCAGCAGTCGGTCCACTCACCTTCGAGACAACCTCCACCAATAGACAGATAGCAGGGTCTTTCACCATACTACCTTATATTTCGTCTTTCGGTGGGGTCCCGAAGGGCGCGATCCCAACCTCTCCTAACTGTCTTCATTCATCAGCAGTCAACCATATTTATGTAGCATAATTTGCATGGGTCGAAGTTTATATGTTTATTTATATAGAATATGGCAAATTTTGTTAGAACGCTACATGTCCATAACTAAGATTTCAGTATTCGATGAGTTAGTGAATACCTGTTTCGGGCGCGATGCGTTGGCCCGAGTGTTAGTGAACTATATTACGTGCAGTATAGGAAAGGTATCAATATATCATGTACATATATACATATATATATACATATATATATACATATATATATATATACATACATATATATACACATATATATATATACATACACATACACATACATATATATATACACACATATATATATATATATTTAGGTACATGTATGTAATATATAAACGTAAGCATAGTATAATCATGGAGTAAGCCGAACGCATACGTTCCAATTTCCTGAAATATAAATTCTTAATTCTAGACTTAGCTTTTCCGTCGTAAAAAAACAGCTCAGGAAAACTGATTCTATAGTATTTTTAAATCTGCAAATGCCGCACCCCTCGTACCACTATACTTGTATACAAAATAAAATGAAGTTCTTGATAATCAAAACAACAAACACCCACTGAATTTAATACCAAAAGCGACCGCTTCCCGTCAGGTCAAAAGTCAACTGCCCCGAGCTATCTTTCTCCCTGGCCCACTACCCCTCTCGGCTCAACTCCCCTCTCTCCCCTCTCCCTGCGTCTCCTCTGCTCCCCGTGCCCCTAACCCATCCCCATTTGGTTAGGTGTTATATTTTCTAGTCATTTGAATTTATTTACGTACATCTGAATTCACGTATCTCTCTCTACGACGGTTCAATACCATCACAGGCGTAAACACTGTGTATTACCATAATAACGAAATTTTTATGAATTCATACACTGTTATTTCCACTTATGAGATTATTTTAATCTATTTAAATTTTTACTTAAGTATAAACAAAATCTACGTGAATCCAGTAAAACAATCAGGTTTCATATTAAAGGTTATATTGATGTTCAGCTAATACTTCCCCACCTGTAAAATTTTTTGTTCGTTAATCGTTATGTCTGATATTGTTGAATCGTGAAAGTTACTGATTTATATATACAATATATATGTTGCAGTCCATCCACTATGTATAGATCTTTTGAGAAAAGTCGCGTTGTTTGGTTATAATCATTCAGTTAACAATATTTAGTAAAAATAATCAGACTTTGTTTTTACATGTGCTTGTTAAGTCAAAAATATATTTTTTTGATTAAAATATGTTTTTCTTTTCACAGTTCCTCCGCATCAATTGCTGGTGTACGATAATTCCGGACGAGACGTGGCTGGCATTGTGGGACCACTGGAAGAAGGAGCCAGTCTCGTCCTTGTGTGCGAAGTTCGGGGAGGTAAGAATAACATGACATTTTTATTAATTCAACCATATTAACTATTAATTTTATGGACAGAAAATATGCATCAGTTTTAGTTCTGATTTGGATGCATCGGAGAAACAAAATAAAGTTCGTTTATAAAATCAACGCAAAAATCGTAAATTAGAAATGTATGCTATACAGGAATAATTCTTCTTCTTAGTCGTCATGACTGAGGGTCGTATCAATCCCGTAAAATATCTACCATGGCTCGCCATGCGCTTTTGTTTCCGGTCAGCCTCCAGACTGCAGCTATTGAGATGCTGAAGATGATTAGATCAGACACTTGGTGGCTGTCCTTTTGTCATGGACCTCCTCGTTGGGAGTCATCTTGGTCAATGGCGGTCTATCCTCTCTCGGGATGATTAGAGGTCGAATCATATAGTATTAACGCTGATAGATACTTTGGTAATTTTCTTCTCATCTCGTATTTTACATGTTTTCCGTCAGGCTCTCTGAGATGATCGGGTGATTCTCAGATAAAAGAGGGCATTATAAACCGGTTCGTGTTAACGAATATAGTGGTACAAATATTAAAAGTGTGCTATTATTTTATTTAATAATGTCACACAACAAATAAAATGCTCCACACGAATGTTTGATATATTATTTCTTAACCCCTTCTACCCGCTCTGTGCATAATTATGCACATCACATTTGAAACCTTATATAAAGGTTAGTTGAAATAATTTGGCCATCCGCCAAATCTTTGCGCATGAACCAATTTTTTATGATATAGATTTTTTTATAGAAATAATCAGCGATATTTTTTTTTATCAACATTTGTTTATCAGTTTTCTAGTAACGGTTGTCAAGGTTAAGAAAATACAGGAAATAATAATTCAGGTCTGAAGGAGTAAAGTAACATGCGAATAAAAGAATTTTATAAATCAAAGGTATTATAATACCCTTTTAAAAGAGAATTATTTAAAATATTCTTTTAAGAGAAAAATGGAGGTAGAATAAGGGCAGTAATATGAGATTTTATAGATAAAAATATAAGAAGTGAATGCGGAGCAAATGAAAGTGTTATAAACTAAATAATGAAAATAATAAAGATGGTTTGAACATATGGAAATAAAGAGTAAAGAAAGAATGGTAAATAATATATGTTAACGACGTAAATGGAACATGAAATCGAGAAAAACCGAGGAAAACGTGACACGATCAAATAAATCAAATATTGAATGTTAGCAACGTGGGAAGTCGGAGAAATCGACTTACGTGAATGATACAATGTATGAATGTTGGGGAATCAAAAGCTAAATAAATAAATAAATTAAATAAATAAAAATTGTGGAAAAATGTTATGTTAAAACTATGGAAACATCATCTTATATTGGTACAAGTATCTAATATAAGACACCCGTTCATGGTTCTTTTAATTAATAAACCACAAGTTATTGAGATCCCAGATCGCCCTTCTCGGTCCCGTTTGAATAAATAAACTACTTTCCCTCCGGGAATACTCTAAAGCATTTACGCTAATCTGCTGTTGACATACTGGGAACGGCTTAGGTTCCTTCCCATGAGTCCTTCTTTCCGACTCACTTCTCAACAACTCGCTCTTTCCCCTCGCCTCCGCCGCACCCCCGCCCTCTGACCTTTGTGTTAATCGTTGTACCCGTCACAATATTAGATATTATTTGAACCCCCTCAAAACCAGCGTAGTTTTAACCATTTTGTTCAAAATAACGTAATTTTAAATACTTAAGCAATTAAAATTGTTTTAAAACAATTGACAAATGATTAAGGTAGACTTGTAAGCTGGACATTTTTATTGCACAAGATTTAAAAAAAAATTACATGACTTTTAAAAATTTGCTAATAAGATAACTAAGTTGTAAAAAATGACAAATTTTGTATTTTTAAATTTAAGATCTTTAATTTTGTTTATATCACAAAATATCCAGTATAAAATAAAACACCTTTATATATAGGTAATTCTAATGAAAAACGTGATAAATTATAATATCATATCGCATCGTTTGCATTTCGAATTAATTTCAGAGATGATAAAATATTTCCTCTCTCGCTTTCTTGTATTAAAAATATTATTTTATTCTTTCTTAGTGACATTCGGTTTTTGCCTATTTATATTATGTTTTTAAATTCGTTATTCCGGATAAGAATAGGCATCGAAAGGGTCAAGTTGTTTTCCGTCAATCAAACTATGTCCATGTTTATTATGGAGGACTTGTTGCTTCCGCTGTTTTCATACAACTGGATTAGAGAAAGCTCTTTGTCGGAAGCCATTTTGTTTCAGTTATCAATATTACATTTACGTTGAATTAATCGGTTTCGGCCTAATCTAGTTATTATTTCTTTTAGTAAAACATGTTCACTTTATTATTCCAGGAAGTCTAATAATTAATTTCTCGTTGTGGTTATTTTAGTTAAGGTTTCGAAGAAATATATACAGAATGAATAAACAAAACAACTGTTTTCTCATCACTTATTTTCAAAATTTTCTTATGAAGCATTCACTTTGTGGTTAGACATTTTGAACTTATAAATATATCATAATCGAACACTTTGTATTAATCCACGGTATGGTTGTTATAATTTACATCAACTTTCGCTTGGACCACAGCTTCATCAATATCTTCTTATTCTTCCTCTGATTGAAGATCTTGCGATCTGTTTATGCAAGATATCAATTTTCTTCCTGTGATGAAGACGACCAGCCTTCTCTGCATCTCTTTGGTGGTCGTCCTGGTGGTCGACGGCTCTCTGGAGTCTCGTGCATCACGATATTAGGAATTCTTCCTGGATTCATTCTCTCGATGTGGTCGCTCCAAAATCGTATTCTCATTACATTTTTAAGTTTTCATTTTCATTTTCAATTATTTTAATATAAATCACAAACATTAAATACATATAATTCCAGATCGTTTGCAATTACATTATAAGAATTAATAAGAGAAACATAAAAAAAAAATTACGCTTGAGAATTAGAAAGAATTCAAACATTGATATTGCATCCCTCAGGCAACTCACACTATCACGAAACATGTCGACCTCCGAGGCGACCCAATTAAGCAATAAGATTGCCCTACCCACAGGCATAACCGTTGGCAGGTTTGTTCTGCAGCGCGGCAAATAAAACAATCTGTGCTGTCTTTACCTACTCCATCTCACTATGTCTTCAATTTTACAGGATTTGCGAATTTCTTCATTGGGTATTCTATCTCCCCGCAATAGGTCGCAATGTTCTCATTTCTGCTACTCTTAAGAGATATTTCGTTATGACAGTGTATGCTCTTGCTTCGATTTCGTATGTCATTATGAGGCATCAGGGCAATATAATAACTGTTATTATTATATAACGCCCTGATGAAGCTTAGGTCCAAGCAAAACTAGTTGACATCAATTATAACAACCATACCGTGGTTAAATAAAAAGTGTTTTATTACTTTATATCTATAAGTTTAAATACTATATATTTCTACTTTTAATGTATCTTCGTAAACTCTATAGTCTTTACTTAAAAAAATGAAACCATTTCATTAAGTACACATTATAAAGAACTTTCGTTATCAGTATTTACTCAATGAACTAAATTCCTTGTATCCATTTAAGTTTCTTTTAATATGATAAAATTTAAGAAATGTTGAGATGTATATTAAAAATAAATAACAACTGAAGACTAAACTTGTTGGTTAGTTACATTCAAAATTATGACATTCCCATTAGATAAATTAAAACTTTTAGAAAATACAAGTTTTCATTCATATATTCTGCTGCATGTATTCTACTTTCATAATTATTTTGCAAGTTCTATGCTTCGCTTCCATGTATAAGGGTAGGTACAATAACACCAATTATGGACTTTTAAGCTTTCTTGGATTGTGTAAAAACAAAACATAAAAGTATTTTCAAATTATTTGTAATAATGCTTTTCGTACACCACTAATTAAGAGCTTCATACGAAAGTAAAATTTGAATAATTTTTTGAAAACATCATAATACTTTTTCTTGGGCTTTTTACAAACATGTTTCTGGAAACACACTTCCCTTCTTCAGTGTATGAATTTTAAGAGTTAAGTGATATTGAGTTATTACTAATAAAATAAATGACGAGAACAAAAGTGGAGGGGGAAAGTTAAATTTAGTGGCAGGGTAAATTGTTGTTTACTTGGAATTATGAGACAGGGAAGGGGAAATAAATCAATTAAGGGACTAGAAGTTAAATTTATTTGGTTGTTTCTAATATCTTTGTTTATGATTGCCTTTTTGATTTCCAAAATTTCTAGATTATGTAAAGTTATATTTCTATTATTTATGTGTAAAATTTAACGCTGTTATCATTGTTAAACGAATGATCTCATTCAATGAGAAGATTTGCTAATTCCGAAAAGTTATTATTTGATAGGCATCTTAAGTGTTCTTTAATTCTTAAATAAACAAAGATGTTTGTGTCCCGAACGACCTTCGTGGCCGAGTGGTAACTGCATTGACTGCCACCCCGAAGGTTCCGGGTTCGACTCCCGGCAAGGGCAGTGTGATTTTAACACTGTCTTTGGTCTGGTGTAGAATTCACGCGACAATAAAATGGCGATAGATTAGCTACCTATCACATGTCATGAGAATCACTATGATAGCTATAATACCCTTTATATCGATTTGGCTCACGCTGTCATGATGTAAAGAGCGATTTAACAAAATAATAATAAACATGTTTGTGAAAAGCGCAAAAAAGTGTTGTAATAATACAATACAATGTTTCCAAAAGTTTTATTTGTCTTTTTCTTTTTTATATACTTTGTATACAACACTAATTACAAAATTTTTTAATTAAATATCAGACATGTATCGGACAACCGGTCCTTCCTCAGTGATATTATAAAAATATATATTTTAAATTGTTTACAAATATGATCAGTTTTGAAAGATGTAATAAAGATTTATTTTGGAACGTTTTATAACGTTTTATAACGATTTAAAACCTCTGCCTAAACTGATCATATTTGTAAACAATTTTATAATATTTTAAATATTTATCTTTATAATATCACTGAGGAAGGATCGATCGTCCGAAACTTGCTGATTTTAATATAATTTTTTTTAAAGCAAGTGTTGTATATAAATAGTATATAAAAAAGAAAAAGACAAATAAAACATCTACAACAATAAGTATGGCGAACATAGAAGAAAGTAAAATCTGTTTGTTTTAAACTGCATATCATCATCAGCCGTCTGTCATCCACTGCTGAATGTAGGCCTCTCCCAAAGCCCTCCACCGCCGCCTATCCATTGCCGCTCCCATCCATCCATGTCCAGCAATCCTCTTCAGATCGTCGGTCCAGCGGGCAGGGGGACGTCCAACTCTACGGAATCCTGTACGCGGTCTCCACTCCAGAACCCGTCTTCCCCATCGGCTGTCGGTTCTCCGACAGATATGGCCAGCCCACCGCCACTTCAGCCCGCCTATCCGTAGATAGATAAACTGCATATAATTATTTCTAATAACACTGAGTTGTATTTAGAAGCTGTGTGATTTATTTTGCATTAATTCCTTATGTTGACAACAAAACACAAAATGATGCTGATAAATTCATTCAGTGTGGAGTTTGCGGTGTAAAAAAAGTTTCGCCTGCAGTTCGTGTCGCTGGCAGAGCGGCGACGAAGTTGGTCTTGAGTTCCCACTGAATGGCCACAATTTGGGATTTTTGGCCGTGTTTTGTACGGGTTTATGTGGCCATACAACAAGCCGTAGTCCGGCACGGCCGGTATATGTGAAGAGAGTTTCTAATTCAAATTTTATTTTATCAAAACGAGACACATCTGGGTAGGCTTTTTTAACAAAAAGAAAACTATTCATTATATTGTAATCCATGTGTCCCATAATAATAAATCAAATGAATATGTAAACGGTAATTATTGGGAAATGCAGCCGTTAGTTCTGCTATATACTCGTAATAAAATTGAAATCAATATTTCGTAACATCTGTCATTTGTTTTGACAAATCCTTAAATTTTTAGGTAAACTTTAAAATATTTTAGAGCTGTTTGTTTGCGTCCACATATCATTTATAAAGAGTTGTAAAATGTCTCGTTTTAAAATTTACACAACATTTTTTTTATTGTAAAAACACTAATTAATTATTTATTGGATCTGGATCCACCGAGTGGCGACTCTAAAATGGCAGTGGGCAGGTCACGTAGCCAGAAGCTCAGATGAAAAATGAACAAGAAGACTGCTGACTTGCAGACCGTGGATGGCAAAGTGAATTGCAGGGCGACCGCAACTACGGTAAAAGGATGATCTGAACAGACACGTCGGAATAACCTGGATGCAGTCTGCACAAGACAGAGTGACATGGAAGCGAATGGAAGAGGCTTTTGTCCAGGAGTGGACGGGAATAGACTGAGGAAGAAGAAGAAGAAGAATATGCTTGCATATATTGCATCATTTTGATTTAGGGTTTTCACAAAACGATTGAATTTGAATGAATAATGAATGCACCGAAGTGTTTGATGATTGCTTTCAGGGAACTTTATACCACTTTTGATTACTCTTGCAGCGTCCAAACATCGGATGTATCTATCAGTTAGTGTATTCCTTTCCATCGCTCCCTCGCTAACTTATCAACTATTGATTAAATGGAATCGAAAAGGGAAATGTTTCGCGTAGAACTACTATCTTATTTGCCAGTATCTTGGCTTATTGGCCTGCATTGAGATCGGACTTTTTGATACTACAAACTTATTCCGAATAAAAATACACGATCAAGAAATATTGTTAATATTATGTGTTTTGAATAATACTGTTTTATTCCAAGTTTCTACTAAATATATGTTACATAATAATAACTCTGAATGCAAGTAAATGGTGCACTTAAAGTTGTCGTCGCAAACAAAAACCTATCCAAAAAGCTAAAATTGGCAGTGCACAATGGTTTTCATGTACCGAACCATTTGTATGGAAGCGAAGCATGGAACTGGTAAAAGAAGGATAGTAAAATAAATGCAGTAGAAATGAGATCTGTATGATAGAGTGTCGAATGAAAATATAAGAAGTGAGTGCGGTGCAAAAGGTGGTGTATTGAACAAAATAACGAAAGGATTATTTAGATGGTTTGGACACATGGAAAGAATGAAAGAAAAAGAATGGTTAAAAAAACTAGAGATAGAGGAAGGCCGAGGAAAACGTGGCACGAACAAATAAATTAAATATTGAATGTCGGCCACGCGAGGAGTTAAAGAAATCGACACGCGTGCATGAATGGTGAGGAAGCGAGAAAAATATTTCAGGAAAGAAAAATGCGGCAGTAAATTCTTTCTGTCTACTCCTTCGGAGAAACGGCGTAATGGTTAGTTAGTTAGTTAGTTAAATATAACTCGATATTTACAGAACCCCATAAAGTGACATATTCGTCGTTCGACATTAAAAATAAACATTTACTATATACATGTTTGTAATTATTATTATATTGATAAAAATATCTGAGATTCAATTTTAGTTGACGTTGGAATAAAACTGAGTATATTTTATGAAGAATATCTTTTATGTTATTATTTATTTTATGTTCTTTATTTGAATTCGGAAAATCGGTCTACTCGTATATCGTTCGCTCGAAGAAAACTTTCGATACACGTCTTTAAAAATAAAATCAAATGTGGAAAAACAGTTTTTAATTAGCATAAAAACGAATTAATGGTTTAGTATTTTCATTAAAGTATGTTCCTGTAAATAACATGAGAGTATTACTGCCAATTCAGTGCTTATATTGCCGACGTGCGAGTGACTTCCAAGCAGAAGGATTGACTGATATCTCTTAGATCTGTCTTAATATAATATCCTTGTACGCAACAGATTACGTCGTAATCTCGCGTACATTCACCGACTTAGGCGTACTATTGTGCTCTATACTAAATGATGAAAATACACACGTAGTATCGCAATGTTTGCTCGCTGTACGAACGTGCAAACTTTACATTACACTGTCTAAACACATCTCACTGCAGACACATATAACGTAGTTACGTATGTATAGTATATGCACAACATTCAATGCGTAAGTATTAACGTACGCAGAAACTAAGGTTCAGTTTTTAAAGCCCTTGTTCTTTTTATAAAATGGCGAATCAAGAAGCATGAGAGTGTAAAAAAAGGTTACACCCATTATATAATTACTTAAAGGTTACAGTATTATCGGTCGACGACCTTCATGGCCGAGTGGTTAGTGCTTTGACTGCCACCTTGAAGGTCTCTCGTTCGATTCCCGTCGATGGCAGTATAATTGTCATACTGCCTTTGGTCTGGTGGAGAATTCACGTGACTATAAAATGGCGATATCCTATCACATGACACGAGAATCAATTTGATAGCTATACCCTTTACATCGATTTGGCTCGTGCTGTAATGATGTATGTACCAGAAGATGGCAGCTAGCTGCCGAAACTGGTCGAACATAAACACAAGTGGAAGCACACTAAAAACATAACAATAAAGAAATTTTGTATATATATTTTTTTGTTTTCATTATTTAAATGAACTTCTACAAAGGAATTTCAATTAAAACATTAATTATGTAAAGAGAGATTCAATAATATAAAATATTAATAATTAATGAGATGGTTTGGACATACAAAAGAATAGTAAAAATATATATATTAACGATGTAACCACAAAAAGAGGAAGACCGAGTAAAACGCGCACGATCAAATAAATCAAATATTGAATGTCGGCCGTGTGAGGAGTTTTTGAGAAATCGACGCTCGTGCATGACACGATGTATGAATGTTGAGGAAGCTAGAGAAATATGTCAGGAAAGAAAAGTGTGACAGTCCATTCTTTCTGCCCACGCCTTCGGGGAGACGGCGTGATGGTTAGTTAGTTAATGAGTTAGTTATAATTAATGTGGGAAAATTTACAATAACGTTCATTTCACGATATATAGCGTTTCATCATTTCTGCCTTTTCCTTTAGACAACGTCAATTATTTATAAAGAAAACTTTGGAATATTTTATCTCTTACCCTGAATTATTAATTTCCTCTTGTACGTCTCGTTCTACTACCGTACATAGGGCTGTGTCTTATTATTTCTTGGAGCCTGTTCCAGGAATGTAGATGTCCAAATGTCTCGCCAACTTTGGAATGGTCTTCTTAGGGGTAGATTTCCTGTTGGTATTTAATTTGCCGCTTTGCATATCATTCTTTTAGAACACGCTCTTTCCACATGCTTCAGTTACGTCTTCTCATTTCCCCCCAAGGCACAATATCTTCGACATCGTAGTTTTTCTGAAAATAAAATTTATTATAGTTAACGTATTGATAAATCATATTTGAATGGGTCAAACTTTGATGATTGACATCAGGTTATCCTAATAATTATCCGAATAAACATTTCATTATTAAAGAAAAAAAATATTTTGATTGAAACAACACTTTATTTTTATATTTATTTTTTTTTTAAATATATTTGCTGTTAAATATTGTATTTTCAAAAAAATAATTAAACATTTTTTTCATCAATATAGCTAGTTTTGACAGTTGTTAAAAAAACAGAGTATGAATCCGCTACGCAAAGTAATTAGAAGAAAAAATATGTATTTGTGCTTTATAAATAGCTTAAATTTACAAAATACATTCCAAAAATTGTTAAAAATAAGCCATTCTTAGTAGTCACTTTAAAAATATAGTCAATTTTTTTTTCGTTAAAATGACATTATTTTCTTTGAATGTTCCTCACTAAAATCTGGTTTAAAATCCTTTATGCCAATGTGTAAAGTCCGTAGCTTTCTCTCAGTATGGCTTTTGATTTTTTTATAATTCAGTGGTACTAACAATGTAAAGACTGAAAAGTAAGCTAGCAAACCGGCCTCGCGAAAGTTTCCGTAGGGAGGCTGAAGGTACTAAGCAGTTGATTTGGGTAAGCGGCTGACGGGGCTACCATCCCTCAGATAATTGTTTAATTTACTCAAACCAGACACAACCCTAATGTCTACGAAACCATTATGAAATTTAACTAATTACTATGTATTTCAGGCTTACTTGAGAAAACTTTCAGGCTGTGATTGACTTCTGGGTTCGTTTTATTTTTTGAGTTATTTAATATATGAAATAAATTTCCCCAAAAATGAAAAAAAACAGCTGTTTTTTTGTTCTACCTTTATCATTTTTTACCTTAATGAAAAACTCGCACCCTAATGAAATTTTGTCCATATATATAAATATTATAATAATTTAATTACGCAATGTATTTTTTAATGATGTATTTTGTTGTATGATATAATACTGAACACTCGTTCAGTATTATATCATACAACAAAATACATCATTAAAAAATACAATGCGTAATTAAATTATTATAATATTTATATATATGTTTTTTCACTCACGCTGCTTGTGTACAACTTTTTAATAAGAAAAAAATGTAAGGCAGATGACTGCATCATGGATAAAATTAAAAAGGTTCCCTGTGATGGTTTGGACATACGGAACAAATGGATGAGAGTAGAATGGTTAAAAAGTTGTACATAAGCAACGTGAATGGAAAAAGAAGCCGAGGACGGCCGAGGAAAACATAGCATGACCAAATTAATCAACTACTAAAATGCGGTCACATTCGAAGTCGGAATAATCGATGTGCATGCATGGTACGATGTATGAATGTAGAGGAAGCCCGAGAGTTATGCCAGGACAGAGCATTGTGGCGATCCATCCTTTCTGCTTACCTCTCCGGGGAAATGGCGTGATGGTTAGTTAGTTAGTTAGTTTTTAAAATCTTTGGATTGTATTGACCAAAGATATTAATATCTTTGGTTTGATTCCTTTCGTTATTTTTGCTAAATACAAATTCTTGTTTTTAATGACTAATAATTGTCCATTTTTTACTTCTTTGGTAATCTTGGTTTTAGATAATGTTTGATTACAAATAAAAATACATGTTTATAAACATTGTTTTTAAAGCAACGGCAAAGTTATGTAGTTAATAACCATAGTTTTTAAATAACTTTTTTATTTTTACATAAATTAAACGTGACATCCTCATATTATATACTCTTTCGTGTTTTGAACAGAAAAACTCTCTTTTTTCTCTATCTTCTATTGATGTAGTAACATTGCAAAAATTTAAATAATATGATCTTTAATGTAATTAATACGTATGAAAACGCACGTTTTCTACAATTTTTATTCATCATCATCGGCTGTCCCTCGTGTCCTTCGCGGTTGTGAATCTGCATGTGACTGAAGAGCCCGATCCTGGACCCACAAATTCTGGGGCATCTGGGGCAGGGGAAGGCGCTTATAATGGAACCGTCACCGTCTCCCAGTGGTCTCTCCTTTCTCCTCCTCTTCCTCTCTGCGACGTCGTCTCTACACTGTGCTTCAAAGGCACGCAATTATGTACTATCCTTCTCCATCTAGGTCTGTCTTCTGCAGTCTTTTCCCAGCAATCACAGTCAATGTTAGTCTTTTGTTGTTTCCTTTAAGGGAGTCCTTAAAGCGTTTCCTCTGACCACCGTGTGAGCGTTTCACTTGGGTAAGCTGAGAGTACATAATCTTCCTTGGGAGTCTTGTCTCGTTTTAGTTCAACAAGTTTTATTTTATAATATTTCATGGGATAACATGTTTCGCCTTGCTAAGATATTATCAAATGTATCAAACTTTTAATAAGGAATTAAATTGACATTTAGCACGCTTAATATAACACTGGTTTAACTCAAACAAGCAAGTTTTGTTTAAACTGACATGAGTCGGTGTTTTATCAAAAACAGTCGAAAAACACGTAGGAATGGATAGCGTTAACATTGTGAAAAATAGATGGATAGCGTTAACACAAGTCTCTGTCTAATGTTAACTCAATTATGACCTAAACCATAATCGGTCAGTTTACTATTAAGCGTGCGATTTAGCAATTAAACTTCTAAAAATCAAAAGCTTTCATTAGTATTAAATAATTAAGTTAAAGTTTTATTGCATTTAGCACCCTTATAAGCATATTATTTGTTTAACCTCTGTAAAATCAAATGCTGAGTCATTAATACTCATGAATCCTGAATATTTATATGTAAGATTTAGTTTAATGTTACCAACAATAGTTTTCTGTTTGAATCCAGTAGCTAGAGTTTATGTAGTAGAAGATGTGCACTCTAAAAGGCACCACTGTATCCTTAAACACAGACTGCATAAATAAGGAACTTATACCACGAGCAAGGAGTTCTGTAGGCCACACACTCATTTAAACTAATTCTAGAGCTCAACTCTACCCAATTGTATAAATGTAATTAAATAAGTCGAATTAGAATACAGTTTCAAACAAATAATACTTAACAGTTATACAAATAAAGTGTTTATTAAATAGTACAATAGTTTAGCCGAAACACGGTGATATTTTTAATGAATTGAAACACTGTTTTTTTCCACTTTTGAGTTTATTTTTCTTGACATGTTTCGAAGGCTTACACCTTTATCATCGGGAGAACGATATAAACGTATCGTTCTCCCGATGATGAAGGTGTAAGCCTTCAAAACATGTCGAAAAAAAATTATAACTAAATCGTCATTATGGAAGTCCAAAGTGTTAACGACTTAAGTTTATTTAAAATATAAAAAATTATGATATTATTTTATTTTTCAACAATTTTTGACGGTATAAAAATTTACAACACTTTTACAATATTACAATTTTTTATAACATGCTTTTTGAGAATGTCACAACAGCTGTTTCGCAATCGATTTTGGCATCATCAGATGTCAAACACAACTGCCTGCCAACTGATGCATCGGTTGGTGAAACAGCTGTCGCGACATTCTTAAAAAGGATATAAAAAAACAGTGATATTATTACAGTGTTGTAAATTTTCATAGTAAATAATGTGTTATCTTATTCCAAATAAATAAAACTCCAGAGTACTTAAACTATGTAATAAACATATGTTTTGCAATAAACCCTTTGAAAAATGACAATATACAAAACCTGCGTTGGACATATAATGATATGACATTGAGACTCAGACTAACACTACTAGAAGATAGAGTCTCCTAAGAGCCACATAAATAGGAACCCCTCGATTGTTGGCGGGAACTACACTCCAAAACAGAATGAGATATTCTGAAATAAAGAATATTCGCTATGTCGAAGATGTCGTTCGATGAAGAAGACTGAAAAAAATGTTAGTTGTGTATTTAATATTCCTTGCAAATAAAATATATATATATATATATATATATATATATATATATATATATATATATATATATATATATATATATATATATATATATATATATATATATATATATATATATATATATATATATATATATATATATATATATATATATATATATATATATATATGCTATATATATATATATATATATATATATATATATATATATATATATATATATATATATATATATATATATATATATATATATATATATATATATATATATATATATATATATATATATATATATATATATATATATATATATATATATATATATATATATATATATATATATATATATATATATATATATATATATATATATATATATATATATATATATATATATATATATATATATATATATATATATATATATATATATATATATATATTAAAGACAGTATGAGAATCATACTGCCATCTGAAACTTTAGTGCGGCAGCCATATCTCTTGCCGCTCTCCCACAAAGGTCGTCAAATATTTTTTCTAATCCTTTTAACCTCCATTGTGCGGCAGACTTCATTGGCTGTAAAAATGATTTCGAACTGCGTGTGGTAGCATTTACAGCTCCGACAGATAGTCCCAGATTATGATAATATTATGTACAATTTAGTGGTAAGAACATAAGTAAAAGGTTTATAATTCACACGTTATTAAATATTTAATAATGCTTTAGACAAGCGAAAAATGTCATTCACATAAAATATAATAAAACTTTTAGAAAACCAGCATTTTCACTAGTATTCATTATTTAATATAGAGTTTATCATCATTGCGGATAGTGCGGACGAATTACAGTCTTGGTGTCGAGAATGTATGACGTATGCAAGTCGAACGATTTAATGATGAATGTCGGAAAGGCAGAGGTGTTAGTTTTTGAAAGGGAAGAGCAAATGACAGTTTGTAATATAAGTGTAAATGAAGAGAACTTGGAACAGGTGAGGGAATTTGTGTATTTAGGTAGCATGTTCACAGCGGATGGCCGAACGGACAGTGATATTGAAAGAAGGGTTGGTGCGGGTAACAAAGTGAATGGAGCTTTAAAAGTAGTTATTGGAAACAAGAATTTATGAATGAAAGCGAAACTGGCCGTTCACAATGGAGTTCTGGTTCCAACCCTTATGTATGGAAGCGAAGCATGGAACTGGCAGAAGAAAGATGAGAGCAGAATAAATGCGGTAGAGATGAGGTCCCTAAGACGTATGTGTGGTAGAACGATGTACGACAGAATCTCAAATGCTGATATTAGGAAGGAATGTAGAGCGAAAGAAGGCATGATGAACAAAATTATGAAAGGTTCGTTGCGTTGGTTCGGACATATGGAGCGCATGGGTGAAGAAAGAATGGTTAAAAAATTATACGTTAACAATGGAAATGGAGTAAGGAGTCGAGGTAGACCGAGGAAAACATGGCATGACCAAATTAATCAAATATTAAAAGTTGGTCATGTCAGAAGCCGGAAGAATCGACGTGCATGTATGAATCGATGTATGAATGTGGAGGAATCTAGAGAAGTGTGCCAGGATAGAGTAGTTTGGCGGTCCATTCTCTCTGCCTACCCCTGCGGGGAAACGGCGTGATGGTTTGTTGTTGTTGTTGTTGAGTTTATCATCATTGTTCACGAAACAATGAGAACGTATTCAAGATTCGTTATAATTTTGAGTGCCATGAGAATGCCCTCTCAAGGCGAAAGAAAATTTTCATAACTATTCATATAATATTTTATATACATTAAATACGAGTGAAAGCATTACATTATTGGCAGTGGGCTGGTCATGTGTGTCGACGGGATGATGAAAGATGGAGCCACTGGGTTACTGAATGGAGGCCAAGGTTGGCCTGAAAAAGTGTCGGAAGGCCTACCAGGTGGAGCGATGATATTGTATGGACAGCGGAAAGGGCCTGGAAATCATTGGCGAGAGACCGAGAGAGATGGCGTGGAGGTGGAGAGGCTTACCTAGCAGTGAATGGAGACAAGCTGACGAAGAAAACCATTAAACAATTGTGTTTACTATTATAAATTAAAAATGGAGTTTTACAAAACTAATACCTCAACCATCAATATATACGATACATTCTAATATGTACTCCAAATGAAGTCTGCCGTGGTTTGAAAACATTTTTTTGTACTGTTAGTGTAGTCAACCGCACTATATTGGTTAATGTTCTTATTTTAATATCATTCTTCATTTTCCCGACACACGAGTATATGTTAACATTTTCTAACCAAATTTGCAGTAATTGCAAGAACAGCAGTAAGAAATACAATAAGTTAGAGACAGGTAACGGTAAATGGTATTCTTCAGGGTCCATTTACCTGTGGCTCCACCGAGCGCAAATAACGGGCTAAGGGGCAATAAAAGGGATTTACTGTAGAACTTTTAATGGTGACAAATCAGCTGCTCCAAAGTCTCACATTTCCTACAGTCAGATTATACAAAACATGTTCATATTACGTTTCCATCTCCACAGGGACGCGTCCATCCTTTATCTTGCTGGTTTGCCTGTCTGCTGTATCCGAGTTTATCTCGAATTTCGAAGACTTCTAAAAATACAAGTTTTTTTTCGTCTATACGACTTTTATTTTGTTGAAACAATGATTGAAAACACCAAAAGTATCACTCTATTTTTATACTTTCGTAAGAGACAATTATTTTGTGATGTGAGATTATGGTGCGAATGATGGTGTCATGAACAAAATAATGAAAGGATCATTAAGATGGTTTGGACATATGGAAAGAATGAATAAAGAAATAATGGTAAAAAAAATTATATGTTAATCATGTAAATCGAACCAGAAATAGAGGAAGACCGAGGAAAACGTGGCACGATCAAATAAATCAAATATTGAATGTCGGCCTTGTGAGGAGTCAGAGAAATCGACGCGCGTGCATGACACGATGTATGAATGTTTAGGAAGCGAGAAAAATATGTCAGGAAAGAAAAGTGTGGCAGTCCATTATTTCTGCCTACCCCTTCGGAGAGGCGGCGTGATGGTTAGTTAGAGATTATTAAAAATATTTTTTAAACAATCATATCGTATGTTTTAACACTACTTTATATTTTTTCTCATGAAATCAACGTATTTGCGTAATATGAAGTATGAACTTTATATCAAATAATTTATTTATTGTTTCTTGAACAATTATGTAAAACTCCATATTTAATATTTAATACGAATAAAAACGTCAATTTTCTAGAAGTTTTATTATATTTTATGGGAGTGACATGTTTCGCCCTTCTAAGGCATTTTCAAATGTGACAAAATTTCAGCTCCATGCTGTTTTATGTACACTAGTAAATGGAGCAGAATATGGTAATTAACGAAAATTTATGTGACTTTTTACATTTTTAACAAATAATTATTTGGGTAGGTCCAGAAATATTGTGTTTTTTACATAGTTAAAGGTTACTAAATAATATTATATAAATCAAAAATAAGTTATTTGAGGTAGGACGAAATAAAGTGTTTCCAAGAAAAACATCTTCTTACAAATTATTTAGAAATAATTTTAACAACATTCCCCATTCCGCCCTTTTTAATCCTTAATCCTTAAAAATGATAAACCCGCAATGGGTAAAATCTAGTATTTGTATACATTCAAAAACATATTAAAAAAGTTATTAAAATTAAGAAAACGGAACATCATACAAGATTTTTATCACAAGAATTATTTGAAACCATAGTCGAAGCTTGCGAATGTATAAAATGATTGATGCAAGAAGAGCGGTGATGTGTAAGTTCTTCGGCTTAACTCTCTGGGGCAAAGCAGTGTTTATCCAATAGTATGGTGGTCTATAACGGCGCAGTGGGGAACACCTTGAATGGAGGGAGGAAATAGGGGTACTGGCGGTGGCGACGGCTTCATCGAGGGACACCAGAAACCAAACAGGTTTCACGGAACTGAGCACACAAGCCAAAGCCGTTGATAATGCATTGAAAACGTTATTTGGAATTCAGTCAAGAAATTCCTTTAACCCTGTAAAATCGTTCGAAATTCCATAAATAAAAATACTTTTTTGAAAACTTTGTATTTTACCAAAACATTTTCAGCACTTTTCACAAACTTGTTTCGGACCACAGACGCCCTTCGACCACAGACATTAAAATGAATAGAAAAAATCGGTAGTATATACTTAATAAAAGGGGGGATTAAGTTTAGAGGTACGCTCAATTGTTATGTTATTAGAATTGTAGGACAAAGGAAACAAATCAATTATTGGACTTGAAGGTAGGTTTATGTACTCGTAGTTGGTAAAAATATTGTATTTTTATTTTTAATGGCTTCTTTAATTTCTAAAATTTTAAGGTTTTTAAATTTTATATTTCTCTTATTAATAGGTTAAAAATCAATGCCATTAATAATATCTTACAAAAATGTTGACTTTCACATATTATATCTCAAGTTTTTAAATGTTTTTATGTATAACTCAATTTTTTAAAATAATAATAAAATAAAATGATGTCACTTTTGTCTTTATTTCAACAGCGACCGGTTTCGCCAGGATCGCTGGCATTGACAGACTGGTCTGCTTGACTGACCAGACTAGACAGACTAGTCTGTCGATGCCATAGAGCCCGGCAAAACTGGTCGCTATCGTGATAAAGACAAAAATGGAAGTAGTTAAAAAGCATCGTTTAATTTTAATATTATTTAAAATGAACTAACATCAAGATATTTCAGTAAAATCTTATCATTATCTATTTTTTTTAAATCTAAACTGATTTTTTTATTATATATTTTGAATTAATTATCTTTGCTTCATAAACACTTATTTCTCGAAAGGTTCTTTAGAAGAAAGCTCCTTTGTGTTAAATTAATTGCGAAAAACAACAATTCCCCCTGCCACTGTAATAAAAACGCGTTCATATTTTTAAGACTTTTGTATGACTTTTTAATAGGGAAATCCTCCGCGCGCCGCTGATTCTTAGCCTTGGACAATAATCCACTTAATTATATTATCATCTTCAAAGCAAATGTGAAGGGGAGGAAAAAGTTTATTCCGTAAAAATAAATCTCTAAATCTTTGAAGCAATTAGGGATAAAATAAACATAAAACAATAAGAAAAACATTTTTAGAAAATGCCCAAATTCTCCATTATCATCGTATTAAAGCTCCCGAAGTTTGTATTTAAACGCCCCTTTTTTGTTTATGGTAAAAAAACATGGTGGGCATGTGGCCCCGGGCTAGACTCCAAACAGGCGATGAAAGTTTTATTAAGCCTTTAAAAGCCATTTTCATCCCCTTTCTTACCCCGCTGCGCTTCTGAAACTTCAAAACAACAGCCCGCACCGCCCGCGAGACAAACAATATTTTGTAGTTCGCTAAACCATACAAAATAGGACCCATCTTATATACAATCTAGTCCGCCCGTCCCTGAGGTGGATCCTATGTGATTTAGGGAGGGGATTAACCCAGTTTTATTCGGGTTACATATAATTATAGAGTTTATAACCCGGATTTAATTAGGTGCCAAAAGTGACCCATTGCTGCATGTTAAAAATATGATTGCTTTATGTAAAACTAGCTGACTCGAAAAGCGTTGTCGACAACGCTTTGCTGTTATTTTATTCCAGTGTATGCATGCATAATTTTTATCCGGTTTCAATCCGATTGTAGTGATGAGGTTCACAACCCATCACACCGCGTATCCCGCGGGGCGAAAAGAGAAGGATGGAGTGCCGCATCGGTTAAAGTGTGATAGTCCATTCTTTCTGCCTACCCTTTCGAGGATACTGCGTGATGGTTAGTTAGTTAGTAAGTTCAATCCTAGGTAATGGGATTGAACTAACTAACTGCTGCTTAGCATATTAAATTAACATCTTTTCGAATCTTAAGATTCCAATTGAGTATTATACAAGTCGTAGTCACACATTGTTTTCCACAGGTTTGTATACAACGGGTTGTTTTAACCCAATTATTCTATACATTTTAGCTATTGCTTCGCACTACATATGAAAGATAGCAAATCTATCGTCGTTTTTTTTATCCTCATTGACGATATTATATAGAAATCTCTTGTTGCTGCGAGAATATGAGACTTGTGAGAGAAAATAATCGTTTCACGTTGTTTTCTTCAGTGCTTTTGTAAAAAAAAAAAAAAATTAAATAATTTAATTTATAATTAATAATTTAATTTATCTTCATTGACAAATTCATTGACAAATTGACAAATGTTTATTTTTCACCAACACCAACTTAATTAAAAAAAATCAATTAAAAACAAACATATTTCGGACAAAGAAGCCCTTGAAAGAAAGAAAATATTTGTTATAACAAAAGCATGAACGTTACGAACAAAAATCCTTTTAATATCTGTCAAATCAGACCACCACATTCATGAATAAAAATATATATTTATTTTTATCACTGATGAAGGGCTTCTGTGTCCGAAATATGTTTGTTTTTTAATTGATTTTTTTTAATAAAGTCGGTGTTGTGTACAAAATATGTTTGTTTTTTAATTGATTTTTTTAAATAAAGTCGGTGTTGTGTACAAAGTTAAAAAGAAAAAAGAAACATTGTTCAAACATTTTTCTTTATAAAAAAAATTGCATTCGTTTATAATCAGCTCAAGGCATAACTGTGAAATTTCTATATTACAACAACAACAACAAACCATCACGCCGTTTCCCCGCAGGGGTAGGCAGAGAGAATGGACCGCCACACTACTCTATCCTGGCAAACCTCTCTAGCTTCCTCCACATTTATACAACGAGTCATACACGCACGTCGATTCCTCCGACTTTTAACATGACCAACCTTTAAAATTTGATTGATTTGGTTATGCCATGTTTTCCTCGGTCTGCCTCGACTTCGTACCCCATTTACATCATTAACGTATACTTTCTTAACCATTCTTTCTCCATCCATGCGTTCCATATGTCCGAACCAACGCAGCGATCCTTTCATAATTTTGTTCATAATACCTTCTTCCGCTCTACATTCCTTTCTTATATCAGCATTTGAGATTCTGTCGTATATCGTTCTACCACACATACGTCTTAGGGACCTCATCTCTACCACATTTATTCTACTCTCATCCTTCTTCTGCCAGTTCCATGCTTCGCTTCCATACATTAGGGTTGGGACCAGAACTCCATTGTGAACGGCCGTTTTCGCTTTCATTGATAAATTCTTGTTTCCAATAACTATTTTTAAAGCTCCATTCACTTTGTTACCCGCACCAACCCTTCTTTCGACGTCACTATCCGTTCGGGCATCTGCTGTGAATATGCTACCTAAATACACAAATTCCTATATTTTTTTTACATTATTCTTCTAATATCGATTATCCACTATTAATAATAATTTTTTCGACATATTCAAGTAATAAAACCTATGGAGATCCAAATAAACTAACCAAAATAAAATTGTAAGCAATACAAGTGCTTAAAAAATAAAACAAGAGAATATGTTGATATTCACACTCACTATTCCAATAAAATGTTGCGTAGCTAAGACGTTTGGTATTAACCAGGACCACGTGGTTCCTCAATTTAGCCAATTCACTGAAGTTAAAGGATCTTGTATTTGTCTCCACGCAAGATGTAATACAGAAAAGAAATTTACAGACTTCAATACATTTCAACATTTCTTTGCTACAATGAGCTCTCCTCAGGACAGAGTTACTATTCAAATCTGTCCACGACTTACGATGCATTTTTCTTTGTACACATATTTTGAATGCCTCTAACCGGGTTATAGTATGCACTTTTATAATCTAGATTCAAACCATACTATATAATAGACTAAATATAACATTTCAACATACCTTGACTAATATTCAAATTTCGTTAAATTTTTTAATTAATAATCAAATAAAACAATGTTTTTTAAATACTTCCACTTTTGTCTTTATTTCGACAGCGACCGGTTTCGCCAGGCTCACTATCGAAATGAGGACAAAAGGGGAAGTAGTTTAAAACATCGTTTTATTTAATTATTATTTAAAATGAACTTCCATCAAGAGATTTTAGAAAAATCATTTGATTATCTAAAAAATCTTTTCATCTTATTTTATCCCCTTTGCTTGTGAAATAAAAGAAAACCGTGGAACGTGGCACGATCAAATAAATCAATTATTGAATGTCGTGTTTACTATTATTAATAAAGTTGATCATATAATTAAAATCTGGTCATAAATAGTGTCTAATGTCGATCTTTGGTATATTACGAACAAAAGATCATTATGTGCATCATCTTAAAAGAACATTATGCGTTAAATTATTTATTTTTTTATTTTTATATCATTGTAATTTATATTATTTGTTTTAGATTTATTTTGTGGATGTTGGACGATCGAAGTGTGCGCGGGAGATGCCTATTGGTGGTAATGAGGTTCGCACCCATCACACCGCGTCTCCCGCGGGGCGAAAAGAGAAGGATGGAGTGCCGCATCGGTTAAAGTGTGACAGTCTATTCTTTCTGCCTACCCTTTCGGGGAGAGGGCGTGATGGTTAGTTAGTTAGTTAGTTTGAATGTCGGCCGCGTGAGAGAAATCGACGTGCGTGCATGATACGATGTATGAATGTTGAGGAATCGAAAGAAGTATATCAGGAAAGAAAAGTAAGACAGTTCATTATTTCTGCCTACCCTTTGGAGAGAAGGCGCGGTGGTTACTTAGTTAGTTAAATCATTGCAGAATATTGTGTTATATGTGTAATATTGTTCCTATTCTATTGCATGTACCATGACCCTTTTCGATCCTGCATAAATATTGTAAGTACCTTGCGTAAATTGGCTAGATTAATATTATTCAATTATTTTAACCACGATTCAATATTTACAGCTAGTTTTGAAAACTTCAATATAAAGTCAGTAAACATTGAAATTCTATTATTATTAAACACGCGTTTTCATTAGATATATAACAATGGACAAACAACAATGGTTGTTTTGTTCGTCTGGCGGGAAAGCTTTTTGAGTGAGCTTTATTTACTTTGACGTTTTCAATCATATTTATTTTGTTAATTTATTTATGTTGTTCTTTTTTAATTATAAAAATTCCACCAGTTGCCTACAGTTTTTGAATAGATTTTAAAATATGAAGTATACTGTTGATTTTTTTTTCTCGAGTAATGATGTTAAACCCAAAGAATGATTTAAAATATACATATAAGTTACTTTTCTTCTATGTTCCCCTTACTTTGCGTTGTAGGTGTTTTATTTGTCTTTTTATTTTTTTATATAATACTTTGTATACAACACTAACTAAAAAAGAAAAAGACAAATAAAATTAACCAACTAACTAACTAACCATCACGCCGTCTCCCCGGTAAGAGAGGCAGAAAGGATGGACCGCCACACTGTTCTGTCCTAACAAACTTCCCTAGATTCCCTACATTCATACAACGTGTCAAGCGCGCACGTTGATTTCTACGACTCCTTACGTGACCGACATTTAATATTCGATATGTTTGATCGTGCCACATTTTCCTCGGCCTTCCTCTATTTCTAGCTCCGTACACGACGTTTACGTATACTTTCTTCATCATCATGTCTTCATTCTTTCCTTCCATTTAATTGATTTATTTTTTTAGTTCCTTAATCACTTAATTTCCCAAAAAAATATAAAGCTATCTTTAAAAACATGTATTTTATTTAAACATAAAAACAAACAAATACATTTACGCCGTTTCGGAAGGGTGAGAAGAGAGAATGCACTATCACACATCTCTATCTTGACTCCATATAAACTCCATATAAAATAATTAATATGAGTAAAAACGTCGATTTTCTAGAATTTTTATTATATTTCATAGGGTAAAATTAAATTGGGTTTTTATGTCAGCTATCTTCAAATTATTTATTGTTTCTATTTATTTTTTTATATTAATACAAAACTACTGTGCAGTTGAGGTGCAGATTCTATACTCCCATAAAATATAATCAAACTTCTAGGAAACAAATGTTTTTATTCGTATTAATTATTTTGCATAGAGTTTTACATAATGTATTTAATAAAGTTTTAACGGCATTCTTCTTCTTTTTCGTCTAAATACCAAGCTAGTCTCGCAAGGAAGTCGATCAAAAAACATGTCATTTTCATAAAAAAAAAAAAAACATTTTTAAACTTTTAGAACACACGTTTTCATTCATATCAATTAGATTAAATGTAGTTTAAAAGACTGCTCAAGCAATAAATTATTTTAATTTGATACCTAATATGCTTAACCTACATAAACCACGTAATTTCTTCTAGTACCATATTCGATCATTTCATATTACTTAATCGTGTTTTTCTACATTTGCATACTAAAGGAATTAAATTATGCAGTACACAAACGAATAATGCACTTTCTCATAAATTATAGTGCATTATAAGGCTTAAATACTTTAATAATACACGCCTGTTGTGCTGTAATAAGTAGGATATATTGTGATTTTTTTTCCAAGTTATTTTTGTGTCACGATTACTTTATTCAAATGCTAAATTTTATTTATACATTAACTAATATTTCAAGTTTTCCTATGGATATCAAGTCCAGACATAAAAAAAAATATTTTTATGATCTAAAATGTTATTTAAACGTATCTCTCAGTCCTGAGGATGAGCTGATAAGAAAATAAAAATAGAATTTGCTGTAGCTAAATGCTTTTACTTGATATAAAAAGTCTGGAAAGATCGCGTTATTTCCAACTTCACCAAATTTGAAATTATGCGCATTTTCATATTCCCAAACTTTCTTTACGCTGCTGAAACTTGGATAAAAAATGAAATCCTATGATCAAGCATGGATTGACGCTTTTGAAATGTGGTATTGGCGTCGCGTGCTGAGATTCTTTGGACTGCAATAAGGACGAACGACTCGGTCCTTAATAAACTCAAAATAACAGAAAGGCTAGCATATTTTAATTTGTTATATAGCCTATTCCTGTTCAAATTTGTTCTAAGAACCGAAGCATCACTGCAAATCAAAAAATAAAGTGTTGTGAAAACACAAAGTGTTATTCTATTTATTCAAATGTGAAACAAAGTGAAAGCCGAAGGCGAATATAGAAGAAATATCTGAAAACTAAATAGAATCTTGACTCAAAATTAACAATTATGTAGCAAATGAACGCGTAAGGATTCTGTTGGAATTGATCACCGATTTTTTTTTTTTTAAATCAATTAGTTATTTCTATACCCACAGCTATATATAACCAATCGGAGTATTGTTTTAATTTACTAGATCTTAGATTTCCATCAGACCACTCATTATGAAATCCCCCTATAATAATGAACGGTTGTTTTCTATTCGAGGGTAAACATATTTCTTGAATGCCACGGTGATTTTGAAGGCAGTGACTTATTGTGCCACAAAAGGCATCTGCCATTTCCATAATGCCTTCATGTGTGCTGTTGATATGCTCTGTGAATGAGCCTTTTTATTTATACCGCCTGCATTAAACGTTTAAGCCTTATCGCAAATTTGCCAAAGCATCAAGATCCAAAGCGAACAATAACCCTATTGTAAACTTGTGAATCAAAGCAAAATTCGTATTTGAATGATATATTTTGAACATAATTTCTTGAAGAATGGGAATCCTACATCTAAAACCCATTCAGACGGCATTGCTCGAACGGCGGTGATATGGCATTTTCTCATTGTTTAGAGGCAAACGCACATAAATACACGTGTGTATGTGTCACGACAGAAGCCTCCTACGCCTTCAAAGACAAAACCTCTGAACAAGCCTTTGTTTACCTCCAACAGGCAGCGGTAAAAACTCGGAAACCTGTGACGGCGTCGCGGCGGCGCCGGCGCTTGTTAACGACGGAAATTCCTCTAACTTTTTGTTCTCAGGTGTGACGGAAGCGTGTACGTACTTTTAATAAAGCTAATTTTCATTATGATACACTAGTTGTACCCGCGCTAACAAGTTTCGTGAACTCTTTAGGTGCTTTTATTGCGAATGGAAACTTCGGCTTTCTTCGGAAATTTTCACAGCACTTCCAGCTTACCGTTGTTATGAGCTTTGTTTAGTTACTGAAATAAGGCTTTATAACTTATAGTGCACTTTACGGAGTTCAGAAATCTTTCTCTTTGTTCTTCGAGTCAATTAACATGACAATACAAACACACCATTATCATTCCTTACAAACAGCTATTTCCTATAAAAGTATTTGAGAAAAGGAAACTCTTTTAACTTAAAAAGTAATTATCGCGATTAAATTCAGTTCCTTTATTTTATTCTCGACTGAATAGTCTCTCTATTTTTGAAACTTTTACGTATCACGATTATTTAATCTATTTTTGTAATGAATTTTATATAGTCCATTGTTTTGGCTGAAACACTATGATACTTCAACATTATTACTGTTAAAATTTAAAACACTGTTACAATATCACAATTTCTTTTTATTTACTGAGTGTCGCGACAGCTGTTTTACCAACCGATGTTGACATCATCAGATGTTACAAAAAACATTTAGTTTATTGTAATAATATCTAGTTTATTGTAACACCTGATGATGCCAACATCGGTTGGCGAAACTATTAGTAATAAAAAGAAATTGTGATATTATAAGTGTTTTAAATTTTAACAGTAATAATGTTGAAGTTGGTGTTTCGGCCAACGCAATGGACTATAAAAAAATAAACTGTGTTAATCGCTGACAGTAGAGAAAATTTGCAAGTCTTATTGTCAAGGATGTATGAGGCATGCAAAAAGAGTGACCTGGTGATGAATGTGTTTAAATCTAAAGTGATGGTTATCGAGAAAGAATAATGTATGACGATTTGTGATATTAGTGCGATGGGTGAGAAATTGGAGCAAGTTACCGAAATTACGTATCTGAGAAGCATGTTTACAAGAGACGGAAAAATGGAGAGAGATTTTCCTCTAATTCATTCGTATCATGTTTACTAACCATCCAAGTGGTCCTTTTGTTTCATTTTACTTTGGATGCCGTCATCTACCTTACATACTAACTAACTAACTAACCATCACGCCGTCTCCCCGAAGGGGTAGGCAGAAATAATGGATTGCCACACTTTTCTTTCCTGACACATTTCTCTCGCTTCCTCAACATTCGTACAACGTGTCATGCATGCGCGTCGATTTCTCTGACTTCTCACATGGCCGACATTCAATATTTGATTTTTTTTATCGTGCCACGTTTTCCTCGGTCTTCCTGAATTTCTGGTTCCATTTAAATCGTTAACATATAATATTTTACAATCATTTCTTCATGCTTTCTATCCATTAGTCCAAACCATCTAAATTATCCTTTCATGATTTTGTTCATAACACTTTCATTCGCACCGCGTTCCCTTCTTGTATTTTCATTCGACACTCTATCATACATAGAGCATCCACACATTCGTCAAAGAGATCTCATTTCTACCTTACAATCTTTACTTATTTCTTCGGTATTCTATCATACATCGTTTTCCAGCATATTCTATATAGTGTCTTATGCTTCGCACAAGACACACAAAATATTCCACCTTCCTGCTTATCGGACTATCTACGATCAGATTGCGGCGGTGTACCGGACGTGCGACATGTACATCAAGTGCTTTAATAACATCGATGTGTTCCATCTTAATGAAAGTGATTTTAAAAAAATGGTTGGAGCAACCCTTCGGGGCGAATGAAACTAGTTACTCTACTTTTTCTTTTCTTGTCTTTTTTGTTTTTACAGTTTTAAATTATATTTCATCTTAAATTATTCATTATTACTAATACTACTAGTTTTCTCTTTGACTTATCAAAGTGTTACTTTATTCTTCTTATATACTTAACATTATGTGAAATAGGAAAGAAATGTAAGGCAGATGACTGCATCATGAATAAAATTAAAAAAGGATCCCTGAGATGGTTCGGACATATGGAACGAATGGATGAGAGTAGAATGGTTAAAAAGTTGTACACAAGTAGCGTGAGTGGGAAAAGAAGCCGAGGACGACCGAGGAAAACATGGCATGACCAAATTAATCAATTACTAAAAGGCGGCCACATTCGAAGTCGGAATAATCGACGTGCGTTCATGGTACGATGTATGAATGTAGAGGAATCCCGAGAGGTATGCCAGGACAGCCCAGTGTGGCGATCCATTCTCTCTGCCTACCCCTCCGGGGAAATGGCGTGATGGTTAGTTAGTTAGTTAGTAATTGGCCATGTTTTGTTGTCTCTGTGTTTTTATATTCATATACTGTAATTGCTGTTTGTTACCCTCAATAATAATAAAAAAAAATAATAATAATTAAAAATAATAATGTATAATAGTCTTGTAAAGGCGTTTCCTTTTGCTTTTCCAACAGCTTCTCTGAACAGGGTACTTAACTAAGAAAAGATACAAAAGAAGGCAGGTTTAAGTTTTTCAATATTCCTTTTGAGCACTTCATCTGTAAGGTCGACAGCTGCATAAGTCTGTGGAATTTTATTATTTGTTTGCAACTAGAGCCTGAGTGTTTACTCGTCTCTTTATTACCGAGCAACTGAAACGGACTTTTCTAGAAAATAAGGAAGCCATTCCCGGAACGCTCTTGAACGCTTTCTTATTTATAAAATATCTCTCGGATAGCGATTTAAGAAGAAAAGTAGCTAATTGTGTAAATACTTAGAAAATTGTTACGTTTTAATTCTTCGGTTTTCCTACATTGTGACTTAGTAAAAGTACAAAATATTTATTGTCTCTCGTTTTAAATCCGAAGCATCGATTTTTTTAATTTTTGTATACGACAGATTTTAAATGTTTGAACTCTTCTTCTTCTTCTTCTTCTGCTTAATTTAGGACTGTGTTGTGTTATTTATCGGAGCCTGTTTCTGGGATGCAGATGTCCAACTGTCTCGCCATTTTTGTGGCCTTCCTGCAGGTCGATTTCCTGTTGGTACTTTATTTGCGGCTATATTTATCGCTCTTTCAGAACATGCTCTTTCCACATGATCTCTCCAGTAGCGTCTTCTTAGTCTTCCCCATCGCAGAACATCTTCTACATTGCAGATCTTTCTTATTTCAGAATTTCTTATTCTGTCTCGGAGTGTCGTTCCCGCAACGGATCGGAGAGTCTTCATTTCTGTGGTTCTTAGGAGATTTTTTGGTCTGATGGTGCCAGCTCTCGTTTCTATTCCATATGTCATCATAGGATGCACGCATGTCTTGTAGATTCAAATTTTGCTCTCCTTTAGCATATTTTTATTTTTCCAAACATCATTCGTCAAGCAACCAGCCACAACTTTGAATCCAATTATTGTATATAATTTTGTTTTTATCTAATATGTTGATTCTCATGACATGTGATAGCTAATTAATCTATCGCCATTTTATTGTCACATACTACACTAGATCAAAAACAGTGTGGCAATCACACTGCCATCGCCGGGAATCAAACCCGGGAACCTCTGTGCGGCAGTCGTAGCGTTTGCCACTCTGCCACGAAGGTCGTGAATTTCGTCGTTGTATTATTCACTGCTAGACTAATCTAAGATGTACGTTTATACATATACAAAACACCCGTAATATGTGCATAAAAATAAATAAACAATACACGATAACCGAAGTTGACTGTATAAAGTACCTCGGACTAATAATAATAACACAACAACCTAATAAACAAATTAGCGTCATTATACTCCCTTTTCTACAAAATAACCGTCGCGTTGCCATGTGGTCAATTGAGTTTCCACTGCCAATTTAAAGTTGATTATCTTAAAACCTATGGACCCTAATATTATAAAAAAAAGTGTAATCCTCCATTGAAGTGTTTTCAATATTTCGTAATAAAAAAAAAGCAAAAAATTACTTCCTTCATCCCAAAAAAAAATATTTTCTAAGACTGCCCTCACCTTCATTCGTGTTAAGGTAGAATTTGTTTTGCTAATATTTACAACTTTATCAAAAGTGACAAATACTTACTCGCTGTTTTGAACGTATTATAAATTATATCTTTGGCCGTTTCTCATAGGTACGTAATAATACCGACTGTGGACGGAAACGCAGCACGCAACTTAAAAATATCAGAACTGTGAAAATATTAACACTTTACCAAAAGGGACAAATATTAATACGTACTCGTTGTCTTGAACGTACTTTATATTTTGCCTAGGTACCTTTATCATACGTAAAATCTCGTAAAGTCTCGCCCCGCCGGCCGCGGCGCGGCGCGGCGGGGCAAGACAAGTTTATACTTGGTGTCAGTCGCTCGTATGCTGTGACACATTCCATATCAGAAATCGCATGGTTCCAGAAAAAAATTAATAATTATATGTTTTTCAAATAATCCATGTATATTATAGATATCGATCTATTTCTAATGAAATTCCCTACAAGATGACATACATTAAATTTTGATTCATCGAGTCATATGCTTGATATTTAGATAAAGTTAGCGGTAAACTGAATTGACCACATGGGAGCGAGCGTTTTGTTTTGAACACGGTACATTAAGGGTTAAAAAGCTCCATACCAATTAAAGAAAAAGTTATGATATTTGAAGCTTATGTATAAGAGAACTGACATATGATTCCCTTCTGTGGGACAGGATATCTAAAGAATATTGCTGACTCCAAAGACAACAAAATAAAATAATAAAATCAGCTTATAACATTAACTATCTTACCCCAACTAAACAAGTATACAGACAAACAAAACAAATGGACATATTAGACCTGACCAAATTAAAGACCTTGATTATCGTGCACAGAGTGATCATGGAAGAGACAACAGACAGCAGCTACAAATTAATCAAAAACTCAGACGTATACAGACACTGGACCAGGAACTGTGACAAATATCATTTCCCGGATGCACAAACAAAGATGGGACGATCAAGCATATTGCACATGGACTGAAACATTACAATGTCCTACCAAAAACACAAGGAGTTTTACTAGTAACCAATTTAAAATATTTCTTTTGTATACGCCATACTTTGTGTTGTTATGACGCTTTATATCGATGTTTCTTTTTTATATACTTTGTATATAAAAACACATAACACTTATATTAAAAAAATAATGGACTACCACACTTTTCTTTCCACACATATTTCTCTCGCTTTCCAACATTCATACATCGTGTCATGCACGCGCGTCGATTTCTCTGACTCCCCACATGGCCGATACTTTGTGTTATTATGATATATATGATTAATATAAATATACATATATAAATAAATATATAATATTATGATGTATATGATATATTATGATATGTTATGATATATAAATAAAATTACATAGATATGTTTCGGACAACCAGTCCTTCTTCAGTGATACATATTATAAAGAAACATTTTTAAAATGTATCTTTATGATATGTATCACTGAAGAAGGACTGGTTATCCGAAACATGTCTTTGTAATTTTTTTTTTAAATATGTGTTGTATATACAAAGTAATAAAAAAGAAAAAGTGAAATAAATTTAAAATATATCAGAAACTTAATATATATAGTTACATGTAAGATATAAAAATGTATCCATATGAATAATTTTTTTTTAAATGAAAATAAAATAAAATAAAATATTTATTCGAGTCATTTAAACCGTTATGCGTATATTGGTTTACATACTTCGTTAGTAAAGAATTTTTTGTTTTATTATCCACCGTAAAGTCATTAGTCACCTCGTTAAAATACCAAGTAACTCATTTTAATTTGAATGGGCCAACACTGATACAAGCGATAAGAGGCATGTTACGGCGTATCTTGGAAAGAAAAATCACTAATTAATAGTCCGGTCCCCCATTCGTGCTGCCGCAGGGTGGGCGCCGCTCCTACCCCCTGGTCAATAGCGGGAGATGATTGATGTTATATTAGAAGATAGGATCTAAAGAATCAAACGCGTAAACCGGTGTACAAATGTTATTTCACCGATGTTATCACACCTGCGATTAATCCATTAATTGAATTAAATACAGCTTAATTATTTATAGTCAAATGTACAACAGACGTTTTAAACAGATTCATTGGATTTTAATAGAAAGAGTAAAACATTCGACGTTTGAAAGAGTGTGGGGTGTACAATATGCATTTATGACCGGAAGAGGATGTATGGATCAGATTTTTGAAAGAGTGTGGGTGTACAAGGTGCATTTATGACCGGAAGAGGATGTATGGATCAGATTTTTGAAAGAGTGTGGGTGTACAAGGTGCATTTATGACCGGAAGAGGATGTGTGGATCAGATTTTTGAAAGAGTGTGAGGTGTACAAGGTGTATTAATGACCGGAATAGGATGTATGGATCAGATTTTTGAAATAATGTGGGGTGTACAAGGTGCATTTATGACTGGAAGAGGATGTAGGGATCAGATTTTTGAAAGAGTGTGGGCTGTACAAGGTGCATTTATGACCGGTAGAGGATGTATGGATCAGATTTTTGAAAGAGTATGGGGTGTACAAGGTGAATTTATGACCGGAAAGGATGTAGAGATCAGATTTTTGAAATAGTGTGGGGTGTGCAAGGTGCATTTATGACCAAAAGATGATGTAGAGATCAGATTTTTGAAAGAGTGTGGGGTGTACAAGGTGCATTTATGACCGGAAGAGGATGTAGGGATCAGATTTTTGAAAGAGTGTGGGTTGTACAAGGTGCATTTATGACCGGAATAGGATGTATGGATCAGATTTTTCCACTAATGCGGTAGAGATGCGGTCCATTAGGCGTATGTGCGTTAGAACTATGTACGTCAAAATCTCAAATGCTGATATAATCTTACAATTAACTAATTTCTTTCTGATTTCTTATTGATGCATTTGGGTTAAAGCAAACGCAAAAATAATGTTTTTGGAAACGTTTTTAATGTTACAAGGATTAATTGTATCTCAATAGAGACGAAGATGCAAGTTGTTTTCTGGAAACAGAAGGTGGTGGCCGAGGCGCTTACAGGACTTATGACCTGTCATTGGTTGGGTTGAGCGATCGCTTCACGTTTAACAACATTCCCCATTCCGCCGTTATGACCACCACGTCTGACAAACTTTTTGGAACTTGTATATATGGTAGGTTTCTACACCTATTTTCACATTTTTATGTTCACTCTACACTAGCGTCATCTATATTAATGTTAATGTTTTTCTAGGTTAATATGTACGACTATATGAAATATAATCAAACAACTTACATAAAAAAATCCTGATTTAATGAAGGAATGTAGAGCGGAAGACGGTAATACGAACAAAATTATGAAAGGATCGCATGGATGGAGAAAGAATTGTTAAGAAGTATACGTTAACGATATAAATGCAATATAGAGTCGAGGTAGACCATGGAAAGCATTGCACGACCAGACAAATCAAATTTTATAGGTTGGTCATGTTAGAAGTCGGAAAAATCGACGTGCGTGTATGACTCGTTGTATGAATGTGGAGGAACCTAGAGAGGTATGTCAGGAAAGAGTAGTGTGGCGGTCCATTCTTTTTGCCTACCTTTGTTTTGTTAACTATAAAACCTTGCGCTATGTTTTGTCTTTCTATTGCATTATTACATAAGGGTTACGTATAGTTAAAACAGATACTTTCGAATCGCCGTATACTTGACAAAACATTTAATTAAACCAGAAAGGAATTACGTTCTTATCTATTTTATATTAGAAAGTTGAATTGGTTTTTATTCTGAATCTATTCATGGGCCTTTTTAAATGTGGGAACAATAAAAACAACAACCTGTTTGTTTAGGACAAAGTTGATATATGGCGAAATTCTCAGAATATTTGAATTAATCCTCTTCCCTCTACAAACAGAACGCTAGTCGATTTTGGAGCGAATAAAGTAAACAAGATGAATATCCATAAAAATTACGGAATATTACTTTTAAAAAATTGAAGGCGGGACATTACAAAGGTGCCCAGTGTACAAAAAGTCAAAAATGAGTTTTTGATGCCAATTCGTCTTAAACATAAAAGCCAATAACTGTGCAAAAGTGCGTAATAATTGAATAATACAGTGTAGTTCAAAGTCACCCTAAAAATGCCACCCAAAGTACATGACATATGGAACAAACAACAGTTTTTGCTTATTTTCTCTGCTTTATGTATAAAACCACTTTACAACTTTGTAATAACCAGCCTTCGATTATCCAATGGGTTTCGGGTTCTAGTGCCGACACTCATGTATGGAAGCGAAGCTGGGAAACGAAGCAGAAGAAGAATGAATCTATTTGAGGACATATAAAATACCAGAAACGCATGCGAAATGGTTCGATATTAGAAAGATAAGATTCTCTCTTAAATTGAAAGACGTCGATGTCTGAAGTGACTATGTTTAGCAGCTTGGCCTTTCTCCCCATCGGCATCGCCAGAGGTAGATTGATTAAACATGTTGAGAGATCAGATGTCTGCGATGACGTTATTGAAAAAAAATATGGTCAATATTTTATGAGTACCGTGCATGTCTTCACAACTATTCAATCACTTAGATTTTCACTAGTTTTAACATTTGCGTGGGTATATCCCCTTTTTACGACTGTCAAACAAACCCTCGCATGTCCGAACTTTTCAGAATATGACCTTATTCAGACGAAAGACGTTTTTTTTTTTAATTTTGTTTTTGGTAGTAATTTATTTTTTAAATTTCGATAAGTCAACCGCAAACCTTATATATTTATTCATAAGATAATACAATAAATTACAATTTTTAAGGAATATTAAAATTTGGATTGATTTCATTCAACTTCGTAAAAAAATAATAAAAATAAAAATAAAAAATAAATTAAATATCGGACTAACCAGCCCTACATCAGTGATATTATATAAATATTTTAAATATTATAAAATTGTCTGCAAATTTTGTTAGTTATTTTTAATTATAACATTAGTCTAAACTGATCATATTTGTCAACAATTTTATAATGTTTACATACGAGTATTTTTATAATATCACTGATGAAGGACTGGTAAGTCCAAAACATGTTTGATAATAAATTAATTTATTTTTAATAAATTTGAGTGTTGTTCAAAGTATATAAAAAAGAAACATAAAAAAATAGTAGTTGTAAAAAACATTATTTAGTTAACATATTTAACATTTTTGTTTTAATATTGAAGTATAATCCAGTTTATTAAATACCTGTATATTTTTATTATTTTTTATTAAACTACGCTCTGAGCGTGGCACTGTATCGAATCTGTGATATCTACAACAAGCATTTTGGAGACATTGACGTCTTTCATTTGAGCAAGCGAAATTTAAAAAAAGTGATCGGAGCAACATTTCGGCGCGGATGTGGCCACGATGTAACGTGATATTATAATACTTGTATATTAAATTTTTAATTGTATCTCAATAGAGACGAATACGTAAACTGGAAACTGAACATGGATGATCAAGGTGTTTACAGGACTTATGACCTGTCATTGGTTGGGTTAAGCGCACGCTTTATGTAATTACAACATTCCCCATTCCACCTTTGTTATTTGTGATCATGCATGACAAATTTTTGGAAGATGTATATATACTTCAAAATCCATATTTATCTTCACGTGGCAGTTTCAGTCAGCCATCTATGTAGATTTGGTTGCACTAGTGAATTTTTTCAAGAATTAACCTATACAACCGACCCACTAACGCCATCTATGGAGAATGATTTTCGGCATTTAGCAAACTACCTTATTAACACAATGTGAAGGCTGTTGACCAACATATTGTTAGAAGCCGCTAGGAGTATTATTCCATTCTATATGCCAAAGAATTTTATTACTTTTTATTTTATTTTATCTTAATTTTATTTTTTATTTCCAGTACTACAAGTATGCTAACTCTTAAATATTATGTATACCTTATTTTGTCTTAGTTTAACTTCAATCTTGTTTCTCACTATCATTTGTTGATTGTTAACTATTATTTTTAATTTGTGGTAGCATGTAATTGGCCTTAGTTCAATTATTCTAAATGTTACTTATATATATATGTTATTGATATCGCTGTATGTTACCCTTAATAAATAAATAAATAAATAAATAAATTTACTCACGACATTGTTACGTCTAGAAAATTGTAATTATTATGGAGTAACAAGACTTCCTTGATGACCTAAGGCAAAGTCCTTTGGGCGTTAAATTACTTCTACAGAGTCGGCGGAAACTGAGTACGTGTACTCACTGTGTACTCGTTTTCATTACGTACCTAGTATACAATTCGAAATTTGTTCAGCATCAACATGGAAAAAGTTTTGGAGATATTCTAATGATCAAATACTCGTAGATTATTATGGACGGAAATTAATATGAAAGTAATTATTTTTTAATTCAATACAAACACAAACGCTTGTTTTCATGACGATTTTTTTATTAGAATGACATGTGTTGTCTTTATATGGAATTATTTACATTTGATTCCTCATGGCATGACCAAATTAATTAAATTTTAAACGTTGGTCATGTTAGAAGTCGGAAGAATCAACGTGCGTGTATGACTCGCTGTATGAATGTGGAGGAATCTAGAGAGGTGTGCTAGGATAGAGTAGTGTGGCGGTCCATTCTCTCTGCCTACCCCTACGGGGAAACGGCGTGATTGTTGTTGATTATGTCTCAGCGAGGCGAAATATGCCATTCTTATAAAACAGGTAAAAGAAAATCGTGTTTATTTTTACCTTGGGAATTTACGTCACCATTCACGAAACCATATTTTTCCTTGAACCATATCTCAATAAAAATGAAAATCATTAAAAACGGGTATTTTTTTCTAAAACGATATTTCTCATTGTTAAAATAATATTCAAAGTCAGATTTTTTATCCGTTTATATTTGATAATGCCTATGCAAAGCGAAATTAGTTATTTAAATTAATATACTCGTATTTAAAACGACGATTAAATAATTGAATTATTTTATGTGTTCAGATTTTCGAGGTTGCTGACATTATATTTTGTGTAATATTAGGTAATATTTGTAGTATCCTAAACGTTTTGGAAATCGTTGCAGACTCCATCTTTAGGATAACAAGTATACTGTTAAGTTATTTTAAGATGGATTCCGCAATAATCTCTGAAAATTCGACAGACGAGAATTCAAGACATGAACAAACCAAATATCCCATAAAATTCTAATTACCTACTTACGTAAAAGAATATAACACTATATAATTGAGGACTGATCATTACAAATGTGCCATGTATCAAAAAAGACCAAAATTAGTTTTTGATCCCAATTACTGTTTAACATACGGTCAATAAAAATATTAAAGTTGTTATTTGAAATGTCATGGTAGAAGTTCATTGTAAATAATGAAAATAAAATTAAAATAATAAAAAATTTATTTATAGTATATATTTTGTGAAATTCCAATTTGGTTTATGGCTTCGAGCGGTTTCGGCGGCTCGCTACCATCTTCTGGTACTTTTACCAGAAGATGGCAGCGAGCTGCCGAAACCGGTCGAAGCTATTAACATAAGTGGAATTTGACTAAATATATATCAGATGGGGCAGACAACGCGAAATACACTGGAATGTCCTCGTGCAGAAGATGGATCCCTCCAGAATCCCACACGATGTGTTGCATTAGATTCCGGTTAACTACCATCCACAAGGTAGAATGCCAAAGATATGGAGGAATAGTTGGGAGTCAGCTTCCCGAGATTGGTCAGCCTGACTACAAGAACAGACCAATGATCTAAAAGAAGAGGAATAAAAAGAAGATACACTTTTATAAAAAGAATTTTTTAAGCAAATAGCTGCGCATAGTGATTGAATAATTAAGTATACTTCAAATTCAACCCTAAAGATGCCACCCGTGCTACGTGACACAAGTTACAAAAAACATTTATAAACTGTTAAATTAAAAAGCTTTGTTTTATGTATCACAGTTGTATTTTTACTTTTCGTGACAGTTGCTTAAAAATACAATTGTGATACATTTAACAAAGTTTATTTTAATTAAAAAATTTATAATGTTAGAGTATCCATAGTGTTTCGTAGTCATATGCCAAAAAAATACTATTTAAAAAACATGTATGTAACACTATTTAAAATGTATGTAACACTATGTAACACTATTTAAAAAACAAATATTTTACATAATTTAAAAAACAAATATTTTAAAAAACAAATATTTTACATAATAATTTAAAAAATAAATATTTTACATAATGTATGTAACACTATTTAAAAAACAAATATTTTACATAAATATATGAAGATTATTTTTGTATAGAATCATGTTTACCACCCCTGATCTGTATGTATATAAAGGACTAAGTTTACAATAGTGTTACCAGTCTGTCGATGCCAGCGATTCTGGCGAAACCGGTCGCTGTCTAAATAAAGACAAAAGTGGAAGTAGTTAAAAAACATCGTTTTATTTAATTATTATTTAAAATGAACTTCCATCAAGAGATTTCAGTAAAATCATTTGATTATAAAAAACTTGTATTTAATTTTTTTTGTTTTGTATACAACAGGACGTTTGGAACCAATTACTGTATATAAATTGTTATTTGCTATTATATTGATTCTCGTGACATGTGAAAGGTAGCTAATCTATCACAATTTTATTGTCACCTGAATTCTACACAAGACCAAAGACATCGCCGGAAATCGAAGCCGGTACTTTAGTATGGCAGTCAGAGGTCTTACCACTCTACCACGAAAGTACTCAATTTAGTCGTCGTTAATGTTAATATCACTAAGAAACATTTTAATAACGAGACTTCAATTTTGGTATGTATGAAAGATTATTTATAAATGTTAGTCGTGTAGTTAACATAATATGTTTATTTTACGGTTTTCCATAGGTTTGCATTAATGCTGTGTCAAATATAATACTATTGAAGAAGAGCCACAACTCTATTAAGTACACCCTTAGCGGTGTCTGTACGTGTGTAAGTACAAAGCGGTGTGTGATATGTACGTAGCGTGATATGTCTTATGTAAGGCGATCATAACAGATTCTCAAATCCTTTGTAAAAGGAGGACACAGACTTGGCTTAGTGGGAGGAGGCTGGCGCAAAGTTTAGTGTGAAGGGTAGCGAGCAAGCCAGGAGGCAATCGTTGCTTTTGTGATATCCTGGAGATGTTTTGAACACGAGGTTATGTCAGGTTATCTTTCTTGTCATCCTCTACTTGAATTATTATATTTCTCGTGCGGGCCCGCGGCACACAATAGCGTCCTTAGAGCCTCATCGTTTTATGGAGGGAATAAAGTGACGCGACTTATATACGATTGAGACAGTAAAGGCCTTATTAAATAAAACATCACAAAGCTATTTCAAAGATTGTGTCTGCGGGAGCTTGTTATAAATATCATGTTCACATTCCGACTACTTGTTTTCATTTATATGATTCTATGCAATAATTTCTTTGTACGTAGTTTTAACAGTGATGAAAACAAAAAAAAATTAACTGTTAAAGAATACATTTTGTTTTTTATATCACAATTGTATTTTATTTTACACAACAGCTGTTTCATCAACCAATGTTGACATTATCAGGTGTTACAATAATATATCAAATGTCAAATTTTCGTGATTTAATTTTGTGTATTTGTCCCAATGCTCATTTCCCATTTCCCCGGAGAGGTAGGCAGAGAGGATGGGTCGCCACAATGCTCTGTCCTGGCATACCTCTCGGCATTCCTCTACATTCATACATCGTACCATGCATGCACGTCGATTATTCCGACTTCGAATGTGACCGCCTTTTAGTAATTAATTAATGTGGTCTTTATTCGGCTTCTTTTTCCACTCACGCTGCTTGTGTACAATTTTTTAACCATTCTACTCTCATCCATTTGTTCCATATGTCCAAACCAAGTATGTGGCCGGCTTTAAGTGATTGATTCATTTGGTCATGCCATGTTTTCCTCGGTCGTCCTCCGCTTCTTTTTCCACTCACGCTGCTTGTGTACAACTTTGTGTGAAAAACACATTGTGTGAAATATTTTCGTTTGTAATAATATTTAATAAAAACATATGAAAAATATAAAGATATACTCGTACGTCATCCACAGTCTGTAAAATATTGATTTGTATTTAAATAATACAATATCTCAAAATTGTCGTATAAGGCCGAACAATCCGTAACCATAAAAAAGGTATCTTAGATTTTCTTCCCTCTACACGTATTAGAGTGCGCTAATATCTTCCCGAACTTCAGTGTATCGGAAATGAACATGCCTTCCATAGACCGATCAATCATTCACAAACTTGCGGTTACCTGAAGAACAACTTTTCCGGAAAAAGTCCCGCGGCCTGACCGCCCCGCCTCATCCATCATCATCCATCATGGGTTGGCTGATAGAAATTGAGGAACATTTTTGACACCGCCGGATTAAGTATTGTTATTCAAAACTATGCCCGATGAGCCATCTTCGAGAGCAAGATTTACGATAGAGAATGACTTTTTATACTAAATATGGCCGCCAACACATTAATATTATAATAGAATAACATAAATGATAGATAATATAAACGTTAATAGAGAAAAATTGTGGAAAATATTGTCTGAATATGGAATAAGTAAAAAACTGATCACAACAATTAAGTCGCTATACACGGAAAGCACTGCTAGTTTCAGAGTAAATGGAGATCTTACAGCCTGGTTTGATATCAATAAAGGTGTCAAACAGGGTTGCGTAATATCGGGTGGTGGTCTAGGGGATAGAACGCTTGGCTCCTGATACAGGGGACATGGGTTCAAGCCTGGACACGACCAGATTCCTTCTTCATAATAATGAGTAAATAAATTCTAATATCATTGATGTAAATCCTTGATATTAGTCTTTTAAAAAAAAAAAAAAAAATGTCCCCGTGGTTATTTAATCTATATATGGACAAATGTATGAAAGAGCTGAGAGAAAAAAAAAATGTCCCCGTGGTTATTTAATCTATATATGGACAAATGTATGAAAGAGCTGAAAGTGTTGGATGTAGGTGCCAAAATGAGCGGAGTGTCAGTAAGCTGTATCTTGTATGCGGATGACGCTGTCCTACTTGCATACAATGAGCATGAACTGGTCCTGTCAAGTCCTGGTGAATTGTATGCATGCGAAATGATCTGATGATGAATGTTAATTCATCAATGTTAAATCCAAGGTAAATCCAATTTTTGAAAAGGAAGAAACCATGACAGTCTGCAACATTAGCGTGAATGGTGAAAATTTGGAGCAAGTAGTTGAGTTCGTGTATTTAGGTAGTATGTTAACAAGAGATCGGCGAGTGGAGAGGGATATTGAAAGAAGGGTTGGGGCAGGCAACAATGTGAATGGTGCACTTAAAGTTGTCATCGCAAACAAAAACCTATCCAAAAAGCTAGAATAGCAGTGCACAATGGTGTTCTTCTACCGACCCTTATTTATGGAAGCGAAGCATGGAACTGGCAAAAAAGGCTGAAAGTAGAATAAATGCAGTAGAAATGAGATCTCTTCGACGAATGTATGTATACGAATGGGTGGATACTCTGTGTATGATAGAGTGTCGAATAAAAATATAAGAAGTGAATGCGGTGCGAATGATGGTGTTATGAACAAAATAATGAAAGGATCATTAAGCTGGTTTGGACATATGGAACGAATAAATAAGAAAAGAATGGTAAAAAAAGTATATGTTAACGATGAAAATGGAATCAAAAATACAGGAAGACCGAGGAAAACGTGGCACGATCAAATAAATCAAATATTGAATTTCGGCCATGTGAGGAGTCAGAAAAATCGACGCGCGTGCATGACACGATGTATGAATGTTGAGGAATCGAGAGAAATATATCAGGAAAGAAAAGTGTGGCAGTCCATTTTTTCTGCCTACCCCTTCGGGGAGACGGCGTGGTGGTTAGTTAGTTAGTTAGTTAGTTAGTTAAATGATAATAATAGCATAAACGACAATTTGTAAGAAGATGTTTTTTCTTAGAAACACTTTATTTCGTACTGCCTCAAATAACTTATTTTTGATTTATATAATATCATTCAGTATCCTAACTATGTAATCATTGTCATAAAATTTCTTAACGAGTTTCAAGAAACACTTTCCAATGTTTCTGGACCTACCCAAATAATTATTTGTTAAAAATGTATAAAGTCACATCAATTTTCGTTAATTACCATATTCTGCTCCATTTACTAGAGTATACAAACTGCAACGAGATGAAGTTTCGTCACATTTAATAATGCCTTAGAAGGACGAAACATGTCATTCTCGTAAAATACAATAAAACGTATTAATTATATATGATAGAGCAAATAAACCTCTATGGTACCTTATGTAGAATTTTTCTTCTTCTTCCGGTATCACGTCAGGTTTCTCCGACGATCATAATCTCCCGAGAGAAGGCGTCTCTGTCCCTGGTAGCTCGAAACAACTCCTTTTCTAGAATTACAGTAAGACATCATACAATCACCTTAACTACGAAAAATATGTATTTTATGATTTCTGACATTTAACAAAATATATTATTATTATTTCGTTGAATCTCTTGAAGCATGGAACTGGCAGAAGAAGGATGAAAGCAGAATAAATGCGGTAGAGATGAGGTCCTCAAGACGTATGTGTGGTAGAACGATATACGACAGAATCTCAAATGCTGATATAAGAAAGGAATCTAGAGTGGAAGAAGGTAATATGAACATAATTATTACGAAAGGATTGCTGTGTTGATTTGGACATATGAAGCGCATGGATGGAGAAAAAATGGTTAAGAAAGTATACGTTAATGGTGTGAATTGGGTACGGAGTCGAGGCAGACCGAGGAAAACATGGCATGACAAATTTTTAATTTCCATACAATGAACGAATTACAACTGTTGTTCACTTGTCTTCATCGAATATGTGGGGAAATTTCAAATATGAATGTGGATTTTCTTCATATAAAAGGCAGTTCATGCTATATGCATAATAATAGTCATAATAATAATTAGGCTAATTTGTCAAATTAATTAAATTAATCAAACTTTAAAGGTTAATTATGTTAGAAATCGGAGGAATCGACGTGCGTGTATTACTCGTTGTATGAATGTGGAGGAAGCTAGAGAGGTTTGCAAAGATAGAGTAGTGTGGCGTTCCATTCTCTTTGCCTACCCCTGCGGGGAAACGGCGTGATGGTTTGTTTGTTTGTTGAATCTCTCTTTACATCATAAAACGCGAGCCAAATCGATGTAAAAGTATAGCTATTATATTGATTCTTGTGACATGTGATCTATCGCCATCATATAAACAAATAAACAAACCGTCACGCCATTTCTCCGCAGGGGTAGGCAGAGAGAATGGACCGCAACACTACTCTATTCTGCCATACCTCTATAGATTCCTCCACATTCATACAGCGAGTCATACACGCACGTCGATTCTTCCGACTTCTAACATGACCAACCATTAAAATTTGATTAATTTGGTCATGCCATGCTTTCCTCGGTCTGCCTCGACTCCATACTCCATTTACATCATTAACGTATACTTTCTTAACCATTCTCTCTCCATCCATGCGCTCCATATGTCCGAAAAAACGCAGCGATCGCTTCATAATTTTGTACATATATTTCTTTCATTTCATTTTTATTTTATTTAACTAACTAACTAACTAACTAACTAACCATCACGCCGTCTCCCGAAAGGGTAAGCAGAAAGAATGGACTGTCACACTTTTACTGATGCGGGATTCCATCCTTCTCTTTTCGCTCCGCGGGAGACGCGGTGTGATGGTTTGCGAACCTCATCGCCACCAAAAGGCATCACCCGCGCACACTTCGATCATCTAACACCCACAAAATAAATCCCCATAAAAAAATAAAAATAATTTAACACAAAATGTTATTTTTAGATGACCAACCTATTTTATTTTTATTTCATTTATTTTAATAAAAATCACAAACATTACAGGCATATAATTCCAGATCGTTTGCAATTACATTATAAGAATTTAAAACGAAGCATAAAAAAAAAGCTTAAGAATTAGAAAGAATCATAGCATTGATTCATAATACCTTTATTGTCGCGTAAACAATAACACGTTCTACAGCATACCAAAAACATTGTGACAATCACTCATTGGTCTGGAGCCACTCTGACACGAAACGGTTTCTTCAGCGTTACTCAAATCGATATATTGTTTCATCTTCTCCTGCTTTATTTAGAACTGTGTCCTGAGCACTGCCTCGAAGCGTGTTGCTAAGATGTACAACTGTCTTGCATTTGTATTGATGCTTTTATTTTTAGCTTTGTTTATTACTCTTTCGAAACACGCTCTCTCCTCGTGATCTCTACAGATCAAATACTAAATTATTTTTCTTATTATTTTATTATAAGTTTTCTCTTTTATTTTTCTAAATTTATCACTTTGTCTCAGAGTGTAGTTCTCGAAGAGGATCAGAGACTCCACAATTCTATAGTTCTTAGGGGTGCTTTTTTCTAATGGTGATTTTAACAATGATTTTAAAATAGTTTTTTTTTGATTTTCAACATATTTTGTTTAATAATTTCTGTCTGTTTTGCTACACTTTAATCGTAGCAATTAATTAACAGCAAACCATATTTATATTTAATATTTTTGCAAGTTCATGGGATTCCACTTGAGTATTTTTATGTGGTATTTTTTTCGTTTCCATTTATTATTTAATCAAAACAAAACACGTATAAAAATGTTTGATATCTACCTAGAACTATTAAAGATAAACATTATATTATAGATGAAGAAATTCCAGTTAACGGTTCGCTGAAATAAGCGTTTTATTTTTTTTATGCTCGTAAAGAAACATAAATATTATGTTTTTTGGATCTTAGAAAATCCGTGTAATTCGCCTCTTCATCTTAAGGTTGGTTATAAATGTATTATTACTCATTATATAAATTCCAACCCACCATACATTTATAACTGTCACCCTTATTATTATTATCCACTACACATTTATAACTAAACAACCTTTAAGGTGGAGACTGCAACGATTTTCGAAAAGTCGGTCCAGAAAGACGAATTACACGGATTTTCTCAAGATCCCAAAAACATATTATTATTATTATTATTTTGTTGAATCGCTCTTTACATCTACTAAAGCATGCGTAAGACTAATAATAACATATGGCGTCGAAGCAAGGGCATACACAGTAAGGACCAAACAAGTTTAAGGACTTCCGAAATGAAGACACTGAGGACGATAGCACGCAAGACACTTAGGAATCGCGTGGGGAACACCAGAATAAGAGAGATATGTGAGGTTGAGGATATTATAAAATGGAGCAGAGAGCAAAAAAGGGGCTGGTAGTGTGACAATCACACTGCCCTCGCCGGGAATCGAACCTGGAACCTTCGGGGCGGCAGTCAATGCACTTACCACTCAGCCACGAAGGTCGTATTGCTACCATAAGTGAATATCTACGCTAACTTCAAATTCTGCTTTATTTAAGACTTCTTCTTCTTTCTGTGTCATGTCAGGTCTCCCCAACGTTGACTATCACCAAGTGATGACCTGGGGAAAAATATTCAGACTGGTATTCCCTTGCCTTCTCTGGAGAATTTTCTGTCAGGGTTACCTTCCCTTAGCTGTGTGTATCCAGTTTTATGGCGCTGTAAGCTCGCCATTCGTCCTATCTCTATCTGCTATGGCACTAAGTAATATGTGCCACGTTGTCCGGGGTTCGCGGGGTCTTTAAAAGACCTCTCGTGGACGCTAGAAAGTTGGACTTCATAGTAGTGTTGCTGTTGTAAATGCAACATGGCGCCTTCCGACATTTTGTAGAGGCATGCTTTCCAGCAAAACATACCCCATCGTAGCCCTACTAGCCTTTTGAACCCCTATCTAGGACGGTGTCCTGTTATTTCTCGAAGCCTGTTCCTAGGATGTAGATATCCAACTGTCTCGACATCCTTTCCGTGGTCTTCCCGGTGGTCGACTTCCTGTTGGTACTAAAAAAGAAGCCAGCTCGTAGTCTGGAAAACCAAGCCTAGAAAATCGACGCAATTAACATAAATATTGTGTAGAGGAGAACATCGCCAGTTGGGAAGCGACTGCCCCCGAACGTAACGAAACACTTATCTTTCGGCGAAAACCAAAATAATATAATAAATATCCGAGTTTATTTGCGCAAACACCGCAGCAGACGCGTGTCATAGTAAACACGGCCGCTATCGGAAGGAATTTCTCCGCAAATGGTGTAAATAGCGGTGGGCGTGTGGCCGGGACAGTCGGACACGTAAATGTCTACAAGACTTCACAGCTAATAGAATATACGATGATAATATCACTCTATTTTGTCGGAAAAAGTATAACAGTAACACAAAATAACAACGTATATGTTAAATAATAATAATGCAAATTATTTAAATTTCATGGTTCATTGTAAATAATAAAAATATAAATTATTAATCACGTCTGTTTTCTAGAAGTTTTAATACCATTTACAATTAATATGTATGACATGTTTCGCCTTAGACAGGCGAATGAAAGTGTTATGAACAAAATAATGAAAGGGTCGTTAAGATGATTTGGACACATGGAAAGAATGAGTAAATACAGAATGGTAAGGAAGATATACGAGTATTTGTAATGCCAATGTACGTCCGGTCACATTTTTAAGTTTTAATGTTATTAATTTTTTTCTTGGTGTTAAATTTCTTCTTTGTATATTTTGTGCCAAATTGCCCTTTTTAAATTTGTTTTCATTATAAATTTAATAATTATATATTTAAAAATGTAATGTACAAGTTGTAAGAAATATGTAATTTTAAGACATATGTAAAAAAAATATTATTATTTTCCAAACATTGTCATTTGTAATCAATTTAAAGTTTATTGCATTGAAAAAAGGATGCTCTTAAGCTTTAATAGCAATATTTAAATTGAGCATATTTTACATAGGCGAGCGTGGCGAAACCGGCCGCTGTAAAAATAAAGGCAAAAGTGGAAGTGGTTATTAAACATCCTTTTATTTTATTACTTTTATATTTAAAATGAACTTCCATCAAGAGATTTCAGTAAAATCATTCGATTACATGAAGTAATTAATTGTTTCTTGAATAATGGTGTAAAACACCATATTAAAAAATTAATACGAATGAAAACGACAGTTTTCTAGAAGTTCTAGAAAACTGTCGTTTTCATTAGTATTAACTAACCTTAAATAATGTTTTTTTGCAACATCTAAAAGTCGGTCTTTGAATTTATTAAGCCCACTGTACTCATGTGGGGAGGTCATTTGTAGCTAATGGGCAACACGGAAGAGCAATCTACCCTAGGGGGTTTACTGTATGGGAAAATATGTGAGGAAATTGACTTCTCTCGGCCTGGGAAGGATTTTCAACTAAAACTTATATTGAAGATGATTTAAGACTTTTGTTTGGCGCCTACGGTGGAGTTCTCCGCTCTTAGTGTGTTCTGATAAAGTAATAAAAGTTATCAAGTGATCGTTCGTACAAGGTGCTGTAATAAACGCAATCAAAGGGTACACAAACATAATCAACTCAACTTATATAAGAACTTTTGGTTTCAATTTAGAAAAAAGGCATTACGTTAATTAAAGGCGTTATTACTGTGGAATTCCATTATGACAATTGTTTTCCATTATAAACTAACTAACTAACTAACTATCACGCCATCTCCCCGAAAGGGTAGGCAGAAAGAATGGAAGACCACACTGTTCTGTCCAGACATACAGCTCTCGATTCTTCTACATTCATACATCTTGTCATACACGCACGTTGATTTCTCCGACTCCTCACGTGACCGACAATTAACATTTGATTGATTTGATCGTGCTACGTTTTCCTCAGCCTTCCTCTATTTCTAGCTCCGTTATCAACGTTTACATAAACCTTCTTTACCATTTTGTCTTCACTCATTCTTTCCATGTTTCCAAACCATCTTAATGAACCTTTCATTATTTTTTTCATAACACTTTCATTCACCATTTTTAAAAACCTATTCTTCGCTATATAGTTTATTTATTTCGATACGTCTCGAAGGTCTTACATTTTCATAGGGAAAACGATAAATATTTACATGGTTCTGTCCAGTTTATGCCGTTCTCCCGATGGTGAAGTTGTAAAATAATATAATCATACGAGATCAATAATTGGTTAGCGAAATAGCTGTCGCGGCAATTTCATAAGAAATTAAATAATTTTTTGTTTCAAACAGTGTTTCAATTAAACAGTTAATTCAGAACAATAAACTCAAATGTTGAAATAATCGTTTTTTAATTTAAAACTATTAGATTAATTTTCTGTAAAATTATTTATATATTTATTTAAAATTACTTTGTATTATTTCTTGTATTTCATTAATATTTTTAACAAAGCAATATGAATATCAAATCTAATTTAAAATAGAAAAAAATGTTTTGTGGAAGGTGCATGATATTCAATATAAGAAAAACGTTTATTGAAATGTTTTAATATTACATTTTAATATAACAAAGACATTTCCATACAATAATATTATATATTTAAGTTTTTGGAAAATTCCAGAGCAACAGTTTATTATTTTTATTTTTATTATAAATAACTTATATTATTTTTAACGTTATATGTGAATAGAATATGTTCATTTTTATTTATTGTTTCTGCAACAATATTGTAAAACTTCATATTAAATAATTAATACGAATGTAAATTTTTTCTAGAATTTCAAAATATTCGAACGACATATAATTTTTTATTGGAACTTTTTATTTATTTGTCTTTCGAATGTTTCATCAAATTTAGCGAGAATCAAACGTGTTGGTGTTTATATTCCCAAGCTAATGTAGCAGAATACAATCCTTGTGGTAATTTATGTAAAGAATGAAAATGTAATGAAGAAAATATTTTTTAAATTCTTATAGTTTGATTTAACTAAGCTTCGACCGGTTTCGGCAGCTCGCTACCGTATTCAAGTACCTACATCTATTTTTGTTAAAATTATAAGAAACTATAAACGTAAGTGGAATCTAAATAAATATAATGTACATTATACATTATACAATAATACTCGTACAAAGCCATTTTTAAATATATAATATATTATTTTATTTTCATTAATTACAATGAACTTCTACATTCAATTTAAAAAAATAGCCTTAATATTAGGTCCTTACATATGAAATTGGCGTTTTGCCGTACTGGCAACCTTGATCTCAAATATCTTCTTTTTGGTTAGGAATTCCAAATTCAAATTTATACAGCTATTTACTCAAGTATTTGTGTTTCGAAAATTATAATTCATTTGTTTTTTCCTCAATTTTTTTTTCTTTGCGTCACTCAGTTTACAAAATGGAAAACTTGAAATATCGCGTTATTTACGAGTACGAGTTCCACCGTGGCACCAGTGCTGCAGAAAAGGCTCGAAGGATTAATGATGTGTATGGCGACGGTGCCGCAAAAGAAAACACAGTGCGTTTTTGGTTCCAACGTTTTCGTTCTGGAAATTTCGACCTGCAGAACAAGCCCCGTGGACGGCCGGAGACCAAAGTTGATAATGAAGAATTGAAGGCTATTGTGGAAGCGGATCCATCGCAAACCACGTCCGAGTTAGCTGCAGGCTGCGGTGCTAGTGATAAAACTGTTTTAATCCACTCGAAGCAAATTGGGAAGGTGAAAAAGCTTGAAAGGTGGGTACCTCACGAATTGATTGAAGCAAATCAACAAACGCGCGTTGACTGCTGCGTTGCATTACTCAACCGGCACAATAATGAAGGGATTTTGAATCGAATCATTACCTGTGATGAAAAGTGGATCCTGTATGATAATCGGAAGCGCTCATCGCAATGGCTGAACCCTGCCGAACCAGCCAAACCATGCCCCAAGCGAAAATTGACTCCAAAAAAGTTACTTGTGAGCGTTTGGTGGACTAGTGCTGGTGTCGTTCACTACAGCTTTCTTAAATCTGGCCAGACGATTACGGCAGATGTCTTTTGTCAGCAACTGCAAACCATGATGGAAAAGCTAGCTGCTAAACAACCGAGGCTGGTTAATCGCTCTAGGCCACTGCTGCTTCATGATAACGCTAGACCACACACTGCACAACAGACGGCTACCAAATTAGAAGAGCTTCAATTGGAATGTCTAAGACATCCACCGTACTTTCCGGACCTTGCCTTCGAAATTTGGATAACTTCTTGCAAGGGAAAATATTCAACTCCGATGGGGTAGTCCAAACCGACTTCAAAGATTTTATTGATTCCCGTCCGAATGTTTTTTTTAGTAAAATGATCGATGAACTACCTATGAGATGGCAAAAGTGCATAGTTAGCAATGGTACATACTTTGATTAAATAAATATATTATGTTTATAAAAAATCAACTTTATGTTCCTCCCATACAAAACGCCAATTTCATATGTAAGGACCTCATATTTTGTATTTGATGTGGCTATGTATTCTATTGTGAACAATAATTGGATGTATGTATAATAGATGAACATTGGATTTTTAAACTTCTATTTTATATTTTTAAACTTCTATTTTATATTTATTAAATTTCTATTTTATCAACAAAAAATTTTTTTATCCCTTTTATACGATGAGCATGTTTCTATTGTATCACGAAGGCCTTTAATCTGGATAAACATGCTATTTTTTTTAATTCTTTCGTATGTTGTAACATATACAAAAAATGTTTGAAGGAGCAGACAAAACCTTTAACAGACCTTCGGGCCTTTTTGAAGTCGCACTGTTCTTAACATTACAACCTTGAAACGAATTCCATGTTTTCAATTTTAACAAATCGTAAAAACGGGAAATCCATTAAACACAAGCTTTGAAAAGAGAACACTCTTCAGAAATACCACATCTTATATTATTAATCCGTAAAAAATATAATATTTTTACATTATATCGTAACATGTCCTATTGGTTTTCTCATTCACTTTCAAAATAAAATTAAATTAAATATCATTCAAAATGTCGGTCCAAAAAGGTTTTAAAAAAAGCGACACAAATTGACGACATTCGTGGTAGAGTGACAAGGTCCTAGATTCGATTTCCAGCGATTTCAGTGTGATTCTCAGACTGTCTTTTATCTGGTACAGAATACGCCTGACAGTGAAATGGCAATAGTTCAGCTACCTATCACATGTCATGAAAATCAGTTTAATTACTCTAACAAAATTTTAACAGTAATTGGGTTCAAACGACTTGCTTTCTTACTTATTTCCTATGGCCATACAACTCTTAAAGAGTATTAGCTCCTTGGTGATTTTCCTCCGAGCTCCTCGATACTGCGCCTTTTGCTCCCAGCATTCCGATTCGCCCAAACTAGCCAGATCAGCCGGATCTGTTATATACAAAAATAAAAAAAACATTGATTTCTTCAAAATCACATAAAAACTTCATATACATACAATTATTTTCATACAACTGCTATATTGATAAATGTTTTAATTTTTAAAGACACTTTTCATCATCAAACTTGGAATAAACAAATACCACAACAATTTAATTCAATGTTAGAATTTAAAAAGTAAAATAAGTAAATCAAGGCAAATGAAAGTGTTATGAACAAAATAAAGATATAATAGATAGGATGCTTTGGACACATGGAAAGAATGAATGAAGAAATAATGGTAAAAAAAGAATATGCTAACGATGTAAACGGAACTAGAAATTACCATACATTGCTAGACAACGCCTGGAGAAAACTTCTCCAATTTTTTTATGCTTTTTTAAACTTGGACCAGTTTTTATACAAAATTTTGTTTTCTTGAATGTTACCAATACTTGTAACAAATACTGGATTTTACCCATTGCGGGTTAATCATTTATGGATTGATTGTATCTCAATAGAGACAAAGATGTAAATTGTTTTTTGGAAACATTGTGTTTATCTTGACGCAAATCTGTCTCTAAAATCCCAAATTAATAACACGGTCAGCACTAGTTTCTTCCACTTAAGACGATTAAAATCCGTCAAAAGGAGTATTCCCCATGACACTTTCAAAACTCTTGTAAATTCCTTTGTTGTGTCACGACTTGATTATTGTAATGGAATTTATGCAAACATTCCAAAACAACAAATAAACAAACTTCAATCTGCGTTCAATGCAGCAGCAAGGCTCATTAAAGGCATTCCAAAAAAGTCCCATATAACACAACATCTCAAAGAACTTCACTGGCTTAAAAGTCCAGAAAGAATCCAGTATAAACTCTGCTGGACAGTCTTCAAAGCGCTACATGGAATGGCACCAAGTTATATATCTGAACTCTGTATAACGGACAGCCTAAATTCACGGAAATCCACACTTCGCTCGGCGAACTCCTCAGCAATAGGAAGATTAGTTGAGCCGAAGCGTTGCCACAGTACAAATTTCGGGGATCGAGCGTTCGCGGTAGCCGGTCCATCAGTTTGGAACAATCTCCCTTCACACCTTAGATGCATAAATGATCCGACAGATTTCAGATCTAAATTGAAAACCCATCTTTTTCATATTTCATACCCAATTCAAACATTTATACTTTGTTCTACTATACCTTTAAACCGATCGTTTTTTAAGCGGTCACATTTAGATTTTTAGATTTAAAACACGTCTTAATGCGCCCTTGAGGTGATTACATCACAAAAACGGCGCTTTAAAAGTTAGCATATTATTATTATTATAATTATTTGAATATGGTGGTCGAGGCGTTTACAGGACTTATAACCTGTCATTGTTTGGGTTAAGCGATCACTTTATGTAATATAATATTCCCCATTACGCCCTTCTTAAATGATTAACCCGCAATGTGTAAAATCCAGTATTTGTCTACAAATATTGGTAACATTCAAGAGTTCAAATTTTATTGTTTAAATTTTGTACATTGAAAAATATTATGTCATAACCGAAACTTGTATGTGAAAATTGTAATAAAGTTACGTCTTACTAAGTGCAGTTATATTTATTCAAATGTGAATCCACAATACAAAGTGAAGTAGAATATAAAAGAAATAGAAACTCTTTTTTATTCCACGAGGCTCTCTAAGCGTCTCCCATCTATATGAAAATTAAATTGAAGAATGTACAAGTACATGCATAATGAATGCATAGTTCCGTACAAAATCGATATATTCGCTTGCCGAGAATTCGTCGCTGAGAGCAAAAAGAGCAAAAAAGTCTAAAGGCAAAAAAGTCTTCAAAATGTTTGTCTTAAAAAAAAAACTTTACAAAATTGCTTATATCCCGTCATACTGATCTCCCTGGCAGTTCATTACTGATACCCTTAATCCGAGACGCGAACCCTTGTGTGACGTCAAAACTTATCAGAATGAAAACTAAGTACCCCCTTGCGAATAGCATTAAGGATATCTATATAAAGGTAAAATATTTCCCTGGAAATTGGTCCTGTTTTTGCGAGAACGTATTTGTATCTAACAGAGTTAGGAAGTTGCTTCGGCGTGAAGTAAAGCTTTTTAGCATACTTTTATTAAGTATAAAAGTTGACGAGAAAAGGTGCTTCTCGTGAAAACTTTGTTACGTAGCCATACTAATGAGTGAACGTAATTACCGCGTTGGGGGGCACTTCCTATGTCATTTTAATGATCTCTTCTTTATTCTACGTTCTAACGTTATTTTTTATACAAATTTTGGAATATCAATTAGAATTTAAATTTAAATTTAATTTTCATGTAATATTTATTGATCTATTCACATAATTACTGATTATAACGAATAAAATACGTATGTTTACTAGATCTTTTGTATCATTTCATGGGAACGAAAAGTTTTGCTTTTCTTCTATTTCTTCAATATACGCCATACTTTGTGTTGTTATGATGGTTTATTTCTATTTTTATTTTTTATAAACTTTGTATATACAATACTTTTATTAAAAAAATAAAATTATATAGACATGTTTCGGACAAACAGTCCTTCTTCCTGTTGGTCACCAGTATGCTCAAGAGGAATGCTGTGGAATGAATTGGTCCCCAATATCAAGGGGAATCAAGAGGAATGAATTGATCCAGCATGCTTAAGAGGAATGCAGTGAAAGAAAGCCACGGATAGTTACCAAACTCCCTCATGTAGAGATATCTCAGAAATCTTTCCTGAACCCTCTCTTACATGAGTGAGTATCTCGCCTTGTGCTTTATCAAAGGACTACCACAAATCAAATCAAACCATATCAGTTTATTTTCTCAAAAGATATTACAAACAATAATTTTAATTTAATGTATCTATTAAGAACAGGTAAAATAAAATTTATTATACCAGGAACGCATGAGAGATGGTTCGACATAAGGAATACAAGATACTCTCCAAAGTAAAGAGTATTTGTCTTCTAAACGTACTTTCACGAATATGCAAGACGTCGATCTCCGAAGCGATCATATTCAGCATTTTTATTGGTCTCCCTACCTGCATCACCAGAGATAGGTTGGTTCTGCATGGTGGGAAATAAAACAGTCTGTGTTGACGCTATCGAAGATAAGCATCCGGAAAATTAAGATAACCTCCAATTTATAGAAATTGTGACAAATTTGTTTCGCCTTTCGAGGGCATTCTCAAACTGCTAATTTTTTTGGAAAAAAAATTGAGAATGCCCTCGCAAGGCGAAACAAAATTTTCACCATTTATATAATTTATGTAAATTAAATCCAAGTTAAACCACTTAACATTCGTGTTTACTATTATAAATTAAATTTATTTTGGAGTATATACACGATGAAAAAATACTCAAAGAGACCAGTCCAGTAAAACTTAGTGTTTAATTTCTTCTCCGAAGAGAGACGGGCAAGGAACGTTTTGACATATTTACGCGTCCCTAAACCTCTATAAATACACTTCTCTAGTGCAGTTCAGGCAGGTCCCCGGGGGAATGAGGCTGTAGCGGCTTCACGCTCCTCATCTCAGGGTAAATATCGCAGAATACCAATGAGTAGTGCTGCTGCTATTCCGAACGTTAACGCTTTCATACCCGGAATTCATCTTGTCTGGTTTCCAATTTAATAATCCATTTTTTTTAATTTGTGGACACTTATAACAACTTTAATATAAATATTAGTTTAATGAAATATAACATTATTACTGGGCAGCTTTCAGAAACATGGGCATCATCCTTAAAAACTGGAAAATACCGATCAACCTGAAACGAAAAGTCTATAAAGCCTGCGTTCTGCCACTTGGTACTTATGGTCTTGAGACTGTAACATTTTCCAAACAAAGTGCCGAGAAAACGAGTGACCCAAAGAGCCTTGGAAAGAGCCATGTTAGGAATAAGCCTAAGAGACAGAGTTAGAAACGATATGGTGAGAGAAAAAACAAAGGTCACTGACATCATCCACTGAGTAGCGACTCTAAAATGACAGTGGGCAGGTCACGTAGCCAGAAGATCAGATGAAATATAGACAAGAAGACTGCTGACTTGGAGACCGTGGACGGCAAAGAGAGGTGCAGGGTGACCGCAACTGGAAGGATGATCTGAACAGACTCCTCGGAATAACCTGGATGCAGTCTCAAAAAAAAGAGTGACGGGGAAGCGAATGAAGGTGGCCTTTGTCCAGGAGTGGACGGGAATAGACTGAGGAAGAAGAAGAAGAAGAAGAAAAAGAAGAATATTAATACATTTTTAATTTGTTTTTACACCACTTCAAATTGGAAAAACCAATCGGTTTCACTCCCGCCAGAGCTTCGTTACGGTAACAAAAGACACAAAAATTTTAATCAGAGAACAACACATTACATTATAATATTAAATGGGGGAGAGAGTGATAAGAAACAGTAAGTGTGTACAAGGTTAATTAGTATGATAGAACGGTGAGTCATGAGCATTAGGTAAATAACAATGTAGACTTTCTTATTAATATTCTAGTGGCAAACAGGGGAGTTAAATTTCCAAGGATAATTTAAAATTATTAAATTTTTATTGTCCTTAGATATTATAATATATATAGTGTCTTTTGTAACCCCAACGAAGCTGCAGCGGGAACGAAACCTGATGGTTAAAGTACAATAATATGGTGTAAAAACAAATTGAAAGTGTATTAATATAACCATAGTGACACCAGTCTGTCGATGCCAGCAAGCCTGGCAAAACCAGTCGCTGACGAAACGTTTTTATTTTAAAAGTTTTTATTTTAAAAGCGCTTAATTTATTTTGAACCTTTAATCGAAATGTGATGAATGATTATTTTTTAATGAGTGTGATATACTGCTTATATTTTAATGGATTCTTAAATATCATCATCAACCATCACACTGTCTTTCTGAAGAGGTAGGTAGAGATGATGGACCGCCACATAACACATCCTGACACACCTTTCTAGATTCCTCTACATTCATACATCGTAAAATAAACGCTCGTAGATTTTCCTGATAATCCAATTACTAAATACGGACATAAAACTACACTTTTAATATTTTAAATTGGTGAAAATGATGCTTATAATTTTTTTTTATATGAAATAAAATTATATTTTTCAATATATAACCTAAGGTCTGAAAGTGTTAAATCCCAAAGACTTTTCTTGGTCACAACTAAAACCTTTGAGTGTCCTTTGACTTGCAAAATGCCATTCCGTGGTCCATTACTACTCGTATTTGCATCAAGATTTGCAGGGCCATTTTCCCCCAATGCTCTCAAAGCCACCGGTCCATTTGGACACCGAAAGACCAGAAGATCTATCAATTTTATCCTCTGAGATCTCTCTAATACTCTCGCAAGATGAAAGCAATTTGTTCGGAATGTTTATTTATATAGGTCGAGAATTTTGATTAATTAAATTAAGTATGTTCATATATATTATAAATACATGTATTCCTGAATAATTGTTTACATACTTCTCACTTTAAATGAAATGCAGTATAAAATATTGTATTTTTTTCTTTATAAGAGTCAAACTATACATTTTCGGGTTATTAAAAAAAAAATTTTTTTTACTCGCAAAAAATCTAAATAATTTCTTCGTATAATTAGGTTTTTATATATTTATTTATATATTAAGGATAGCCAAAAGCGATTGTAATCCACAAACAAAGACACACAAAAACAATAAGATATGGCCAAATACATGCTACCACAAATATAAATTATTAGAAGAATTATCGGTAAAAAATATACGTATCGAAATTAAAATTAAAATTAAATTAGATAAAAGTAAAGCAAATTTTCTTCAAAGTGATTTAATTAAATTCCACTTAGATTTATGGCTTTGATAGGTTTCGTCAGCTCGCTGCCATCTTCTGAGAAATCCATTCTATGAGATATCAAAGAGTTGCCGAAACCGGTCGAAGCAATAAACTTTAGTGTAATTTAACTAAATTAAGCTTAATTTTTGTATTTTTGGATTCATTATTCACATTTGAATTTCAAATAAAAACATAAACCGAGTAAATAAAGAGACATAGAGATAAATGGGTCGTGTGCTAAGGGGAGAAGAATACCACCTCCTTCGACTGATATTAATGGGTAAAGAGGAGAGACGTCGGGGAGTTAGTAGAAGGCAGCAGTCTTGGATGCGGAACATCAAAGAGTGGACAGATATAACAAGAGTTCAAAACCTGTTCCAAGTGGCGCAGGATAGAGATGCCTTTGCTGCAGTGATCGCTAACCTTGGGGGGACCGGACATGACACCGAAAGAAGAAGAGATTAAATAAATAAAATAAAAAGGTAATATTATAGTTTTATTTATGCCGAAGATTTGATCCATCCATTTATTATTACTGTTAAAATTAATAAACCTGTTATAATATCACAATTTATTTTTATTCACTGAGACAAATTTTTTTTGTAACACCTGATGATGCCAACATCAGGTGGCGAAACAGCTGTCGCGACATTCTCAGTGAATAAAAATAAATTGTGATATTATAACAGGTTTATTAATTTTAACAGGTATTTTGTTGATGTATCATAGTGTTTCGGCCAGAACAAAGGACTATTGTATTTAATCCATTTATTAAATTATGTTTTAAAATTATGTATTTTATTAATCTCCATAAACCTTGAACAAACTAACTAACTAACCATCACGCCGTCTCCCCGAAGGGGTAGGCAGAAAGAATTTACTGCCACACTTTTTTTCCAGACATATTTTCTCGGTTCCTCAACATTCATACATCGTGTCATGCACGCGCGTCGATTTTTCTGACTCCTCACATGGCAAACATTCAATATTTGATTTCTTTGATCGCGCCACGTTTTCCTCGATCTTCCTCTATTTCTGGTTCCATTTACATCGTTAACATATAATTTGTGTTACCATTCTTTCTTCATTCATTCTTTCCATATGTCCAAACCATCTTAATGATCCTTTCATTATTTTGTTCATAAACCCATCATTCGCACCCCATTCACTTTTTATATTTTCATTCGACACAGAATATCTACACATTCGTCTGAGAGATCTCATTTCTACTGCATTTATTCTACTTTCATCCTTTTTTGCCAGTCATGCTTCGCTTCCATACATAACAGTGGGTAGAAGAACACCATTGTGCACTTTGAATAATATTTTTTTTTGTATAAGGATTAATAGTATCTCAATAGAGACGAATATGTAAATTGTTTTTTCTGGGAACAGAATGTGGTGGCCGAGGCGCTTGCCGGACTTATGACCTGTCATTTACATCTTCGCCTCTATTGAGATACAATTAATCCTTGTAAAAAAAAAATTAATTGCAATGGGTAAAATTCAGTACTTGTCTACAAGAATTTGTATACATTCATAATGTTGTAATTTTTTTGTATTTATGAAAACGTCTGGTTTTGAAATGGTAAATATTAGCTTTGGGAAGACATTATCAAATTATTAATATTTACACTTTGTCGCAACAATAATGTGGATGATATGAACTAGAATCAGCTAGGAACGCGCGGCGCGACAGTTTCGCAAAGATAAACACTCCAAACAGCGCAGAACATAGGACATACATGCCAAAAAGTTAGTCCAGCCGAGATGAGCACGAGTCCTAAGCGCTTTGTTCCGGCTTCATCCCCGGCTTAATCGGCCATCAAGAGAGGAGTTCATTATAAGAGCTCTCTTGGAGTGGAGCCAGCCTCAACTGCTCTGTTATGATTTCAACAACAAATTAGCGACGCTTGCCAGCACTCTGCAAAGCTATGCGACCGGGATAACCCATAGAATCCTGTATTGCATTTCCACGCCGATGCCTTGATTATTTTTGTTTTGTTCGTCAATAATATTTATTAAAAAAATACAAATTTCAAAATACGTTATGCACCCATAAATGCTATCGTTTCTTGCACTATCAAATGCCTTAGACAGGCGAAACATATTATTCATATAAAATATTTAAAAAAACTTCTAAAAAAAAACAGTTTTCATTCGTATTAATTATTGAATATGGAGTTTTACATCGCTGTTCAAGAAACGATAAATTGTTAATAACAGTTTCATTGAAGGCTTAGGCGTTAACAGCGGAAATCCGTTGTGAATTCGGAACAAGTCCATTGAATAATTAATACGAATGACAACGTCAGTTTTCTAGAAGTTTTATTATATTTAATTAAATTCTAGAAGTTTTATTATATGTTTTTTTGTGATCTTGGGTAAATCTGTGTAATATCGAGATTCCAACAATCTACGAAACGTCGATCGAGAAATACAAGTATCACGGATATACCCAAGATACAAAAAAAAAATTGTACTTGATAGACTTTTCCAAAATATTTTACAAATTCGTATACATTTAAGTATTCATTCTGTCGCTTCATTATTTTTAAATTCAAAAATATTAAAAATAGTAAAAAAATACATGAAAATAATTAATACAAAGAAAAGTGTATTATAAAGGAAAGACAAGTTTCATTTTTCGAATGTAATATCAAATTAAACGAGAATCAAACATGTTGTTGTTTATATACCCTAACCAATGGAGCAGAATACGATTCCTAAGGTCATTGTTATATCTATGTTCACGTTAATGTAAGTTTATAAGAATAAAATTATTATGCCTAGCAAGAAAAATACGGCAAGTCCATTCTCTCTGCCTAACCCTTCGGAGTGTTCATTTTTGTGTTATTTCACTCTTCATAGCATTACAAAGATTTCAACTTACAAATTTACTAATTGAATTCATAAATGAGTAACTACTGCCTTACCTATATTTGTTTAATTTCAGTTTCGCGTGATGTCACGACTCAATTAGTTTGAATATGCAGACGTATTTGCATTTCTGGCTGTATAACATATTTTTAACCGTCGCGTTGCCATGTGGTAAATTGAGTTTCCACTGCCAATTTAAAGTTGATTTTCTTAAAGCCTATGGACCCTAATATTATAAAAAAAATTGTAATCCTCCATTGAAGTGTTTCCAATATTTCGTTATAAAAAAAAAAGCAAAAAATTACTTCCTTCATCCCAAAAAAAATTATTTTCTAAGACTGCCCTTACCTTCATTCGTGTTAAGGTAGAATTTGTTTTGCTAATATTTACAACTTTATCAAAAGTGACAAATACTTACTCGCTGTTTTGAACGTATTATAAATTATATCTTTGACCTTTTCAATATGTACGTAATAATACCACTGTGGACGGAAACGCAGGACGCAACTTAATAATATCAGAACTGTGAAAATATTAACACTTTACCAAAAGGGACAAATATTAATACGTACTCGTTGTCTTGAACGTACTATACATTTTGCCTAGGTGCCTTTATCGTCGCCCCGCCGGCCGCGGCGCGCAGACAAGTTTATACCCGTATGTCCAGTCGCCCGTATGCTGTGACGCATTACATATCAGAAATCGCATGGTTCCAGAAAAAAATTAATAATGATATGTTTTTCAAATAATCCATGTATGTTATAGATATCGATCTATTCCTAATGAAATTCCCTACAAGATGACATAAATTAAATTTTGATTCATCTAGTCATATGCTTGATATTTAGATAAAGTTAGCGGTAAACTGAACTTACCACATGGGAGCGAGCGTTTTGTTTTGAACACGGTACGTTAAGGGTTAAAAGGTTGTCGCGGGTTTTCGTTTTAAAAAAAACCTTGAACGCTAGTAATCATTAATAAAATCCTGGAACAACTGGTTTGTTGATTTTTTTTCGCTTTTTAAACTACTAAAAGCGCTGCTAGAAAGCTGCTTATTGATATTATTATCATTGTATTTTATACTATTTGTTTTAGATTTATTTTGTGGGTGTTGCACGATCGAAGTGTGCGCGGGAGATGCCTGTTGGTGGCGATGAGGTTCGTAACCCATAACACCGCGTCTCCCGCGGGGCGAAAAGAGAAGGATGGAGTGCCGCATCGGTTAAAGTGTGACAGTCCATTCTTTCTGCCTACCCTTTCGGGGAAACGGCGTGATGGTTAGTTAGTTAGTTAGTTTATATTATTCTAGCTGACCCGGCAAACGTTGTTCTGCCATATAAATTATTTCTAGTGAATATTATGGTTGTTAAATACAAAAATAGCGAATGTATTGTAAGTGTGTGGGGATGGAATCTATGACAAAAAGAGGAATGGAGCGCTGTAGATGTTGACCGCCGATAAAAACAAAAATACACCAACCATTCATTTTCTCCATTCACCGTATTTTATTAAATATTTACATAACATAACGTATTTTATAAAAAAAAATTGAAAAAAATATTCTGGATAGGGACACCCTAATCACTTAGCGGTATGAAATATACTTTACAATCTATTCTCATACCTACCAAATACACATTAAAAAAATCATAAAAATCAGTCGAGCCGTTTCGGAGGAGTTCGACCACAAACACCGTGACACGAGATTTTTATATGTAAGATAATATATATAATAAAATATGAAATGCGGCGCAAATGATAGTGTCATGAACAAAATAATGAAAGGATCATTAAGATGGTTTGGACATATGGAAAGAATGAATGAAGAAAGAATTGTAAAAAAACTATATGTTAATGATGTAAATGGAACCAGAAATAGAGGAAGGCCGAGGAAAACGTGTCACGATCAAATAAATCAAATATTGAATGTCGGCCATGTGAGGAGTCAGAGAAATCGACGCGCGTGCATGACACGATGTATGAATGTTGAGGAAGCAAGAGAAATATGTCAGGAAAGAAAAGTATGGCAGTCCATTCTTTCTGCCTACCCCTACGGGGAGACGGCGTGATGGTTAGTTAGTTAGTTAGTTAGTTACAGTAAAGTAGTTCACTATCTTTCATAGTGTAAATAATCACAATATTTCAACAAATTATTTTTAAATTTTATTTTTTAAAATGATTGATACAAATTGTAGATTCGTTAATAGGAATGTTACGTATTGTTTCTTAAACAATTATATTAAACTTGGATAATGCTTTACACAATCGAAATATGTCATTCGCATTAATTTTAATAAAGTTTCTAGAATTTTGAATAATGAATATTTTTTGCATATTGAAGTGCTTGCTGAAAATTAAACTATTTAAAGTGCCTAACTAACTAAAATTTTATTAATATAACGGTGGTAACGGGAGAAACAAACTTTTAATGAAAGGATATTATCTTAGAAAATAGCTTATGTGTTATAACTTTTTTTATGTGTTATATTTTGTTATTTTTATTTTATGATTTATTTTATTTTATTTATTTATTTTATATAATTGAATTTTATTTTAGATATAGTTTGTAAATGATTTAGCATTTAAGTGTGTGCGGGTGATGCCTACTGGTGGCGATGAGGTCCGCAACCCATCACACCGCATCTCCCGCAGGGGCGAACAGAGAAGGGTGGAGTGCCGCATCGGTACATGGAATATAAGGGGAGGTATGGAAGGAAAGTTGAATGAGATGTGTGCAGAAATGGATAAAAAGTGTTTAGATGTTTTATGTGTGACTGAATGTATGATGAAAGAGTGTGGTTCCTTGGAGCATGCGGATAAGCTTGTTCTGTGGTCGGGTGTGCCGAATGACCACAGAGCATGCCAAGGCGTGGCGGCGGTGCTAGCTCCAAGGATGGTAGAATGTATGAAAGGTTATAAATGTGTTAGCCCAAGACTCATGTGGATTCGTTTCAAGATCGGGTTAACAAGAGTTTTCCTTTTAATTGGATACGCCCCTGGTAACAACGAAAATGAGGCGAGTAAAGATGAGTTTTGGGACAAAGTGAGAGAGACATTGGTGTGTAAGAGTGAAAACGAAAGATTGATAATAGCAGGTGATATGAACGGTTGGGTGGGAATCCGTAGGAGTGGGTACGAGGAATGTCTGGGTACGTTTGGTGATAGACGAATAAATGATAATGGAAGGAGACTGCTTGAATTGTGTATAGAGTGGGGTCTCTTAGTATCAAATACCATCTTCGATCATAAGAGAATCCATCTCTATACTTGGGAAAGAGGATTTGAAAGGTCCATTATAGATTACGTCATTGTAGACTCTAGATTACGGGCGGATACTGTTGATTCAAGGGTCTTCAGGGGAGCCGAACTGGAAACGGATCATTTTTTAGTAGTGGCAAAAGTGATCTTATTCCGGGGATGGCGAACCAGAAGAAGCAAAACAGTAGCCGCACCGACTAGAGTCAAAGTTGAAAAACTGCAAAACAATGACGTAAGAAATAATTTCGTAAGAAAAGTGAAAGATAGATTGAGTGAGCGGGATGTAAGTGAGTTGAGTATTGACGAGACTTGGAAATACTTGAAGGAAAGTTTGTGTGAATCAGCGAAAGAATCGTGTGGTGTGTGTGTACAAGGAAGAAGGAAAGGGGATGCATGGTGAAATGATGACGTAAAGATTGCTGTAAAAGAGAAGAAAGATGCTTGGTTGAATATGTTGTCGATAAATAAGAATGACAGAGTTAAGTATGAAAGAGCAAAAGATTTGTATAAGGTATGCAAGAAGAGAGTGAAGTCGGTAGTGAAAGCGCGGAAAGAAAAGCTGAAGGAGGAAGAAGGGCTCAAAATGACAAACAACTTCCAAGCAAATTTAAAAATGTTTTGGAAAGAAGTTAAAAAAGCCCGAAATCCTCCTGATAGTGGATGTGTGAAAGCAATTTTAGACAACGAGGGAAGAATGTTAACGGAGAGTAAGATCATACAAGAAAGATGGATGGAATATTTTAAGGAGATGTATGGTGGTGATACAAGCGTGATCGAAAATATGACAGCTAGTGCGAGTGCGGGACCTATGAATGATAATATTGAAAAAATAAGTACGAATGAGATGAAAAGATCCGTGAGTGCAATGAAAAGTGGAAAAGCTGTTGGGTTTGATTGTATTGCCATAGACTTTATTAAAAGCGGTGGCGAAGTGGTTTCTACATGGTTATGTAAGTTATTTAACCAGTGCTTGAAGGAGGGATATACGCCGCTAGACTGGAGGAGAGCAGTAATTATGCCCCTGTACAAAGGAAAAGGATCGCGTATGGAATGTGGAAACCACAGAGCTATTTGTCTTTTGAGTGTCGTTGGTAAAATCTATGGCAGAATTTTAATTGAAAGAGTAAGAAAATTGACGAGTGACAAAGTTTGGGATGTGCAAGGTGCCTTTATGAATGGCAGAGGATGTATGGATCAAATTTTTGGACTTCGTACATTGACAGAGAAGTTTCTGACCAAAAATCGCAAACTTTTCTGTGCATTTGTCGACTTACAAAAAGCAAATGATTACGTTAATAGAGAAAAGTTGTGGAAAATATTGTCTGAATATGGAATAAGTACAAAACTGATCACGGCCATTAAGTCACTATACACGGAAAGCACTGCTAGTGTCAGAGTAAATGGAGATCTTACAGCCTGGTTTGATATCAATAAAGGTGTCAAACAATGTTGCGTAATGTCCCCGTGGTTATTTAATCTGTATATGGACAATTGTATGAGAGAGCTGAAAGGGTTGGATGTAGGTGCCAAAATGAGCGGAGTGTCAGTAAGCTGTCTCTTGTATGCGGATGACGCTGTCCTACTTGCTGACAACGAGCATGAACTACAAGTCCTGGTGAATTGTATGTATGAGGTATGCATGCGAAATGATCTGATGATGAATGTTAATAAGTCCAAGGTAATGATTTTTGAAAAGGAAGAAACCACGACAGTCTGCAACATTAGCGTGAATGGTGAAAACTTGGAGCAAGTAGTTGAGTTTGTGTATTTAGGTAGTATGTTTACAAGAGATGGGAGAGTGGAGAGGGATATTGAAAGAAGGGTTGGGGCAGGCAACAAAGTGAATGGTGCACTTAAAGTTGTCATCGCAAACAAAAACCTATCCAAAAAAGCTAGAATGGCAGTGCACAATGGTGTTCTCCTACCGACCCTTATGTATGGAAGCGAAGCATGGAACTGGCAAAGGAAGGATGAAAGTAGAATAAATGCAGTAGAAATGAGGTCTCTTAGACGAATGTGTGGATATTCTGTGTATGATAGAGTGTCGAATGAAAATATAAGAAGTGAATGCGGTGCGAATGATGGTGTCATGAACAAAATAATGAAAGGATCATTAAGATGGTTTGGACATATGGAAAGAATGAATGAAGAAAGAATGGTAAAAAAATTATATGTTAATGATGTAAATGGTACCAGAAATAGAGGAAGACCAAGGAAAACGTGGCACGATCAAATAAATCAAATATTGAATGTCGGCCAAGTGAGGAGTCAGAGAAATCGACGCGCGTGCATGACACGATGTATGAATGTTGAGGAAGCGAGAGAAATATGTCAGGAAAGAAAGGTGTGGCAGTCCATTCTTTCTGCCTACCCCTTCAGGGAGACGGCGTGATGGTTAGTTAGTTAGTTAGTTAAGTTTCTAGAAAACAGATGTTTTCATTATATATTTTTATAGGGTAAAAATATTTGCTCAAAAAAATATCACACACGTTATTGTTATTAAAAAGTAAGGATATTGACTTTGTGTTTTACTACAAATGCTTCAAAAATGTTGAATAAAAATTGTTTTCGCTACTCCATACATTTTGCTCGCAGTATGTACTTCGCGATGAAACGAGAAATTACGTTGGATTGAAAAGCATTCGTTTAATTTATTCAAATTATGCTTTCGTGTTTGAAATGGAGGAACTATTAGGAATTACTCGGCAGTGGATGCTTCAAGTTTGCCTAGAGAGCCCCGTGGTGTGGGTATGATGAGGGATGCCCAGGAAACTCTACTAATACCAACTCCAATGTTGTGACTATTAATCAAACAACTAATGCCGAAGATTTAAGTGCTTGTCATTGCTTTCACTCTCCTGAAACATATGTTTATTTGCTGAAATTCAAATTTCAATATTTTACGTAGACGAGTAATAATTTTTTTTCTTAATTATACGTTTAACAGATTTTTTAAATAAATATATAATACATATAAATTGGAGCAAGTAACTGAATTTACGTATCTGGGAAGCATGTTTACAAGAGACGGAAAAATGGAGAAAGACATCGAAAGAAGGGTTGGTGCTGGGAATAAAATAAATGGCGCACTCAAAGTCATTACTACAAATAGAAATATATCCACAGAAGCAAAGATGGCAGTACACAATGGAGTTCTAGTGCCAACCCTCATGTATGGAAGTGAAGCCTGGAGCTGGCAAAAGAAGGATGAAAGCAGGATAAACGCCGTAGAAATGAGATCACTAAGAATAATGTGCGAGAAAACGTTGTATGATAGAATACCGAACGATGAAATAAGAAAGAAATGTAAGGCAGATGACTGCATCATGAATAAAATTAAAAAAAGATCCCTGAGATAGTTTGGACATATGGAACGAATGGATGAGAGTAGAATGGTTAAAAAGTTGTACACAAGCAGCGTGAGTGGGAAAAGAAGCCGAGGACGACCGAGGAAAACATGGCATTACCAAATTAATCAATTACTAAATGGCAGCCGCATTCGAAGTCGGAATAATCGACGTGCGTGCATGATATGTATGAATATAGAGGAATCCCGAGAGGTATGCCAGGACAGGTCATTGTGGCGATCCATCCTCTCTGCCTACTCCTCCGGGGAAATGGCGTGTTGGTTAGTTAGTTAGTTAGTTAGTTTTAATAAAATAACACTTTGTATAGTAACCACGAAATTGTAATTATGCCAACTAGTTTCGCTTGTACCAAATCTTATATAAAAATACAGATTGACTGATTGCGTGAATATATAATATAGACCAGTGATTCCCAAGGTGGTCGATATATACCCACAGGGATCTACGACAACTTGCAAGGGGTCTACGATATTTGTAAAAAAAATTGGGGGTCCATGAGATGTAAATGGGAGACCACGAGATGAACGAATATCGAAAATATCGACGACTTTCTTTTTAGTTCATTTGGCAAAGATCGAACATTCGATTTTCCCAAATGAGGGTCTACGGGACAAAAACGTTTGGGAAGCTCTGATGTACACTACGGTGATAAAGTTTTGTGCCGAAGAGTTGTCATATAACACAGCATCTTAAGGAGCTCCATTGACCATATTTCTCGTATTTTGTCATTGTGGTGGAAGGTTTCGCCAACTTTGTGATTTCCAGGGGTGCCGGGTGTTATAGTTAAAATTACATGTGGTTCAATTAAAGTTAATGTTATTTCTTCTTCATCTACGTGTAAATGGGAACCTAGTTTTGCAGGGATAGCCCTAAATATGATCTCATATATCCGATTTATGCTGTCATTGTGGTGAAAGATTTAGCTGACATAATGTTTATTATAACTAAATGTTTATTTTGACAAAATGTTTATTTTTAGCAAAAATGTTTATTTTCAACTGTATGTTTATTTTTGACAAAAATGTTTATTCTTAACAAAACGTCCATTTAATTTTTAAAATTATTTTTAACAAAATGTTTATTTTTAACATGTTTATTTTTAACAAAATGTTTATTTTTAACATGTTTATTTTTAACAAAATGTTTATTTTTAACAAAATCTTTATTCTAAACAAAATGCTCACTTTAACTAAAATATTTATCTTCAACTAGTTCATAAAATGGAGCTACAGCGCCCTTGAGATGATTAATTCATAAAAATGGCGCTCCATAAATCATCCAATTTATTACTATTATTAATATTTTTTGTGAATGTATACTTATACTTGTACACGAATCCTGGATAATCCTGGACATAATGAAAATAGGTGGAATGGGGAATGTTGTAATTACATAAAGCGTGCGCTTAACCCAACCAATGACAGTTCATGGGTCCTGTAAACACCTTGATCAACCATATTCAGTTTCCAGTTTGCATCTTCGTCTCTATTGAGATACAATTAAATTTCACTATTATTTATTATTATTAATGTCATTTCTAGGGGTAACGAGTATTCAAGTAATACCGTTCGTAGAGGAATTGACTTTGCCCCTTCCAAACTGCCATTTAATCGAAGATTACGTTTGTGAATTAAGTTGTTCTTGCTTGCAGGTACTTTTTCTAAATCACAATGTTCTGTGAAAGCGTTGTCAAATCTGAAAAATGAAATGTTATATTTTTCATGAATGTAGAAATGTTGAAAATTCTTGCCAAATACAAAGTTTGCATTTTATTTCCGGGCAAAACGTATAAGGTTAACCGCGCTCCAAAACGATGTTATCCACAATCCAAGTTAATTGGATGATGCAATTAATTCATTACTGGCAGGAAACTTCCCATTTTTCGTCTCTGTTTTATTTTTTCTCCACTTCTTCTTCCCATCAAGAATACCATCACAAAAAATGATAAAATGGAATACTGTGGGGGATGTCTGGGGTGATCGCGGATGATACAAATGTAGATGATTTATTTTCATCTCAAAATGTTATATTCTTCTTCTTCAACTTGCTGTAGACTCGAGCGTCTATTGTTGATATTGTACTCTAGCTATCGTTCTGATATATTTTCGTGAGTTAATTTATAATTATAATAAATTCATTCTTCATATCTCCATATTTCTTGACTACTTTACACGTGGTTTAAAAAAATTATAAGCATCATTATATTTAAAAACTGTTAATACAATTTTAGCACTTTCTTATATGTTAATGATGTAAATGGAACCAGAAATAGAGGAAGACCGAGGAAAACGTGGCAGATCAAATAAATCAAATATTGAATGTCGGCCATGTGAGGAGTCAGAGAAATCAACGCGTGTGCATGACACGATGTATGAATGTTGAGGAAGCGAGAGAAATGGGTCAGGAAAGAAAAGTGTGGCAGTCCATTCTTTCTGCCTACCCCTTCGGGGAGACGGCGTTATGGTTAGTTAGTTAGTTAGTTAGCACTTTCTTGAGTTCATATTAGTAATATTATATATCAGTAAAGAAAATTTTGAGTTTTAAGCCACTGATGTTGAATAATTTGTATTCAAGATGATTTAATTATTATAATACGCTGATTTTATTACTAACTTATTTTCTTTTAAATCTGCCTTTCTGTGTGTATCAAATGTATGACGGGTTGTGACATAGGTACGAACGGTGAAAAATTAGAGCAAGTAACCGAATTTATTTATCTGGGAAGCATGTTTGCAAAAGATAGAAAAATGGAGAAAGATATCGGAAGATAAACGGTGCACTCAGAGTGAAGTTTGGAGTTGGCAGAAGAAGGATGAAGTAGGATAAATGCCCTAGAAATGAGGTATGATAGAATATATAATGATGAAGTAAGAAAGGAATGTAAGGCGGATGAATGCATGATAAATAAAGTTAAGAAAGAGTGATTCAGATAATTTTGACATATGAAACGAATGGATGAAAGAATAATGGTTAAAAAGATATATATGAGTGGTGTGAATGGAAAAAAAAGTCGAAGAAGGCCAAAAAAGACATGGCATGACCAAATTAATAAATTACTGAAAGACGGCCTTGTTCGAAGTAGGAACAATCGACGAGCGCGCATGTCATGATGTGTGAATGTAGACGATCCGCGAGAATTATGTCAGGATAGGACTATGTGTTGATCCATCCTCTCTGCCTACCCTCCGAATAAACGGCGTGATGGTTAGTTAGTTAGTTGAACAAAAAATTTAAAGTCGACTTAATTCAAAAGAAATTATGAAAGAGTGTTTAAGATATTGTCATGTCTAGTATATAGTCGATTCCCGGCGAGATAACAGTGTGAAAAAAAGTTGTGCACTGTTTTCACCACGAGAGCCAGTAGCTTTCCACTTCTTATGATGAGCATGTTTCATCCTTATATTTCGTATGATATCCTCAGTAAACCACTTAGGATATCTCCGTCCACCATTGCTCATGTATTCTCAAAATTGGGATAGAAAGACTACCTATTACATGTCATGAGAATTAATAGCATAAAAATTGTATACAGCAGGTAGTTTCAAGGTGCAAAGTGGAAAGCAACGTGAAACTACCACATTAGAGTTGTCATCCGAAAAAAACATCAAAAATGTTAGAATTAACTGCAAACTGATCCCTACGACTGTGTACATTTTTTATTGGAAATCTTTCGTTAAATGACATAAGAGCTTCAAAGTGTCATTATAACATAGAACTCTTTACAAATAATGTTGATTTTTTATCAATTAACATTCTAAATCAAATGATTTATGATTTAATTGTATCTCAATAGAGACGAAGATGCAAATTGGAAACTGAATATGGTTGATCAAGGTGTTTACAGGACTTATGACCTGTCATTGGTTGGGTTATGTGCACACTTTATATATAATAATTACAACAATCCCCATTCCACCTTTCTTATGACCATGTCTGACAAATTTTTGGAAGTTGTATATATGTTAAAGTCCAACGCCAGAATTCACATGTCAGTTTCAATGCGCCATCTATGAAGATTTTGATTATATATGTTAATCTCTAAAATTAATCTATATAATCTACATACTAACGCCATCTATGAAGATTTATGTTTATTAAGCATTAAGCAGAACATCTTTTTAACTCAATGTGAAAGGCTACCCCGCCATTAACGCATTGTTAGAAGCCGCCTGGAGATGTCACTCCTATCTATATGCCAAACTTAAACCAGATATATATTATAATATTTTTTTGAATGTATACATATACTTGTATACGAATACTGGATTTCACCCATTGCGGGTTATCAATTCAGATGAATTGATAACTACAATGGGTGAAATCTAGTATTCGTATACAAGTATATGTATACATTCAAAAAAATACAAATGATTTATGTTCGTCGCATACTAAAATTCTGTTCTTAATTAACCCATTTTTGATCCTCGTGAAATTCCTCTCACTCAAGCACCACAAAATTATTGTTCACACTTGCGGCGGTAATTTCTAGTCGAGAAATTTTATTACCGAACCGTCCCCCCTAAATGTCCCGGCGATATAGGCGTGATGGGTTAGTGAGAGTTTTGAAGCGGGATTTGGGCTCGCCCCAGAAGATTATCACCTCTTCCTCACAGCCTCTAGGATTACTGGGCGTCCTAACTACCCCCACGCGCAACCCCGGTTCCAACCGCCCGGTACCCGCCCGCCCCCAACTCTTGATGCCATCCGTTGCGGACCGACCACATTTGGTTAGTGTGAAGTGGACGCTTTTAAAACAGTTTTATTTGATAGATTCCTGAATAGTAAAACCCATGAAACGTTTATGACTATTCAATAATTAAAAAAAACAGTTAATTAATATTGATAAATATACTATTTTCTAGAAGCTTTATTATAATTTATGTCAATGACACGTTTCGCCTTTCTAAGGCACTATCAAATATAATATAGTAATATAATTATAATGCGTTAGAACGGCGAAACATGCTCTTACCATAAATTATAATATAATAATACTTAAATAGTCCATTGTTTTGGCCGAAACACTATGATACTTTAACATTATAAATTGTTAAGTAAATTATTTTACGCGACAACGGTTTCGTAAACCTATGTTGACATCATCCGGTGTTACAATTATATATCAAATATCAAATTTTCGTGATTTTTCGAATCTTTGTGAGTATTTGTTGCTATATATGTATTTGATATATTATTGTTACACCTGATGATGTCAACATAGGTTGACGAAACAGCTGTCGCGTAAAATAAAATACAATTGTGATGCATAAAACAAAGTTTTTTTTTATTTAACAATTTATATAATAATATTACTAGAAAACGGGCGATTTCATTCGTTTTAATTATTATACTCGCATATAATATGGAGTTTCATATCAATGTTCAAAAAACAATAAATATAAAAAATTATATCTTATAACAATGAAAAGCTAAAAGTGGCAACGGAAAACTACCACACTAAAAGGCACAAGTGGCAGCCTAAGAACCAGCAAAAACGTTAAAATTCGTTGCGAACCAATCCTTTGGATTGAAATTAGCTGGAGTTCATACTAAAACAACAACAAACCATCACGTCGTTTTCCCGCAGGGGTAGGCAGAAAAAAAGGACCGCTACACTACTCTATCCTGGCACACTTCTCTAGTTTCCTCCACATACAGAAACAAGTAAACCACGCACGTAGATTGTCCCGACTTCTTACGTGACCAACCTTTAAATTTTGATTAATTTGGTCATGCCATGTTTTCCTCGGTCTACCTCGTCTCCGTACTCCATTTACATCGTTTACGTATACTTTCTTAACGATCCTTTCTAAATCCCTGCGCTTTATATGTCTGAATCAACGCAACGATCCTTTCATAACTTTATTCATAATACCTTCTTTCGCTCTACATGTCTTTCTTATATCAGCATTTGAAATTCTGTCGTATAACATTCTACTACACATGCGTCTAAGGGACCTCATTTGTACCGCATTTTCTGCTTTTATCCTTCTTCTGCCAGTTCCATGCTTCGCTTCCATACATAAATAGTGGGACCAGAACTTCTAAACTTTTATCAGCCATTATCGCTTTCATTGATAAATTCTTGTTTCCAATAACTATTTTTAAAGCTCCATTCACTTTGTTACCCGCACCAACCCTTTTTTCGACGTCACTATCCGTTCGGCCTTACCTTCTGAAACGTATTTTTTCAGAATTATTTTAATTAATACATCATCGTTAAAATATTTAGTACAGATTTGCATTCCTTTTCTCTTCCTTCGTATATCAACAAAGATTTAAATAATTTAACAAACTCACCTTTCATGAGAAGGATTGTGTTAGATTTTAAAAATGGGAAAGAAAAAAAGTTTCATTGGACTGGAATTTGCACGGCTAATTAATGTAGCAGTACCTTATGAAAACGTCTTTTTTCGGAATAATTCCGTTAAGAATTCAAGAATTTCTTTAAGTATGCATGTTCAGCAAGGTGGAAACATGGCGTGCTGGCGTTCAGTACTGCGGGCGTCGCCGTCGCGACGCTAATAAATCTTTTTTATACCACCTAACGGTTATGTTTGCCGAACTTATTTTTCTGGAATCTTCTCCGTTCTTGCCGGAACGGCGGAAGTTTGGGGTATTTAATCATGTTCGCGGGGAAATCCGAGTTCAGGGGTAACGAAACTCGGAAGACGAACTGCTATGGAATTTAACCCTTACCAATTCAATCAGTCGGTAAAACATAAAAAAAAAACATTTTAGTATAATTCGGAAAAAAAATATTTTTGAATATGTACAAGGTTTTAAATATTTAAAAATAATAATAATAAAATTCGATGTTTTAATCGCGTTTAAATATTATAATATATATCGTGTTTAAATAATTGTTATTTTTAGAGATATTTCACATTAAGTATACATTTTCATATATATAGATATTACATAACAATAGATGTATAATATTATAATGAATAATATAAAATAGTTTAATTATTTATAACTTTAAGAAAATAATGAAGGATTGTGTGTATATTTTCATTTGTTTAAATATAAGTTCAAAATGTTTACAACATACTAACAATCAACTAAATTTAAAACATTAAGATAAGTTTATTTTAAAACAATATTTAAAAGAAAATGAGGTTATCCGTTGTTTTGGCCGAAAAACTTTGATATTTCAACATTATCAACTGTTAAAACAAAAAAACTTTGTTATAAATATCACAATTGATTATATTTTGTCGCGACAGCTGTTTCGCTAACCGATGTTAGCATCGTCAAGTCTAACAATCAGTTGATTGTAAGACCTGACGATGCTAACAACGAACAGCTGTCGCGTCGCGAAAAAATCTAATCAATTGTGATATTTGAAATAAATTTATTAAGGTAATAACCACATCTATCTATGTAAATCTTAAGAGAATATTGTTTATCGACGTCTTTCGTATTAGTAAAAGTACGTTCAGAAGGCAAATACTCTTAATTCTGGAGAATATCCTGTCTTCCTAATGTCGAACCATCTCTCACGCGTTTCTGATAGTATACTTTACACAATATATTATTTGACCTATTCTCAATAGATGCCTTTAAAATTAATTTTGTAATGTCTATAGATGAAATAAACTGATTTGATTTGATTTCGTTTCATTTGATTCACTTAATTGATTAAAAATCTAGTTAAACATATATACAAAATAGCATTACAATATTTCATTTTGATTCACGTTTACGTCCCGTAAGCCAAGAGTTGTGGATGATTTCTCAAATTATTCTTTCTACAAAACAGCTTTCGCTCGGATTTGATAAAATTTCCATTTTCCCCCCCCTTCCGTTCTAACTTTGATAGCGAAATTATCTTTGCTTAGAGTTAGCATACAAACACGAATACCCTGCGTCTCCGTGGGTACCTAAGGGGGTATTTTATGGTTACATAAAATGCCATACATCTCTATTACGTCGCAGAAACTTAGCTCTTTCACCTATTTCACAGCGTATGATATTCGCTTCTGGCAAGATTCGCCTGCATCATCACATGTTACCGTTTTCTATTTTGAACATACATATTCTTTCTTCGTTCACACCCGTTTGTGTTATAAATTCATATTCAAAACACGTTGTTATATTAAACATTTGATATTTTATTATTTGTATTTAAAAAATAAAATAAAAACACTGTACTTTATTTTTAACCAATATACGGTTATTTTAAATGCCGAATAGTTTCGCTTGTACCCAAGCTTCCTCAGGGTTTCGTTATTACGAAGCTCTGAGGAAGCTTGGGTAGAAGCTAAACTAGTCGGCAATTAAAATAACCGCATAGTGGTGAAAAACCAAGAAGTGTTTTTATTTTATTTTTAAATACAAATAATAAAAAATGTATCAATGTGTTACCACAAAGTGAATAGCTCATACGAATATTTAAACATTTGATTATTCTTCTTCTTTCTTCGTTTCCTCATTACTGAGAGTTGTAATCTATGGAACTGCCCGTGGCTAAAACAAAACGACTCTAATCTTCTCTGTTCTCCATATTCTGCACCGCCTATTCTGATTTCTTTATTGAAATTTAATGCGATTCCTTCTTCTCTAGTTTCAATACAAGGAATTGGTTTGCAAAAAAGTTTATTTTTTTTAGCTTTCCACATGTGTATACGACAAGTTATTTAATCCCAATAACTATATACAATTTTTCAATCAAATCAAATAAGATCTGTCAAAACTGATCAATGATCAGTACTAAGTAATAGCTTCTTTCCAAAGTTTGAACATTATGTGTTCTATTATTTTTATTTTGTATTTTTTTTATATCATTGTATTTTATATTATTTGTTTTATATTTATTTTGTGGACGTTGGACGATCAAAATGTGCTTGGAAGATGCCTATTGATGTCGATGAGGCTCGCAACCCATCACACCACGTCTCTCGCGGGGGCGAAAAGAGAAGGATGGAGTGCCGCATCGGTTAAAGTGTTGAAGTCCATTCTTTCTGCCTACCCCTTCGGAGAGACGGCGTGATGGTTAGTTAGTTATCTAGTTAAATATAAACCTTGTTTATACTTATCATATTAGGTAACGTATCTTTTTTTGCTGATATAATGTTATTTTATATGTAATGCAAATGAATAAACAGAAACACACATAGTATTAACACTTAACATTTTTTTTATTTGGATACATGTTTCGGCCCTTATTTGGTCCTTCTAAAAAGAATTAAAAAAATAATGAATTGTTGTGATAATATAATGTGCATCTCTATTAATTCAAATGTGAATCCACAACACAGAGTGAAGGCGAGTATAGAAGTTGTTTAACATTGATCCAGTGTATTAAAATTACAAGTTAAAAGTAGTCGATACCTTATTATTCTATGAATTATTATCATACGTAAACACGTACAAAAACTTGTAATAATGTTATGTTTGATTACGAATAGACTGTTTAGAACGGTAGGTATTAAAACTATAAAGCAATTTATTATATAAAATACCAACAATATTTATATTCCGTTTCCAGTTTTCATCTTCGTCTCTATTAAGATAAAATTAATCCTTGAATTGATAACCCGTAATGGGTAAAAAAAATCCAGTATTCGTCTACAAGTTTTTGTATATATTCAAAATGTTGTATTAAACAAAAACTGGTCCAAGTTAGCATATAAATTGGAGTGACATTTCCAGGCGTTATCTAAGCAGTGGGTAAATGGCGGTAACCTTTCACATTGCGTTATAAAGATCTTCTGCTTAATGCTTAAATCTAATCTTCATAGATGGCGCTGGTCTAAATTGAAACTGACATGTGAATTGTGGTGTTGGATATTAACATATATACAACTTCCGAAAAATTTTCAGACATGGTGGTCATAAAAAGGTGGAATGGGGAATGTTGTAATTACATAAAGAGTACGCTTAACCCAACCAATGACAGGTCATAAGTCCTGTAAACACCTCGATCACCATATTCAGTTTCCAGTTTGCATCTTCGTCTCTATTGAGATAAAATTAATCCTTGAATATTTATATTATTTAAAAAAAAATCTAATACATAATTTGACTCGTAATTTCTTCAATAACTGTGTGCACTCTGGCATATTTCGCGTTATAAAATATTCGTTCAACTTATTAGCATTGTTTCGAACTTGTTGTTAATAAATATAGAAAATGAATTTTCCAGCCTCCCGTCTGTAACGAGTTTGCGCTCCGGGCTTACCTAAAATTAAATTTAGCTAGTATCAATTTTCCTAAATCAATCACCTAAAACCAAAGTTTGAATTTTCCTTTTTGAAATTATTTTGTTAAAATGTACTACATGTTTAACAACCAAAAAGTCTATCGACTTGAAAACATCCGCTGTTTTAATATAATTTATTTATTAAAACCTCAATAAGTTTACTCAGTATCTAGCTCCAGGGAGCTTTCGGTGAACTACTTGAGTGAGATTCTACTCGAATAAAGCTCAACAAAAGTTGTAACAAAAACTGTTTACGGATACATAAAAAATATTCTTATCGTGGAAATCCTAATAACGCTTTGGCGTTTTAAAGGGCACGCCTCTTTATAATTATGTGCACAAGACAAGTTTCTAACTCATATTGGAGGGGAATCATTTTTTCTTCTAAGGTTATATCAAAGTGTTTGGTAGCTTTCAACGGATCTTTCCTACAGTACTCCTCTTAAACGTGCTAGAGAGAAACAGTTTACATTAAAAAGAGTTGGATTCTTATTTATTTATTGTTTCAGACTTATTTGATATTTTTATAGCTCATGTAACGTCTTATAGCTTTTGTCTTATATTCAACAATGTTTTGCGCCAAGTCAATAACCTAAATTACCGTATTCTACTTCTTAAATTGTGTATATCAATAGCTACGCGTTTGATTTTTTGCTTCATATGCTAATGTCTTAGACAGGCGAAACATGTCATTCATATAACCTAACCAACCATCACGCCGTTTCCCTGAAAGGGTAGACAGAAAGAATGGACTGCAACACTTTAATCGATGCTGCACTCCATTCTTCTCTTTTCGCCAACGCGAGAGACGCGGTGTGATGGGTTGCGAACCTCATCGCCACCAATAGGCATCTCCCGCGCACACTTCAATCATTCAACGTCTACATAATAAATCTAAAACAAATTATACAAAATACAATTCATTCGTATAAAATATAATAAAAATTCTAGTAAACGACGTTTTCATTTGTATTAATTATCTTCGATGGCTTTTAGCATATATTGTTTCAATACCCAGCTTGTAGTACCAATCTGGCCCTGGTACGAAATATTGAGAAAGTAAGTTTACGTGGTAACTTCTGAGTAGAGTAATCGTCTATAGTAAGTATTTTTTGTTTATTTTTATTAATTATACTACCATCCTTCCTACGATAAGATTCAAGTTATTTTTTTATTAAGTATTTATTTTTTTATTTTTTATTATTTTTTTATTATTGAGGGTAACAAACAGCAATTACAGTATATAACCACACAGAGACAACAAAACAAGGCCAATTATATGCTACCACAAATATTATGTAACAACTGACATAATGTTAAATATATAAGAAAAATAAAGTAACACTTTGATTAGTTAAAGAGAAAACGAGTAGTATTAGTAATAATGAATAATTAAAGATGAAATATATTATTAAATCTATTACCGAAAATCCAAATCATTATGCCATATTTCATCACAGATTCTGAATTTTTTATAATTTTAAATGTTATGAGAACCAACAAAAGTTTTAAGAACGAACGATTCTATTCAAATATAAATATTACTAAAAATAAAAGAGTTATAAAAAATATATTGTGAATAATATTAGGTGTTAATAAGCAGAATTTATGATTTTCCAATCCAATGAGTCAGGAGCAAGGCTGACCATGGATATCAGGTATTCGGTATTCAAAAATATCTAAACGTTAATTACAAAAAATAAGAGACCTTCGATTTCTTCTCCAATTATTATATTATAATTATAATATTTTATAATATTATAATATTATAATATTTTACTAATTTATAATATTATATTTGTTTCATCCCTTACTTATCAGACGTTTGTCGTCCACTGCAGAACGAAGGCCTATTCCAAAGCTCGCTTCTGCCCATCCATCGCCACTATCTTCCATCCAGGTCCAACACTCCTCATACCGCCTTCGGTTCAGCGGGTAGTAGGACGTCCGGGTAGTCGAACTCTGCGATCACCAACCCTCCTGCCCAGAGTGGTTATAAGAGCAAAAAACTTCCGAACTAAAAAAAAAGAGATTAGTTTCATTAGTATTTCTAGAATAAAAATCTTTCTTGTTAATCTACAACCTACTTTGTATTTTTCATTCTAGGAAACACGTTATGTTTTGTTATTCTCTGCTTTGAGTTAAATACGAGTAAATATTGAATTAATTAAAATTTGCTTATAGCGATAAAAGATACAAGTCTTGGTGTCGAGAATATATGAGGTATGCAAGTCAAACGAATGATGAATGTCGAAAAGTCAAAGGTGATATTTTGTTTAAGTAAAGAACAAATAACAGTTTTTAACATAAGTGTGAACGATGAGACGAATAGTGACACCGAAAGAAGGGTTGGTGCGGGTAAAAAAGTGAATGGAACTTTAAAAATAGTTATTGGAAACAAGAATTTATCATTGAAAGTGAAAATGGCCGTTCACAACGGAATTCTAGTCTCAATCCTTATGTATGGAACGAGCAGAAAAATGATGAGGTCCCTAAGACGCATGTGTGATGGAACGATGAACGACAGAATCGCCAATTCTGATACAAGAAAGGAATGTAGAGTAAGGGAATGTAATAAAATAATGAAAGGATCGCAGTATTGGTTCGGACACATGGAGCCCGTGGATGGAGAAAGAATGGTAGAGAAAGTATACGTTAAAGATGTAAATGAAGTACGGAGTCGAGGTAGACCGAGGAAAACATGGCATGACCAAATATATCAAATTTTAAAGGTTGGTCATGTAAGAAGTTGTAAGAATTGACGTGCTTGTATGACTCGTTGTATGAATGTGGAGGAAACTAGAAAGGTGTGCCAGGATAAAGTGGTGTGGCGGTGCATTCTCTCTGGTTACCTCTGCGGAGAAATGGCGTTTTGATTCCTTTGTTTGTTTGCGATATAAGATTTTATAAATAAACACAATGAATTAACTGATTTTAAAAGTTCCAATCTAATATTATATAATAAATTTAAATACAATATCACAAATATTTAATAATTTCAACAATGGGTGATTTCCTATAATGCGTTCGGTGTAACTTTCTTACTGAATATGTTTATTGTCAATTAGTTGGTAAAATGGTAAATTTTTTCAGCACCCTTCTTGTGAGGACTCATTCATAAAAATATCATTTAATGTACCATCAAATTAAAGATGAACTTACGTCTAAAAAAATTATAAACGTCTAAAAAAAATTTGTCAAACGAATCAAACAAACCATATTCTGTATCCAATTTGCATCTTCGTTTCTATTGAAATACAATTAATCCTTTATGTGAACACTGTTTTTTTTCTACTTTTAAGTCGATTTTTATCGACATGTAACGAAGGATTTACACCTTCATCATCGGGAAATCGATTAAAAATTATGACGATGAAGGTATAAAAAGAATAATAAAGTCAAAAGAGGAAAAAACAGCTTTTTAATTCTTAAAATAGGTACAACCATATGTATTTTTTTGTATAGTTTCAATAAGGTTGGCTCTAGTTCTCGTTATTATATAGTACAATATACACAATTTAAAATGTATTTGTTCTTTGAAAAATACAAAATAAATAATTGTGATATCGTCATCACGACACTGTCAGTTTCCTATAAAGGAAAAGGGCGCCTTAAAAAATTCTATTGCCTCTTTTATCGCGAATAAAATTCCCGTATCGATTTTAATTTATCTACTCTAACTGATTTAATAATAAGCCATTTGTCCTGGTCGCTATATCCGCGGAGGCTGCATTTATCACGTATAAAGCGTGGGATTCCTTTTCGCAATTTCCCATTAGCGAGTAAATCCAGCGTTCGTAGCCGGAGTCGGAGCTCCGGCGTCGCTACGGGCTACGGCGCGATGTCGCTACGCCGTTAATCCGTTACAAATGCCACCGCAAGTAACGGATCGTTCACAGTTACACGGTTGAGACGCTATCAAACTTGACAAATGGATTTATTTAGAACGGCGCCGCTTTATTTACTGAATAACGCAATGAATCAAACTAATTAAAAACGGAATTGAAAATGAAGTAACATCATTATTTGGTCATTAAATTTGTATTTAATTTGAGAACACTTAATTGAATTTACACCAATCTATTTTGAAAAGACCCAAAATATATTATAGAACAAATTACTCTAGGAGCACCGCACCCTTTACAAGAACAAAATGTCCTCTATTCCATAGTATAATAGTTAAACAAATTATTAAACAATAGTAAAACATTATCGATATTCCATGTAATGACATATGCTCGGCGTCAGTCTCCGAGATAAAATCAGAAATGAGGAGATTAGACGCCGAACAAAAATAACGGACATCATGGAACGACTAACGAGACTGAAGTGGCAATGGGCGGGTCATGTGTCGAGACAGAGTTAGAATAGATGGACCCAGAAAATAATAAGGTGGAGACCATCGGAGAACAGGAGAAACGTCGGCAGGCCGCAAAAAAGGTGGGCCGACGACATTGCTGCCGTATGGGGAAAATGTGGCTACGGCTGGCAGGAGATAGAGACGAGTGGAAGGGAAGGGAAGAGGCCTATGTCCAGCAGTGGATCGATAAAGGCTGGCGAAGAAGAAGAAGAAGATATACATTTACAATCACGAGTATGAAATTAAAAATATTGTATTATTGTTTTAATAACATCATTAATTTTAGATAAACTTAAGGCGTTAACACTGTGGAATTCCATAATCAAGATTTTCTTAGGAATTAAAACAAAATATTTTCCACATTACATTTATTTTTATTGACATGTTTCGAAGGCTTACACCTTCATCAGAGTTTGTATGGTGCTCCCAGTGATAAAGATGTTAGCTTTCGAAATATTTTGAGAAAATTAAACTCGAAAGTGGAAGAAACAGTGTTTTAATTTAAAAAAAATTCGTTATAACATTATTATTTATATACACCACGATTGGTTTTCATACAGCCTCAAAGCCCTTCATTTATCTTTTGACCCGAAACCGCCCCCCTGGAATGCTTCACTAGGGTTAGTATCGCCCCCACTGGGGATCTGTAAATTAAATGAATACTTTTTTAAATGGTGTTTTGGTAAATAATGTACGAGTATGTATAAAGGTCAATAATTTTCACTCGATTCATTAATCACCTCGATTCTTACGACTTCCAACATGACCAACCCTTGAAATATGATTAATTTGGCCATGCCATATTTTCCTCGGTCTAACTCGACTCTTTTTTTCATTCACACTACTTGATATACTTTTAACCATTCTTTCCTCATCCATTCGTTCCGCATGTCCAAACCATCTTAGTGACACTTTTATTTATCACGCATTCATCCACCTTACATTCTTTTCTTCCTTCATCATTAGATATTCTATAATACATTGTTTCCCGTTCATTCCTCTGAGTGATCTAATTTCTACGACATTTGTCCTACTTTCATCCTTCTTCTGCCAACTTCAAGCTTCACTTCCATACATAATGGTCGGCAGTAGAACTACATTGTGCACTGCCATCTTTTAGTGCACTATTTATTTTGTTTTCGGCTCCAACCCTTCTTCGATATATTTAGATATTTTACATTGTATATTTTATGTTTTTCTTCTAGATTTGCCATACTTTGTGTTGTACCAAATTGATTTATTTCTATATTATTGAATGTATAAACAAAGTGTTTTAAAAAATAAAAAGGAAAAATATATTTTATGTAATTAATACGATTGAAAACGTTAGTTTTCTAGAAGTTTTATTATATTTTATGGAAATGACATGTTTTGCCTTTCTAAGGCGTTATCAAATGTTCATTATCACATGTCATTCCCATAAAATATGAAAAAAACTTCTAGAAACAATACATGTTTTGCCCTTCTAAGGCATTATCAAATGTTTATTATCACATGTCATTCCCATAAAATATAATAAAACTTCTAGAAAACTGACGTTTTCATTCGTATCAATTATCTAATATAGATAATCAAATGATTTTACTGAAATCTCTTAATGGAAGTTCATTTTAAATAATAATTAAATAAAACGATGTTTTTTAACTACTTCCATAATATTTAAATTCAGTAAAAATAATATTTAAATTCAGTAAAAATTTAAACAAAATTACCATTTTTTCAAAAATTATATATGAATATGTAAGAGATAATAAAAATTAAAACCCATTGTATTAAACACGAACCTCCAAGAGTACCTGTAATACCAATAGTTAAATTCAGAAAAATTTTACATAAATATTTGAAGATTATTTTTGTATAGAATCATGTTTACCACCCCTGATCTGTATGTATATAAAGGACTAAGTTTACAATAGTGTTACCAGTCTGTCGATGCCAGCGAGCCTGGCGAAACCGGTCGCTGTCTAAATAAAGACGAAAGTGGAAGTAGTTAAAAAACATCGTTTTATTTAATTATTATCTAATATAGAGTTTTACATCATTGTTCAAGAAAAAATAAATATATTTTATGTTGTTAACATGTTTTTGTTCTTTGACTATCATACCACATTTGTATACATCTATTTTTGTTTAATTTGAAAGTTTTATCTGATAGCGACGCTGGTTTCTCTAGCGATGTAGCACTAGTTTACTATTTGTCGCCAGCAAGGAACGGTGTTAAATGTTGGTGCGCGCGCACCCTGAGTTATGACCACTGACGCGACAACGGCGTCGCGGCGCTCATGGCAATGAGAACGCTTGGAAGTGGTTATTTATAAATTCAATCTACACCTCCGCGAATATTTAGAGACAGAAGATGATTTCAACGTACAAATTTCACCTCTATATTAAGTAAACTTTTTATTATTATAATTTTATCTCTAGCATTCAAAAGTAGATTTTTTATTTAATTGTTGTTAATTTTTTTTCTTTCAAACAGGTTTTCCTTCAAGTTTATTTTTACTTCATATTTTTTTTTGTTTTAAACTCACTACTACTTATCACGCAGTTTTCCGTAGGGGAAAGCCGAGAAAATGGTCGCTACACTCCTTTACCCTGACATATCTATCAATTATTTACAAGTGATAAATTTAACAAATTAAAAAAAAAAATCTCTCTCTAACTCTTTGCCATCTATTTACTAAATGTAAAATTCCTCTCTCATGAACAGCTTTTGGTTTAGATTCACGGAACTCCAAAAGACCTGATTTCAGTTCTTTGATTTTGTCGATTTTTTTGTTCCTGAATTGCATTTCTTAAGATCAAAACAAGTGATAGTCGCTCGGTGCCAAGTCCGAAGAAATAGGTGGATGCAATAAAATACCCCAGCCAAGGTCCCGTTTTCTTTCAGAGTTATATCAACAACGTGAGGCCGGGTGTTATTATATTGAAGAATGACATTCCTTCTATCTACAAGGGCAAGTCTAATTTCTTGTAATATCGCATTTGACTTAGACATCTGTTCACAATAGAGGGCTGTAGTAACAATTTCAGATTTCAAATCCCACCACACACAATAATGCTTTCTAGGGATGCTTTCTAGGGATGTTATCCTGGTTTTGGTGTTGGAATTGGGGTTTGACCATTGTTTCTTTTTTTTAATATCATGATAAAATACCTATTTTTTCTCCGGTAATAAAATTGTGAAAAAATGGGGTAGACTGTTCTTTTTCATGGAATATTTTGAATATGCTGAAGCGTTGGGTTTTGTTGCAATCGGTTAGCGCGTGAAGAACTCAAATATCTTTTTTTATAACTCTTCTCAATTTCCTAAATGAGTTATTGTTAAATTTCCAAATATAACAATAACTCATTTGAAATGTTTTCAAGTTATATATATTTTAGCTATTGTATCGCTGTCTGGTCTATCTGGTAAAATAAAAAAAAAAACATTTCATAAATGTAAATGCGATTTTTGTGGTACAGTTTCTATGAAACTTGTTCTTGAAAGTTGGTAGTTTGGTGTGAGTCCGGTGGTAGACCTCCTCGGATATTATGCATTCCGGAGAGCACCCTGGGCGGAGCGCATCTTAGAATAACAATAATTTAGGGCGTGAATTATTGGACCTGTCTCAAATTTAATATGATTAACTGGTATATAACATACACAATTATAAGTAAGAAAATATATAATTGTATAATTTTTAAACATTGATTACTTATTCTTCTTCTTCTTCCTTATTGTAGACCTATGTGGTCTGTTCTCCAGAGTATTGCTCCTCCTGTGAGGGAGATTCCCAGCTGTCCTTCCATCTTTTAGGAGATTTTTCACGAGAACGAGTCCCGTGAGGTTGATTAAGCAATACAATGACCGTACCAGTCCCTTTTTCGCAGTCTGCTCCATCTTATAATATCTTAAACCTTACATATCTCTTTTATTCTGGTGTTCCTCACACGATCCCTTAGTGTCTAGCCTGCTATCGTCCTCAGTGTCTATTTCAAATTCAACATTTTTTCAGTTGTTTCTAACACCTAATGATGCCAACATAGGTTAGCGAAACAGCTGTAGCGACATTCTAAAAATAATTCGCGTTATTATAACAGTGTTACAAAATTGACATATAAAACCTTAAGTAATGTTGAATTCAAACTCCATATTAAATAAGATGAAATCGAATGAAAACGTCAATTTTCTAGAAGTTTTATTATAATTTATGTGAATAACATGTTCCGCCTGTTATAGGCATTATCACATATCTAATAATGACTAAGACAGGCGAAATATGTCTTTAACATAATTTACAAAAAACTTCTGGGTTAAATTATTTTTATTTCGTTATTTTATTTCATATCATTTTATTTTATATTATTTGTTTTAGATTTATTTTGTGGGTGTTGGACGATCGAAGTGTGCGCGGGAGATGCCTATTGGTGGCGATGAGGTTCGCAACCGATCACACCGCGTCTCCCGCGGGGCGAAAAGAGAAGGATGAAGTGCCGCATCAATAAAAGTGTGACAGTTCATTCTTTCTGCCTACCCTTTCAGGGAGACGGCGTGATGGTTAGTTAGTTAGTTAGTTATAATAAAACTTCTATAAAACACGCGTTTTCATTCGTATTAAATATTCGAATCATTAACCACTAAAGATAGTTAGCAATAAGGACCTACTCGGAAAAGTTCCCCCTTGCGGGCGATTCCATCAAGATGTTTCCACTTAACAAGGGGTTATTAATTAGTTCGATTATTAATTCGACTCCCTAAACCAATATGTCTACTGGGTACACTGCTCCAGTAATATCGTAACAAACAGCCCATCGTGTTACTGCGATCAAATATTTTGACAATACACACAACAACCTTGAGGGACCGCACGCGTTTAAGCTCCAATAACATTATTTAATATTAAGATTAGTACAGATACTATTCCATATTAATCGTGTTTTATAAGAAATTTTCAGAATTTCATATCATAACTATTTGCTAAAGTTCATTAAAAATTATTTCAATCTTCTTCTATTGTTTTTTTGTTTGTTTCTTGAACAATGATGTAAAACTCTATATTAAATAATTAATACGAATGAAAATGTCAGTTCTCTAGAAGGATTGATTGTATCTCAATAGAGACGAAGATGTTAATTGTTTTTTAGAAAGAGTGAACAATGTGAAAGGCTACATTTGCTAGACAACGCCAGGAGAATACTTCTCCAATTTTTATGCTTTTTAAACTTGGACCAGTTTTTTTTCATTGTGTTAACATAAAGCGATCGCTTAACCCAACAAATGACAGGTCATAAGTCCTGTAAACGCCTCGACCACCATATTCTGTTTCCAAAAAACAATTTACATCTTCGTCTTTATTGAGATACAATCAATCCTTAAAAATGATTAACCCGCAATGGGTAAAATTCAGTATTTGTCTACAAATACTGGTAACATTTAAGAGTTTTATAGAAGTTTTATTATGTTTTATGGGAATGACACGTTTCGCTCTTCTAAGGCATTATCAACATTTGATAAAGCCTTAGAAGGGCGAAACATGTCATTCCCATAAAATATAATAAAACTTCTAGAAAACTGACGTTTTCATTCGTATTAATTATTTCTTCTATTGCTTTTTAAGGACTGTTATTTCTCGGCCCTTGTGTATGGAAGCGAAGCATGAAACTGGCAAAAGAAGGATAAGAGTATTAAATGTAGTAGAAATGAGATCTTTTAGACGAATGTGTGGATACTCTGTGTCTGATAGAGTGTCGAATGAAAATATAAGAAGTGAATGCGGTGCAAATGAATGAATGAATGAAATAATGAAAGGATCGTTAAGATGGTTTGAACTCATGGAAATAATGAATGAAGAAAGAATGGTAAAAAATTATGTGTTAACTATGTAAATGTAACTAGAAATATGTTTGTGTTAAGTGAAATTATGTGTAGTAAAACCAAGTGTAATTATATAATATTTATTTGTGAATAAATAAGTATTTGTAAATATTCTGGTCAATTATTTGGCGTATAAAATAGGAGTGGATACTCCAGGCGACTTCTAACAGTACGATAGGAGGCGGTAGCCTCTTCGCATTGTGTTAATAAAGTAGTTTGCTAAATGCTAAACAATCATTCTTCATAGATGGCGTTAGTGGATGGATTGTGTAGATTAATATTAAAAAAATTAATTAGTACAATCAAATCTACATAGATGGCTAACTGGAACTGCCACGTGAAGATAAGTATGAATTTGGAGTATATATACAACTTCCAAAAATGTATCATACATGATCATAATAACAATGGTGGAATGGGGAATGTTGTAATTACATAAAGCGTGCGCTTAACCCAACCAATGACAGGTCATAAGTCCTGTAAACACCTTGATCATCCATATTCAGTTTCCAGTTTGTTTCTTCGTCTCTATTGAGATACAATTAAAAATTTATATAATATTTATTTAAATATCTATTTTTTCTAATGAGAAAGGAGAATTTATTTGTTTCAAGTTCGGTAAATCTGTCATAACTGTATTAGAACACAATACCGTTTACACAGGTAAATTTTGGATTACGTTCGTAAATTAAGCCCTCCAGATTTTATCGTACCTATTTCAGCCCGGCACTGATTGCTCAGTCAACATGATTTAAGCAAATATGCCTCAAAATCCATCGCTTAAGGAGAAACCTATTATAGGAAATCCATTATAATAATCTCAAATCCATAATCGTCCTTGTAGTAATAATAACTTAAGTCACCGGTAAATAGTAGAGCCTTTGTGATCTGTGACATGTCAATCAGTATCTTTAATTTAGTAACTAACATTGTTGTGTAGACAAAGGCCTATACTTCCTGTGTTACCGCTAAAAAGCGTGTGATTTTGTAAAGTACTATTAACCTTTCCCATGCGGTGCTTAAATAAAAACGCGCGTTCCTGTGTTGGGTAGTCAGTACCCAATCAAAAATTAGCGAAAATAAGAACATTCATCAAGAATTAATTATACTTGAAGTTAAAAATTCTAATGATTGAGATTTATTTCCTAAAAACATAAAAAAAAAACATCTGGCAACGCTCACGGGACGGGCATAGGTCCACTCTGGTTGCAAGCCCGAGAGCTACTGCCGCGAGTGAGCTCACGCTTCCACAGTGAGGTATGCAAGAGTGAGATGTGAATAAAGTGTCGCGCACTCAGCGCTACGAATTTCGTTTCCGATTTCAAAAAATACCTGATAAATTTTTATTATACGAGGCATTCCTAAAATCTTAACTTTGTATTTATTATATTTATAAAGATATTGATGGTTATTAGAAACAACGTGTAGAAGATACCCATCGCAGGGAAGAGAGGGTTAAGTATTTTATGGTTGCGTGAATAAAGGCGTCCTTCGTGGCAGAGTGGCCACAGTTATGACGGCCACACCGAAGGTCCCAAGTTCGATTCCGGTGGTGATAGTGTGATTCTCATATTGTTTTTGGTCTGTTGTAGAATTCATGTGACAATAAAAATTCCGAATGACTAGCTACCTATTACATATCATGATAATCAATACCTGCAAAATAGTACACAGTAATTTGGTTCAAATAACCCGTGATTAAGTAGCTTCTCATGAACCTGCATCTTCTTCCTCACCCTATTCCCGTCCACTCCTGGACAAAGGCCTCCTCCATTCGCTTCCATGTCACTCTGTCTTGTGCAGACTGCACCAAGGTTATTCTGACGTGTCTGTTCAGATCATCCTTTCACCGTAGTTGTGGTCGCCTTGCACTTATCTTTGCCGTTCATGGTCTCCAAGTCAGCAGTCTTCTTGTCCATTTTTCATCTGAGTTTCTGGCTACGTGACCTGCCCATTGCCATTTTAGAGTCGCTACCCGGTGGATAATGTCAGTGACCTTTATTTTTTCTCTAACCGTATCGTTTCTGACTCTGTTTCTTAGGCTTATTCCTAACATGGTTCTTTCCATGTCTCTTTGGGTCACTCGTAGTTTCTCGGCACTTTATTTGGACAATTTTATAGTTCCAAGACCATAAGTACCAACTGACAGAACACAGGCTTAATAAACTTTTCGTTTCAGGTTGATCTATATTTTTCGGTTTTTAAGGATGTAACCCAATTTCCCGAAAGCTGCCCAACTTAGTCCAATTATTCTCTTGAGTTCTGCGGTTTGGTTTTCTCGGCCCAATTGAATATTGTGCCCCAGGTATGTATATTCTTGTACATTCTCGATTCTGTTGCCGTCCACGTTGATTTGAGCCTTCCCGTGTCAATCACCTTGGTCTTAGCCAGATTTATATTCAAACCTACAGATTTGGATACATCGATTAGTTCTTTATGCATTTCAGCTCGTTCCTAATAATATAACGAACCAGCATAATATATAATATTAAAAGACTTTGCAATGAACCAACAACCAGAATTGAAACTTCACGAAATTACAATACAGTGTAAAAAAACAATAGCTGATTTTGGAGGAGGCAACCGGAAACCACTCCAGTAACACTTTCCAGAAAATCACTGTGGGCAGAAATAATTTTTTGCAGTGATTGCCAACGTTAGAGGACACGGCACTATAATAAGACGAATAACGGTTTTAACGTATTCTCTTCTTCTCTTCACTGCTGAATGTAGGCCTTTTCAATTTGTGTCCATTTTTTCTGTCTTCTGCGACACTTACTCGTGTTCAGCTTTTTCTCTCAAATGGAATTATGTCTTCAGCTCATCTCTTTTGGGTCGACTAGTACCTCTTTTCTCTTTCCATGGTCTCCACATCAGGTGCCCATCAACATATCCATTATCTAGCAACATGACCTCTCCATTTCCATTTTTATTTGACAAAGCGATCTATAACATCGGTAAGCTTTGTCTGAAGTCAATCTTTGATCGACGTATTTTAAATTAGTGAAAGTACGTTCAGAAGACGAATACTCTTGACTTGAGAGAGTATATTGTATTCCTTAAGTCGAACCATCTCTCATGTTTATTATATATAAACTGATTCAATTTGAAGTCTGATTTCAATATTTAGTATTCTGTCCCTTAGACTAGTGCCAAGCATTTATCATTACATAGTTGTATAGTATTTTTGATTGAGATTTTTTATGTAGACTTCATTATTTGATTTTTTGTGAGTTTTTTTCTGAGAGTATTTTCGAAAAGTGACGTATATATTACAACAAGGTTATACTTTTTCATATTTAATTTTTTTGATACATAAAAACACAACATAAAACCATCACGTCATTTTTACAGAGACATTAAATAAGGAATGTAGAACGGATGAAGGTATTATGAACAAAATTATGAAAGGATCGCTGCGATGGTTCGGACATATAGAACGCATGGATGGAGAAAGAATGGTTAAGAAAGTATACGTTAATGATGTAAATAGAGTACGGAGTCGAGGCAGACTGAGGAAAACATGGCATGACCAAATTAATCAAATTCTAAAGGTTGGTTATGTATGAAGTCGAAGGAATCGACGTGCGTGTATGACTCGTTGTAAATATGAATGTGGAGTAAGCTGGAGAGGTTTGCCAGGATAGAGTAGTGTGGCGGTTCATTTTCTCTGCCTACCCCTGCGGGGAAACGGCGTGATGATTTGCTTGTTTGTTTGTAAGTAAAAAAAAACATTTTATATGTAACATAATATGTATATGATCAATAAAATATTTTATATAAGTCTATACGATCAATATTTCAACGTTTGTTAGGTGTGGCGTGATATAAAATATATATATATTCCTTTGAAATCTAGGAATGTGTATAAAACAAGACACGAAAACCATAAAATATCTACGGAAACATATTTATTCGATTCCAATAAATAATAAAGTGGGTATCTAATATATCAGGAAAGTTTTAGGGCTCAGACTACAGCTTACCTTTTCAAATGACAAAATGTTGTATCTCATTTTTTTAAATAAATATTTTTATATACCACTTCAATACCGTAAGGCCACCGGTGGCCGCTACGTAGGCGCACCATCAATACCGTAATGCCACTTTGCATTAGAAATAATTCTAATAGGAATTTTAACAATATTTTTTTACGTGGCTAGCGACATCTTTACACTATCTCTGCAAGAAAAATTAACCTTCTGACGTTGGTCGATCTTAGTGAAAAAGGGATTTTTGTAGAAGTCGAGCGCTAGGGTTAAAATATATGATAATATTGATATAAAGGATCAAAAGGACATATATATCACTTGAAAGAATTAAATTTCAAGTGATAATATACAATAACTGATACAACATACTTAGATTTTTGCGGCCTTCAACCAACTCCCCGACATCCTTTCACTTTACCCATTAATATCAGTCGAAGGAATGTCACAAAAATAATTTATATATGAAAATTCGTTTTAAATGTTTGCACCATTATAACGTAATTTGGAAACCTCGTTTTTCATGTAACTTATCATAAAATGCAATATTGTAAGTTACAGCATTTTCGAAATCTAGTTTTGCTGTGGTTCAGGCAACCGCAACCTGTCTAGCCGATCCAGTATTTCAGCACTTCCGCTTCCGGTGGCATTTGAAGCCTCGTGTAACCGATCGGCTCACACATCCTGTTATTTACAAAGAGTCACTTGGCGTCACTGGACGTCACTGGACGGCACTGTGCTGCTAGATAACGGCAGCTCTTTTAATTCCATCACAACGCCCCACACTTGGTCATTGTCAAACAAATGGTTTAGTGTCTGTCCCATATACATTAATTTAATAACTAACTAACCATCATGTACCCAACTGATTTCTTGCTGGGTATGCTGGACTACCAATCATTGGAAATTAGACGAACTATCCATTTGGGTGTTCATTTTTTTCAACTGATTCGTGGTCGAATACATAACTTGGATATTTTGAATGACTTGACTTTGTTTGTCCCTGACAATTATCTGCGACAAAGGCAACATAGATTATTTCACCTGCCACTGTGTAGAATCAATTTTCCTAAAGTTATGCCCGTAGGCAGGTCAATAATCCTTCTAAACCGCATTTCTTCGGATGTGGACATCTTCCACGATAGTTAGGCTTCCCTCAGAAAACATATATCTCTTAAATAATGTGTTGTTCTTCTTATTGTTTCTAATTATTTATTTGGTCTTTATTTTTTAATTATCTCGTGATTTTTTGTGTTTTTGTCTATTTTTAAATTTCTTTATTGTATTTACTGTTTAAAATAGTTTTTTTTTACCTACCTGTATAGTTATAAGCGCTTTGGTTGTATTCTGTAATGTTTATGATTTAAAAATAAATTGAATTGAATTGAAAAAAAAAAATCATGCCGTCTCCCTGAAGGGGTAGAAAGAATGGTAGTGCGAGAAGTAGCTGGATGCGGACCGAACAGGTTTACATCCAGGAGTAGGCGGCCACAATAGGCTGAAGAAGAAAAAGAGAAGAAGAAATATCACAAGAGTAATTTAGATACCAGGAGATTGCGTTGGCTGATAACTTTGTTTATAAACTAATAATTAATATTATTTCCTATGGATATTCAATTAGCTTTGCATTACATCGTTCTAATGTGTATTTTATGAAAGACTTGTTATACGACAATGTACACGTTCTCTTAAGTGTACTTAGAAATAAGATATCCAATATTTTGTAGAACATAATGTATTTGGGGATAGGCAAATCCCTGATCGCTTGCGGTGAGTATCAACACTTTCCTCTCAAATAGCATTTTGTAAGAACATTTTCGTTCGGTTTGTGCCAAAAGTGTATTATTCAAAAATGTGTTTTAAGGTATATTATGAACTAACTAACTAACAAACAATCATGCCGTCTTTCCGTGGGGTAGGCAGATATGATGAACTGCCACAAGATATCTCATTTGTATGTATATTATGTAAAGTAATAAATAAAACGTGGGTTCAATTATTTTATACGATTCTAAAAATACTATTATTTAATATTCTATTATTTAATGTTTCTTTTTTTTATATACTTTGTGTACAACACTCACTTTATTAAAAAAACAAATTAAATACCAAACATATGTCGAACACACAAGCCCTTAATATTTTTTCATATCTGTAAAAGTCGACCTTCATGGCAGTGTTAAGAGCTCAGACTTCCATACCGAAGGTCCCGGGTTCGATTCCCGGCGATGACAGTGTGATTGTCACACTGTCATTAGTCTGGTGTAGAATTCACGTAACAATAATATGGCTATAGCTACCTATCACATGGCATGAGTATCAATTTAACAGCTTAAAAAATAAATTGTATACAGTAATTGGGTTCAAACGACCTGTTGTGTACAAGAAAAAATCAACAACAAAAAATTGACCACATTTGTGAAAAAATATTATATTATTTTAAATATTAATATTTATATAAAATCACTGATGATGGGCTGGTGTGTTCATAACATGTTGTGGTATTTAATTTTTATTTTTTTAATAAAGTGAGTGTTGTTACTAAGAATATAAAAAAAAAAAACATTAATTATCTGCAACACAAAGTTATTGCGAGTATAGAAGAAAATCTTTTATTTGTCTAGTACCGTATCAGGTCCCCCAACGTTGATGATCACTGCAGTGAAAGCATCTCAATATTGCACTACTTGGAACAGGTTCCCAAGTCTTCTCATTCCTGTCCAATCCCTAATATCCCGCAGCCATGACAACTGCCTTCTGACGAGTCCTGAAAAATAAAAATTCACTTCTTATATTTCCATTCGACACTCTATCGTTCACAGTTTTTACACTTTAGTTTCATCTCATTTCTACAGCATAAATTATACTTTCGTCCTTCTTTTACCAGTTCTATACTTTACTCCTAAACAATAAGTTCGGTACAATTACACTATTGTAACAGTCATTTTAGCTTTTTTGTATAGTCTTTTGATTGCGATGACACCTTTAAGTGCACCATTCACTTTGTTGCCTACGCCAACCCTTCTTTCAATATCCCTCTCCACTCGCCTATATTTTGTTAACATACTACCTTAATATACAAAGTAATCTACATTTATAATTTGGGAATTAAAAAACTTTGAATAATCCACTCTTTTTTAATAAAAAATATTAAAAAACACGACATGTTTTGGAGGATACCTCCATCTTTAGGTGTAAAAATATAACAAAAACTAAACAAAGTATGATATATTACTATGGAATACTACAGTGCTAACCCTCCCTTCCCTATGATGGGTATCTTCTACACGTTGCTTCTAAAAACCATCAATATCTCTATAAATATACTAAATAAAAGGTTAAGGTTTTAGGTATTCCTATATAATATATTTACGCATTGATTTAAAAAATAATATTAATAATAATCTGAATTTTTCGGGTACATCGGAGATATTTTGTGAAAATCGAAAACAAATTCGCGTATAAACAGCAATTTGAGTGCGTCACACTATATTCGCATCTCACTCTTGCATATGTTCTAGCTCAATGTTCTCACTCTCGCCGTCCCGGGCGCCGGCAGTTGCTTTCGGGCTTGCAACCAGAGCGGACCTATGCCCGTTCCGTGAGCGTTGCCAGATGTTTTTTTTAATGTTTTTAGCAATTAAATCTCAATTATTACAATTTTTTACTTAAATTATAATTATATAAGGGGATTAGCTATGAATGTTTCTATTTTTCCGATTTAAAATCGCTAATTTTTTAACGTGTACTGACAACCCTACACCGGAACGCACGTTTTTATTTTAGCACCGTAAGGGAAATGTTAATGCCTCAACTTTCAATCAGTTAATCTACATACGTATAGTTTGAATTTCAATTAGACGTACGGTAAATAATTTTAATGTAATTTGGAAATCTCAGTGTTCCCGAAGCAATTTCGATACACCCTTTTGATCCAAAATGCAGTTGGTTATTTTTACCTGCTTAATTCCCGCGGGACCGCAGATGATACGGTGTCCCGGCGTGTCAAAGGGGCCATTAATATCGTATCATCCGACTTCTGGTATTGGCACGTGAAAAGGAATTGGCTCCTGGTTGTGGGGACCTGTTATATATCACAGTGAGGGATGCGCCCTCCTTAGTTCGCAAAAGTAATTTTACACATTTTAAGGGCAGATGTTTTTATATCGGGCGGATTGGAGAAGATAAGATATAACAATAAATTTCATGTGTATTTTTACTATTTTTTATTCATTTTTCCTTTAAAGATTCTTAGTTGAGATATAAGTGTCATTAACATATTTTTAACCTCATGTATGGAAGTGAAGCTTGGAGCTGACAAGAAGGATGAAAGCAGAATAAGCGCCGTAGAAATGAGATCACTAAGAAGAATGTTGTATGATAGAATACCGAACCTGAAATAAGAAAGAAATGTAAGGCAGATGACTGCATCATGAATAAAATTTAAAAAAGGATCCCTTAGATGGTTTGGACATACGGAACGAATGGATGAGGGTAGAATGGTTAAAAAGTTGTACACAAGCAGCGTGAGTGGGAAAATAAGCCGAGGACGACCGAGGAAACCATGGCATGACCAAATTAATCAATTACTAAAAGGCGGCTATATTCGAAGTCGGAATAATCGACGTAGAGGAAGCCCGAGAGGTATGCCAGGACAGGCCATTGTGGCGATCCACCTTTTTGCCTACCCCTCCGGGGAAATGGCGTGATGGTTAGTTAGTTTAGTAAGTGACATATTTTTAATCATTAACCGTTCTTGATGCGGATAGTGCGGACGAATTACAAGTCTTGATGTCGAGAATGTATGAGGTATGCTAGTCAAATGATTTAATGATGAATGTCGAAAAGTCAAAGGTTATGGTTTTTGAAAGGGAAGAGCAAATGACAGTTTGTAACATAAGTGTGAACAAAGAGAACTGAGAGCAGGTGAGTGAATTTGTTTATTTAAGTAGGATGTTCACAGCGGATGGCCGAACGGATAGTGACGTCGAAAGAAGCTTTAAAATAGTTATTGGAAACAAGAATTTATTAATGAAAGTGAAAACGTTTACAATGGAGTTCTGGTCCCAACGCTAATGTACGGAAGCGAAGCATGGAACTGGCAGAAGAAGGATGAGAGCAGAATAAATGCGGTAGAGATGAGGTCCCAAATACGCATGTGTGGTAGAACGATATACGACAGAATCTCAAATGCTGATATAAGAAAAGAATGTACAGCGGAAGAAGGTATTATGAACAAAATTATGAAAGGATCGCTGCGTTGGTTCGGACATATGGAGCGAAGTGGTAGTGCTTTGAATGTCACCCCGAACGTTCCGGATTCGATTCCCGGCGATGGCAGTGTGATTGTCATACTGCCTTTGGTCTGATGCAGAATTCACGTGGCAATAAAATGGTGATATATTAGCTACCTATCACATGTCACAAGAATCAATATGTTAGCTATACCCTTGATGTAATGATGTAAACAAAATAAAATAATAGTTTTGGTTAAAACATGAACAGTATTTCAAGGTTTGTAGATTTAAGTAATGTCGTACCCAATTATTTAAAAAAATATCTCATTCACATACTTAAATCATTACGCTTCTCGTACACTTGAGAGCAGTGCTCCTTTCAACGTGGCATAGGGACCGTAATGATCAGCTGTTGGGACCGCGGTCGGAAGTGACGTCACTAAACGAAACCAAACGTTATTTGCCGCCCATTGTACGGAGCACGACGTCCGCTTCCCGCACGTTACGGTCACGTGTCGTATTACAAAGGACTTTTGTCATGGTCGCGATGTCGTAGGCTATTTCCGGTCACTTCCGGCGCCGGACGGCGGCCAACTCGATGATGCCCGTACCTCCAAAATAGCCGGATTATATTCGTCGCTGGACCCCGCTTGAATAGCAATGACGGGAACATACTGAGTGATGAGAATGAAGTCATTTCGTCAATGAACTTATTTCCTGAAGCCGGCGGATCTACGAAACTATCAGGGGTGGCGCGTCATAGATAACACGCACTAAAATAAAATCTAAACTTAATTTCCTTCTTCTTATTTTTTTGTTGGAGACCTATGTGGTCTGTTCTCTTGAGTTATGCTCCTCCTGTAAGGTGGATTCTCAGTTTTCCTTTCATCTTCTAGGAGGTCTTCCATGAGGCCGATTCTCTGGAAACTGATTATGTAGTGAAATTAGACTTTTTTAGGCCTAGGGATGAAACACAAAAGGGTGCTGCTGCGACCTATAACAGCTTAGGATAAGCGATTGGTAAACTCCTATGTACACTTTTTAATGCTTAGCCAGATTGTGAGGTATTAGATGACCTCGGCATAATTATGGTTTAAAAAACATCTGAAGTGTCTCCATTCTGAACACAGCTTCAGATAGTCAATGGATTTAAGAAAGAGTTAATATTATCCTTCTATTATTCCAAAATAAGTCAAATTTGTGAATGATATATCAATGTATTAATACTAGTTTCAAAGAAAGAACGGTTGCTCCATAAAATTAAGAGACAGAGCAAAAAAGCCCGATCCCATGATATTCATTTTTATACCGTGGCTAGAGATAAGTTCTCACTTATGTTGACACGTAACGCAAGCATTTAAACCAAAGGAATGTTAAAAAATTAAATTAAAAAAAAAGTTGTTATTATAATTAACTAACTAATTAACCATCACGCCGCAGGGGTTGGCAGAGAGGATGAATCGCCATATTGTTCTATTCTGACATAACTCTCGCGCCTCTTCTACATTAACATATCGTGACATGCACACTCGTCGATTGTTCCTACTTCTAACACGGCCGCCATTCAGTAATTGATTAATTTAGTCATGTCAAGTCTTCCTTGGCCTTTCTTGACATCTAATTCCATTCAAACTATTTGTATTAATTTTTTTTTATCATTCTTCCCTCATTCATTCGTTCCATATGTCTAAACCATCGTAGTGACCCTTCCTTAATTTTATTTATCACGCATTCATCCGCCTTATACGTCTTTCTTACTTCATCATTAGATATTCTATCATACGTTATTTTACCGCAGAGTTTTATTTATATTTGCTTTAAGGGCGTTATTATATTTTAACATAATTATTCTAGATCATTATTTAATCACCACGCCTTGACTCTGGTAAGGTTAAGCTTGTCTAAACTTATGATCAATGACTCCTTATTTTATATGACGTGACATTTTAAGTTCGGACATAACTGACGGATATTTTTCATAAACGAGTTATACTGCAATGAACTTATCCTTAGCTTTCGGTATCGGTTAGTTGATAATACTTTTCTGTCACCCGTTGAATTGGCGTTTAAGCTTGCGTGCCATGATACAAATAAAAACGATAGTGTTATTACGAACTAAGGAAGGTTTTTGAACGCCTAATAAAAAAAGCTTTAGGGTGAATTATAAACTTTAACCATATAATTTTTACAATTTGTTTTTTTTTAATGTATACAAATACTTGTAGACAAATACTGGATTTTTACCCATTGCAAATTAATCATTTTTTAAGTATTAGTTAATAGATGGCGTAAGCGTAGATTGACTTACAAAATGTGAAGTTATTTAAAAATAGTAGCATTTATACAAGTTCCAAAATAATTTTTCAGACGTGGTGGTCGTAAAAAGCGCGCAATGGGGAATGTTGTTAACATAAAGTTATTGCTTAACCCAACCAATGACAGGTCATAAGTCCTGTAAAAGCCTCGACTACCATATTCTGTTTCCAAAAAAATTGACATATTCGTCTCTATTGAGATACAATAAATCCTTATATAATTTTTATTTAAGATGTGTATCATAAATTTATTATATTTTCGCCTATAATTTAAATTTTAAATTCGTTTTTGTTCAAGTGTACATTTTTGTAGGCGAAGAAGAATGAAATACAATACTTAACTAACTAACTAACCATCACGCCGTTTCCCCAAAGGGGTAGACAGAAAGAATGGACTGCCGCACTTTTCTTTCTTGACATACTTCTTTCACTTCCTTTTTATTCATACATCGTGTCATACACGCACGGCAATTTTTCCATACGTGGCCGTCATTCAATATTTGATTTAATTGATCGTGCCACGTTTTCTTCGGTCTTCCTATATTTCTAGTTCCTTTTACAACATCAACATCTACTTTTTTACCATTCTTATTTCACTCGTTCTTTCCACGTGTAGAAACCATCTTAACGTTCCTTTCATTATTTTATTCATAACACTTTCAATCGCGCCGCATTCACTTCTTATATTTTCATTCGACACTATCATACACAGATTTTCCACACATTCGTCTAAGAGATCTCATTTCTACTGCATTTATTCTACTTTTAACATTATTTTGCCAGTTCCATGCCTCACTTCCATTGTGTACTGCCATTTTAGCTTTTTTGGATAGGTTTTTGTTTGCGATGACAACTTTAAGTGCACCATTCACATTGTTGCCTGCCTCAAAACTTCTTTCAATAATGCTTTCCACTCTTACTTATATCCCTTGTAAACATACTACCTTGACATTGACTTGTTCCTGATATTCACCATTTACGCTAATGTTGCAGACTGTAATTATTTCTTCTGTTGTTGAAAAATCAAGCCATTATTATTCAAATAAAGAATGCTTTTGTAAGACGATAACCTATTGATTGTTATAGAAATGAGATACATTGATTAATTTCGCAAATTTCAACTAATTCGAAATGTCGCGATACGGTAGGCACTTCTCGATACGTACTAACATGAGCAGCTATCGGAAAATTCTGAGACAATTTGGCCTCTGCAAATAATTCAAACCAAATTATATAGCATCTGGAGGACAACAGGTGTAATTAAATGTGGGAAAGGAAGACGAGAGGAATAGAGAGAGACGCTCGCGGCTCGTGTGAAGGAGCGAGACAGATAACAGCCAAACAGAAGAAGATCAATATTGAGAAGATAAATGGTAGACATTTGGCATTAATATTTATTGCCGGTTTAATTAAGATGTATATTGTTCAATGATTAACTTATTTTCATAAATTTTATGGTTTCATTATCATATTGAAATAAATATATATGTACCTATACATACTAACATTTAAATGGAATAAATTTTTTCATCACAAAGGCGTATTTTCCAAATCAAAAACAATCATGCCGTTTAAACAAAAAGGATAAACCACCACACTGTTCTGTCCGGACATTACTCTTTAGATTCTTCTGCATTCATGCATCGTAACATGCACACTCGCCGATTTTTCCGACTTCGATATGTAGCCGACTTTTAGTAAATGATTCATTTAGACATCCTTGGTTTTTTTCATCTTCTTTTTCCATTTAGACTTCTTGTACACGATTTTTTTTAACCATTCTTCTCTCATCTATTCGTTACGTATTTTTGATATTTTGCGCAACTGTAAATAAATAAATCTAAACAATATTTTAAACACTTCTATGACTTATTCTGTTTCTATTATTTCTTGAACAATGATGTAAAACTCGACATCAAATAATTATTACGAACGAAAAAGTCTGTTTTCTACAAGTTTTATTTTTATATATTTTATTAGAATGATAGAATGACATGTTTCGCTTTATTATGCCACTATTAACTGTCATAATAGTGCCTTATGTATTTAGGTGAAATGATAAATCAAACATTTAAAAATGCATTAGCAAAGCGAAAAGAGTTATTCCCATAAAAATAATATAACTTCTAGAAAACTCATTAATACGTTAAAATGTAGTGCTATCGCCTATACTTGCCATCACTTTGTGTTGTGGATTTAAATTTAAATACGAGTAATTTTTTATAAAACCTTTGTATTTTCACAAAATTTTATTGTATTTTTCACAAACATGTTTCGGGATCCGGGCACCCTTTCTCTGTGTAGAAATAAAATGAGATCAGAATAACAAGAAAATGAGATGAAATCGTTACTTGTTAATTTATAATGTTTTTGTAGTTATTAAGCAACAATTATCAATTTTAATAAAAATTGTCTTCCTCCCCATTTTCGTCCTTCGGTATATACTATGAAAATATTTTAATGTCTTTGGATAAACTCATTTGTTGAGATCGTAATATTTGAAAACCGTTTCTCTTGTAACAGTCGAGGACAGTACCAAACTTCAGCGGGCCGGTCCGCCAACATGCTGTTGTTTATCCCTTCCCCACTAATGATGTTTATGCTCTGCTCGGAGTAAAACGTATGAGCGCGTCTAGGAATACATTACAGGTCAGGTGTACCCAACCATGCTGTCGCTATAAAGGGTGTTCAAACGAAAGAAAATATAAATTCTAACGGCCTAAAAATTTACCACGAGAAACGCGTTAATTTATTATTTGTTTTTTTTTTCATACAGTATTAAAAAAATGGTCGTAGGTATAAGAATATTTTGATGCTTTATACTTTAATTATCGGGAAAACGATATAAACTCAATTTAACTAACTAACTAACGTCTCCCGATGCGGCACTCCGTCCTTTTCTTTTCGCCCCCGCAGGAGACGCGGTGTGATAGTTTGCGAACCTCATCGTCACCAATAGGCATCTCCCGCGCACACTTCGATCGTCCAACGTTTACAAAATAAATCTTAAACCAATTATATAAAATACAACGATATAAAATAATATAACAAAATAAAAATAACATAACACATGATGTTTTTTTTGATAGTTCACAATGGTGCACTCAATTTATATAAACTTAATTTATTGATGAAGTTGTAAAATCTTTGAGACACGGCGAGAAAAATACACTCAAAATTAAAAAAAAAAGTGTTTTAATTCATAAAAAATATATAACACAATTGATATCGTTCTATTGATGGAAATCAAAAAGACAATTAAAAACATGAAGATATTATAAACAACCATCTAAACTTGACTTCTAGTCCCTTAATTGTTTTATTTCCCCTTCCCTTGTCTCATTTCCCGTGGTTCTGTGATATGGAGTCCTCACGAGGCGAGATATTCCGTTATGCTGGAGAGAGTTCAGAAAAAAATTCTGAGGTATCTCTACATGAGGGAGTATGGTAATTATCCGTGGCTCTATCCCACGACATTTCTTTTAGGAATGCTCGGAACCAATTCTTTACAACTTCGAAGAGATGGGCATCTCATAACCCATTTCTTTAAATTAATCAGGGGATATTTCGAGAACTCGGCCGTGCTAGAGGGTGTTGGTCTTTTTGTCCCTGATAGATTTCTCCGACAGCGACAGCACAGATTGTTTTACCAACCGGCCACCAGAACCAATTTGCCTCTGGTGACACCGGTGGGAAGAGCAATTAGTCTGCTGAACGTGGTCTCCTCGGAGATCGACGTCTTTTATATTAGTGAAGGTACGTTCAGGGGACAAATACTCTTGACTTTAGAAAGTATGTTGTCTTCCTAATGTCGAACCATCTCTAATGCGTTCCTGGTACTTTGTTGTATTTTTATAATATTTTACCTGTACTCAATAGATGCCTTAAACATTTTCCTGTTTGTAATGTATTTTGAGTTAATAAACTGATTTGATTTGATTTGATAATTCCAAGTAAACACCAATTACCCTGCCACTAAATTTAACTTTCCCCCCTCCACTTTTTCACTCGTCATTTAGTATATAAGTAATAACTCAATATCATTTAACTGTTAAAATTCATACACTAATGAAGGGAAGTTTGTGTCCCGAAACATGTTTAAAAAGCGCAAAAAAGTGTTGTGATAATACAATGTTTCCAAAAAGTTATCCAAATGTGAATCCACATACACAATAGATGAAACATAAAACTTTATTTTCTATTCCAACTTTTTTTATCGCATTCTGCCTAATGTCTGTATGATATATATTTTATTATGAGTGCGTAAACTAAAGTTAAAATTAAGAAAAATCTATGTAAAATTAATATATTTGTGTATTTTTAAATATATGATGACTTCTTCTTCTTCTTCTTCTTTCTTATTGTAGACCTATGTGGTCTGTTCTCCAGAGTGTTGCTCCTCCTGTGAGGTAGACTCCTAGCTGTCCTTCTATCTTTTAGGAGGTCTTCCACGAGGACGAGTCCCATGAGGTTGATAATGCAATGCAATATAGGGGAGTCTGGTGGTGTCCATTCTTTGAACATGACCGTACCAGTCCCTTTTTCGCTGTCTGCTCCATATTATTATATCCTCAACCTCACATATCTCTCTTATTATGGTGTTCCTCACGCGATCTCTCAGTGTCTTGCCTGCTATCGTCCTCAGTGTTTTCATTTCGGAAGTCCTCAAAACTTGTTTGATCCTTACTGTGTCCGCCCTTGATGACTGTATGATGACTAGTTCTTTTAAATATTACTTATATTTCAAAGTTTTTTTAAAATTATAGTTTCATCAACAATGAAATATAATATTTCCATATACGTAAGTCAATAATGCTTAACATTTTATTCACCAACAAATTTTTAATTGTACTAACTAACTTACTAACCATCACGCCGTCTCCCCGAAGGGGTAGGCAGAAAGAATGGACTGCCACACATTTCTTTCCTGACATATTTCTCTCGCTTCCTCAACATTCATACATCGTGCCATGTACGCGCGTCGATTTCTCTGACTCCGCACATGGCCGACATTCAATATTTGATTTATTTGATCGTGCCATGTTTTCCTCGGTCTTCCTCTATTTCTGGTTCCATTTACACCGTTAATACATTTTTTTTTTACCATTCTTTCTTCATTCATTACTTCTCTTAATTATCCTTTCATTATTTTGTTCATGACACCATCATTCGCACCGCATTCACTTCTTATATTTTCATTCGACGCTCTATGTTAATCAGAGTATCCACACATTCGTCTAAGAGATCTCATAATTTTAATTGTAAATATTGTAAATATCATTTTTAAACGAATAGTTAAAATTTGAAATCGATACAGGGATTTACCAAATTGTTAGAATAAATTCCAATATAAGGGTAGAAAAACTGACTTATTGGTGTTTGGTCGTTTACGGTTGGCAGAGAAAAGTCGAATAATCGGCCATTGGAAGGTAACTAACTAACTAACTAACCATCACGCCATTTCCCGGGAGGGGTAGGTAGGCATTAATAATTGGTAATTTATTAATTTTTATGCTTTAGCACGAAGCTCGTCAATTCAAATTAATATTCTTGAAATTACAGCTGCTCTAACGTATGAAATAATAAAAACACTAGTTTATGTTTTTAAAAGGTGAATTTATTTTAATACCCCTGATGAAAAGTATAACACGATTTAGCTATAGCGTTTGAACTCGGTTTTGCATTTCAAACAAGCATTCAACTAAATATCTTGACGTTTGAATCGGCCGTTTGGTTGAACATAATTTAATCACCATTACAAGACATCAGTTCCACTCGAGTCAAACGTCGCTGTATTCAGAAATAATACCCTTAACTACTTCAGACAGGTATTCTTCTCTTCTCCTGGTGTCATGTCAAATCCCTTGATGGTGAATATCACTTAAACGTAGCCATCTCTGTCTTGGATGCATATCACCCGATCCATTCAATGATCGCCTATAACGTAGGGCTATGCTTGATTTCTCTTTATTGTGATAACTATTACCATCCAGCGAGGTGTGAGACAGGGTTGTATCCTTTCTCCATTATTATTTAATCTCTATTCCGACTATGTTTTTAAACGAGCCCTCATCAACACCGAGAAAGGACTGAAAATTAATGACGTTGTGATAAACAATATTAGATATGCCGACGACACTGTTTTATTAGCTGAAAGTATCAGCGATCTTCAGGACCTCCTTTATCTTGTTGACGAGTCCGATGAAAGATTGGGGTTAACAATAAATGTCAGCAAAACCAAATGGATGACATTCGGACGGCTTGACTACAGTGGGTCAGTATTGCATTTGAACGGCCGTACCGTTGAAAGGGTGGAAAAATTTAAATACCTTGGCAGCATACTAACGGAATCTCTTGACCCAGATGTAGAGATAAAATGCAGAATTGAGGCAGCAAGAGCAACGTTTATGAAATGAAATCACTCTTCTGCAATGGTAACGTAAACTTGAAACTCCGCCAGAGAATGATCAAATGCTATGTGTGGTCTGTTTTATTGTACGGTTGTGAAACTTGGACCCTGAAAGTTAACTCAATGAACAAACTGGAAGAATTTGAAATGTGGCTCCATCGCCGAATGCTCAGAGTTCCCTGGACAGACATGGTCACCAATACCGAAGTCCTGAGGCGAGCTAGAGTTGACAGGGAATTGTTATCAACTATCAAGGTTCGCAAGATCTCATATCTGGGTCATATACTGCGTGGGGAAAAGTACCACCTTCTCCAACTGATATTGGAGGGGAAAATTGAGGGACGCCGAGGACTCGGAAGGAGACAAATGTCCTGGCTGCGAAACGTGAGGGAGTGGACTGGCATCCGAAGTGTGGAGGAGCTATTTCGAGCGGCGCAGGACAGGGACAGGTTCGCCGAGGTGATCGCCAACGTTGGGGGGACCCGACAGGGCACTTGAAGAAGAAGATAAAGAGAAATAGACTATAGCGCTTGACCCGGACATTGAAATAAAATGCAGAATTGAAGTTGCACGAGCTCCATTTAATAAAACGAGAACATTCTTTTGCAACGATAAACTTAACTTAAAACTCCGACAAATCATGATTAAATGTTATATATATGGTCTGTTTTACTATATGGCTGCGAAACCTGGACTCTGAAAAGTAATGTAAAAAACCGGTTGGAAGCGTTCAAGATGTGGATATACCGCAGAATGCTCCATATACCGTGGACCGATAGGGTCAGTAATGCAGACGTACTGCAGAGAGCCAGAGCCTGTTGTCGAGTGTGATAATTAGAAAGGTCTCATATTTGGGTCATGTGCTAAGGGGAGAACAATACCACCTCCTTCGACTGATATAAATGGGTAAAGTGGAGGGACGTCGGGGAGTTGGTAGAAGGCAGATGTCCTGGCTGCAGAACATCAAAGAGTGGTAATAATAATGAAAGAGTCATTGAGATAGTTGGACACATGGAAATACTGAAACGAATGAAGACAGAATTGTGAAGAAAGTATATGTTAACGACGTGAACAAAACTATAATATAAATAGAGGAAGATCGAGGAAAATGTGGTACAATCAAATATTATATGTCAGTCACGTAAAGAGTCGGAGAAATTGACGTGAGTGTATGACACGATCTATGAATGTAGATAAATCTAGAGTAGTATGTTAGGACAGAACAATATGGCGGTCCATAATTTCTACCTAGCCCTCCGGGAAGACGGCGCGGCGTGATGGTAAGTCAGTAAGTTTTTTTTATTTCCATTTTTTATACACTTTGTTTATACAACACTTATATTAATTTTTTTTTAATTATATCGACATATTTCGGATCACCAGTCCTTCAATGATACATATTATAAAGATACATATTTAAAATATTATAAAATTGTTTACACGATCTGACAGGTGTTATAAAGATTTATTTTGGAACGTTTATGTTTTTGTTATAACAAATATTTGATTATGTGATTATTTATAAGAAAATAAAATAAATGAATTAAAAATTATTAATTTTTTATTTTATTTTTATTTTTATAAATAATCAAATAAATTAAAGTCCAACCTTCGATTTATTTCCTTTGTTGTAAGTAATTACCTGAACCCCAATAAGAACTTTAAATTATTCTTTTAAATTTTAAATTGAATCATAATATTTGTTATAACAAAACCATAAACGTTCCAAAATAAATCTTTATGACATCTGTCAGATAATGTAAACAATTTTATTTTACTCGTATTTTAAATATGTATTTTTATAATATGTATCACTGAAGAAGGACTGGTTGTCCGAAACATGTCGATATAATTAAAAATAAAATTTAATGTAAGTGTTGTATAAAGGGGTTCAAAAGGATAGTAGGGCTACGATGGGGTAAGTTTTGCTGGAAAATATGCCTCTACACAATGTTGTAAGGCGCCATGTTGTATTTACAACAGCAACACTACTATCAAGTCCAACTCTCTAGCGTCCATGTGCGGTCTTTTTATAGACCCCGCGAACCGCTTAGTGCCGTAGCAGATAGAGAGAGAACGAATGGCGATCTTCCAGCGTCATAAAACTGGATACACCCAGCTAAGGGAAGGTAACCCCGACAGAAAATCCTCCAGAGAAGGCAAGGGGATACCACTCTGGATATTTTTCCCCAGGTCATCACCATGAGGCCTACTCAAGGGTGATAGTCAACGTTAGGGAGACCTGACAAGACACAGAAAGAAGAAGTTATATAAACAAAGTGTATAAAAAGAGAAATAAAGCAATTACAACACAAAGTATGGCGAATATAGAATAAGTTTTTATTATAATTAAATATTCACACTTCCATGACGGCCTTTTGAAAAGTTATTTTCACTTGGTAACTTTGCTTTCAGCTTTTGGATTTGTTTACACTTTCGCGATCAAAGCAGTGCGTGTAGCTTCTAGTGTCTGCGGGTGTATTGTTTCATTTTTATTGGACATTGATTGATGTCACCTGTGAATATCCATCACTCCGGCTCCTCCCTCGGTGAATACAAACAAGGCGATTCCTCTTTGCTATCTACAATGGCCATAGCCCACAAAAACAACGTTTTTTCCCCATTCTCCCGCTTCGTTATAGAGTAAACTAAAGTAAGCTGTAAATATTTTTTTATCTTTGAAACAACAAACATGAAACTTAGTGTACGTTTAAATTATTAAGCGTATTTTGGGTCATTTAATATTTCATAAAAACATTTGCTTAGAAGTGTGATGAACAAAATAATGAAAGGGTTGTTAAGATGGCTTGGTGACATGGAGAGAATGAATGAAGAAAGAATGATAAAAAAATGTATTTGTAAACAATGTAAACGAGGCACGATTAAATAAATAAATAATTAAATGTCGGCCACGTGAACGTGACGTGACATCTCATCATCCCTGAAGACGTGATAGCTGTACCACAGATCATCAGATCTATAAAAAGAAGAAGAAGAAGAAGGATTTACTTCATTAGAGTTTTACATCATTGTTAAGGAAACTATAAATAAATTATGTAGTTTCATTAAGAGTGAATTTATTTATGTCTGTTGAGATAAGACAAGACCATGTCTTAGAGTATTTAACGTTAGCTATTAAGACGGATATAACGGACTTGGAAAGGTGGTTCAATCGCGACTCGGAGTTCTCAACTATGTTATTATCACTGGAAATAATGCGCATGATACGAGATGTCGTTAGGCAAGAATCTCTTTGTCTCTCAAAGGTCTCTTTGTAATACAGAGGGATGCTGCGCCGAGTTTAGTGAGAGCACCGAGAATGCTCCTGTGACAATATCTATCGAAGAACTTTGGCCGTACAAAATTTTGAAGCAATCGCCGAATGACTAACCGCTTCAGGCGATTAAAATAAGCAGACAGCTTTGTTTACCCTGCAATACGTATTTCAAGAGATTATTCATTGGACTCCCAGTAAAAAATCGTCTATAAGAACATTCATTAACCTCCACGATAATAATGAAGTCATATAAATTACTTTAATTTAATTATTATGCAATTTTCACAACCGCTTCTGCTCGCATATTATCATAAGACAGCAATGTTCATTACAGATTAAAAAAACTGTTATTAATAAAAATAGAATGGTTTCTAAAATAACTGGCAAAAGGTTACTTAATAAAGTTTGTTTCTTTACATGATATAGAATATTTAAAATGGCAGTGTGAAATGTCTGTTGTGTTTTAGTTTTTTTGACTAATTTTTGACTAAATAGGTGAATTTAAGTTTTTGATTTGAATCTAAAAATTAATAAAATTTAAAAATACATTGACATTACATAGAATAAGTGAGAAAAAATGCACTTATAAAGTTAAACTTTAACTAACGGAATGGATCGTGCAACTAAAAGATCTGTATCTGTATCTGACATGTTATTTAAACCCCGTGTTCTATTATTGAAAATGTCCGTTTTCTAGAAGATTTATAGTTTATGGAAGTGACTTGTTTCAAATTCCTAGAGATCAATACTTCTCGCCATATTTGCTAATATCAAGACGTAACAAGTCCCCCTCATAAAATATTATAGTATAACATTTCTAGAAACCTTTTTATCAGTTAATACAAATGAAAACGTCAGTTTTCTAGAAGAGCTATTTTATTTTATGGGAATGACATGTTTCGCCCTTCTAAGGCGTTATCATATATGATAATGACATTTGATAATGCCTTAGAAGGGCGAAACATGTCGTTCCCATAAAATATAATAAAACTTCTAGAAATCTGACATTTTCATTTGTATTAATTATTTAATATGAAGTTTTACATCATTGTTCAAGAAACAATAAAAAAAAAAAAAAAAAAAAATATATATATATATATATATATATATATATATATATATATATATATATATATATATATATATATATATATATATATATATATATATATATATATATATATATATATATATATATATATATATATATATATATATATATATATATACATATATATATATATATATATATATATATATATATATATATATATATAACTATATATATAAAACAAAGTCAAAAATCGTGTTAGTTACACCATTTATAACTCGAGAACGGCTGGACCAATTTTGAAGATCTTATATTTGCTGGATTTGTCTCCGTTCCGGATAACAGAATAATCATTAAAACATTTGAAAAAATCACTTAAATGATTTAAAATTAATTATATTTGTCATAAATTTGACTATATTTGACTTCTGAGACAAAGTACAAAAAACATCATGGCTTCCATTTAGTTTCGAAAACGCCCGTAGGTGGTGTATTGTTGATGCCAGATGTCAATACTCAATGTGAAAGATTTGAGGTTATTTTTTAATCGTCACCGGGATTTTTGGTTTTCTTTATTAATTTTAGATTAACAATGCCCAAAGTTATAAAAATCAGTATCAGAGAGACTATTCTAAAAGTTAAACCCCTTTTGTGAAGGAGAGCAGAGAATATTTGCGCCATTAATACCATTCGAAAAAGATGACAGATGAGTGTTCCGTGGAGATTAAATAACCGATTTATGATTAGTGAATAATAATAAAAATACGTATTGTATATTTTGTATTGATTTTATAGGTGTATCTGTGTACATTCGGTCCAGAGAATTGTTACCATAGGAAATTCAGCCGCGAGTACTTAATAAACGAAATATTTGGCTAGATGAAGACGAGGAATTTCTTTTTTCAATTGATAGGGATTGATAGGACACTGAATCATCAAACTCTTCAAATGATGAATATGATGATGCTAATGATGAAAACGGAGTTCATTGATGGATCACACTTATTCAAAATTATGTTGTCTGCTATTTAATTGTTTTAACGTGTTTTGATGAATGTCGGAAAGTCAAAGGTGTTAGTTTTTGAAAGGGAAGAGCAAATGACAGTTTGTAATATAAGTGTAAATGAAGAGAACTTGGAACAGGTGAGGGAATTTGTGTATTTAGGTAGCATGTTCAGTGATGTTGAAAAAAGGGTTGGTGCGGGTAACAAAGTGAATGGAGCTTTGAAAGTAGTTATTGGAAACAAGAATTTATCAATGAAAGCGAAAATGGCCGTTCACAATGGAGTTCTGGTCCTAACTCCTATGTATGGAAGCGAAGCATGGAACTGACAGAAGAAAGATGAGAGCAGAATAAATGCGGTAGAGATGAGGTCCCTAAGACGTATGTGTGGTAGAACGATGTATGACAGAATCTCAAATGCTGATATTAGGAAGGAATGTAGAGCGAAAGAAGGTATTATGAACAAAATTAGGAATGGTTCGTGGTGTTGGTTCGGACATGTGGAGCGCATGGGTGAAGAAAGAATGGTTAAAAAAGTATACGTTAACGATGTAAATGGAGTAAGGAGTCGAGGTAGACCGAGAAAAACATGGCATGTCCAAATTAATCAAATATTAAAGGTTGGCCATGTCAGAAGCCGGAAGACTCGACGTGCGTGTATGACTCGATGTATGAATGTGGAGGAAGCTAGAGAGGTGTGCCAGGATAGAGTCGTGTGGCGGTCCATTCTCTCTGCCTACCCCTGCGGAGAAACGGCGTGATGGTTTGTTGTTGTATTAAATTCATTTATTTATAATAATAAAATAATAAGAATGATAATAATCATAATAACAATTCAAACAGTAATTAGAAGGAACAATCATACATAATATAGAGTCAAAAACGATGAATCCTAATATATTAAAGACGATAAACATTATAAGGAAGCAGATTACATTAGTAAGAAAGGGACAAAAATGGAAGGTAGTATTAATATTTTTTGGTAGATTGTATAAAGGAAAAGTTTTTAATGTACTACATATATACTAAGGGGGAATAAGCTGGAATTTGGTTATTTATAACATTCAATTCACGTGCCTTTGCTTTAAAAATTTCAAATTTTCTAATTTATCAATTTTTTTTTAAATTGTTTGTTATATGCAAAAAAAATGTGTTTTTGGAATTGAAATGATGGTCAAAATTCACACAATGATTCTGTTTTTGTATTAAATGTTGTGTTCATATAACCTCTTCAAAATGATCGACCCGTCTTTCCAATATACACGGCATCACAATCCTCACAATTAATCTGGTAGATTCCACTTTGGTTGAATATATTGTCGCGAAAAAATAAAAAACACAATTGTGATACATAAAACAATGTTTTTAATTAACAATTTATAATTCATTTTAAGTATTAATGCAGGCTTCCACGTGAATTATATTCCATTGTAATTAATATTTTTAATTTTGACATTTGCACATTTCATGAACTTAATTCATTTTAAGTATTATATGTAATTCAATAAAAAGGTGAATTAAATTTAGCTTATAAGTTAACACAACATTTATTGATTCTGAGGCGGTACGAAGTTCGTCGGGTCAGCTAGTATATATATATATATATATATATATATATATATATATATATATATATATATATATATATATATATATATATATATATATATATATATATATATATATATATATATATATATATATATATATATATATATATATATATATATATATATATATATATATATATATATATATATATATATATATATATATATATATATATATAGCAGCAGGCATATATATATATATATATATATATATATATATATATACATATATATATATATATATATATATATATATATATATATATATATTGCTATTATATATATATAGTATATATATATATATATATATATATATATATATATATATATATACATATATATATATATATATATATATATATATATATATATATATATATATATATATATATATATATCAGTGTTTCTTTATACCTTCAAAAATTTTAAAAAGATTAGGAAACCCCATGATTAAAAATTACTTTTTTCTAGAGGTTTAATTATGTTTAAAGGGAATGACTTGTTTCGCCTTGCTAAGGCTTAAATCAAACATTTGATATTATGATATGATATGGTATTATATGAGACATTTGATAATGCCTTTATGACGAAGCAAGTCATTCCCAAAAATATAGTATAACTTCCAGAAATCGGACGTTTTAATTCTAATTTATTTTTAAAATAGATTTTTATAACATTGTTCATGTGTTAATATGAACAAATGTTTATTATTTATTGAACAAATATGTAATACTCCGTATTAAATAATTAATACCAATAAAAACGCATGTTTTCTAGAAGCTTTATAATATTTCATGGGAATAAAATGTTTCATTTTACTAAAGCATTATCAAATAGCGTGTATCATTTGATAATACCGTTGTAAGGCGAAACATGTTATTCCCATAAAATATATTAAAAAAACTTACAGAAAACAGATGTTTTTTAATCCTATTAATTATGGTACATTTGTGTCACTCAATTTTCAAAGCGAATTTAGCAAATGAATAAAAGTTATAAGAAGTTTTGCTCGATCCGCCAGCCCGAGAAACCAATTATTAATTGAAGAATTGAACCAACGTTTAAAGTTCCTGCAAAATACGAATTTAGATAAAAGGAAATTATGAATCGGGGTGCCTTTTCTCGTAAAAATATCACCTCCGTTAGAACTTTGACTGGACAAAGTTTTGAGTCGATAAATAACATGGCTTAGTTACCAATTAAAACAAGAAGAATGGTTCATATTTAGTACTTTCGAAATATGACAAAAGATACAAGGAAAATGATAAATTTGGGGTTATTTCTAGAAAAATTAGCTTTCTCCGAAAACTTTTACTGAACCAAGTTCAGAGTTTGTTAAGTTTGACACAGTTAGTGGGTTTTCATGTTCCTCTATAATATATTAAGTTTTTTTACGTTGTTATATTTTTAAATAAAATAATTTGCTACAAATACCCTAGATTAATTTTTAAATTTAAGTGATTGTTTCGAATTTTAAATGCGTTTTTTTATATTAGTCTTTCTTCGTTTAGTTTTTATAATATTTTTACACCTGAAGATGGAGGTATCCTCCGAAACATGTTGTGTTTTTTTAAATATTTTGTGGATTAAACAAAGTGATTTTCAATTTCCTAAGTAAATTCCTTATTTTCACAAGATTGAAACACTTAAAAATTTTCATTGCTTTGCAACCATTACCAATGAATGAAATTTGTATTACTCAATTCTTATTTGTATTGGTACATGGAAGAATAAATTGTTAAAGGGATTACGGGGAGCACATAAATAAAACCGCCTTTATACATCTGTCTTTTTATCCCTAAAATGGGTGTAGAGTAAAAGCTAAACCCAATTTATCATACATATACACGCGTGTCCATGTTGTACACAAATACATATACATTTAACGCCTTCAAGCAACAATTGCACTTAATTAAGTTTAAAAAATTGCTAATATGGAATAAACTTCTTATCGTCACATAAAATTGTTCTTGTTTTATTTATTCTAACAGAGACAAAAAAAAATCGTAAATAATTTTGATAATTATTGTATCTTATTAATAACAAAATATAAATTAAAGGTATGGTGATAGTTATTTTTCTGGGAAGCATGTTTACAAGATATGGAAAAATGGAGAAGAACATCGAAAGTATTGGGAACGTAATTAACGGCGCTCTCAAAGTTATCACTGCAAATAGACATATTTCAACTAAAGCAAAGAAGGCAGTACATAATGGAGTTCTAGTGACAACCCTTATGTATGGAAGTGAAGCTTGGCCCTGGCAAAAAAGGATGAAAGTAGGATTTATGCCGTAGAAATGAGATCTCTGAGAAGAATGTGCGGGAAAACGATATATGATAGAATACCGAACGACGAAATAAAGAAGAAATGTAAGGCAAAAGTAAAATTAAAAAAGGATCCCTAAGATGGTTAGGAGATATGGAACAAATGAACAAGAGAAGAATGTTTAAAATGTTGTATACAAGCAGTGATAGTGAGAAGAGTAGTCGTAGAAGACCAAGGAAAGCGGCCACATTCAAAGTCGGAAGAATCAACAATCATGCATGTTACGATGAATGATATGATTCATAATATGAATGTGGAGGAAGCCAGAGAGGTATGTCAGGACAGAACGGTGTGGCGGTCCATCCTCTCTGCCTAACCCTCCAGAGGGACGGCGTGATGGTAAGTTAGTTAGTTAGTTAGTAAAAAAAAAACGTAAAAACGAGAATGTTAATTAGGTAAAAGATACAATTCGTTTGTGTGAGAGCATTGTGTTTGAAAGGGTTAGAAAATGACTAATATGTCATGCACGTTTCCTAGCAAATATTTCTTAATTAATCAATTAAAACGAATTAAATTACAAAGCAGGTGTGACTGAACGGGTATATGCGAATGTGTAATGTACCGTGGGCCTACACGAACAGTGGGTTTCCCCATTAGTCAACAAAGTACAAATATTTGAATCCCGAGAAAACCGCATTTTTCGCCTCTCTCGACTTTGAATATTGAAGGGTGACCGTTTCTTGCCCTCATCTTCCCTTGGCAAACAACCCCTTTGGCGAACAATCACGTAGTGGCTTTTAAAAGGCCATTCTCGGCAAAGTTCTCGTGAACTCGGCGTGAACTTTCCCCGGTTTCGGGTTTCTGGGTTTATCTGCCGCTGATTCGCAGTCAGAGACTTTACACAGTGAGTGACAGTTCCTAGCCTGGAGGGGCGAGATTTTCAATACACGCGTAAATATCCGCAACAGATTAATGAACCTCTTAGTTTAGTTATTGATTCGAATGAAAACGTCTATTTTCTATAGATTTAATATAGTTTATGGCAATGACATGTTTCACCTTTATAAGACAATATGAAATGTTTGATGTTTGACTTTTATATACAAATTAATCAAATGATAGTGCTTTAGAAGAACGAGCTGCTGCACCTTGTATTAAAGGGCAAAAGGCGAAACATGTCATTCTTATTAACTACATATTAACTACATATTGGTCTGGTGTAGAATTCACGTGACAATAAAATGGCGATAGATTGGCTACCTATCACATGTTACGAGAATCAATATGATAGCTAAAAATAAATTGTATACAGTAATTGGGTCAAACGACCTGCTGTATGCATAAAAAAAAATTATAAAACATATTCATCTTATCTTGAACAATGATGTTAAACTCCATGTTAAATAATGAATACGAATGAAAACGTCTGTTTTCTAGAAGTTTAATATAATTAATGAGAATGACACGTTTCGCCTTTCTAAGACATTATCAAATGTTTGATATTTGACGTTTTCTTTCGTATTAATAAAATGTTTGAAACTGTCTTAGAAATACGAGCTGCTGCATCTAATCATAAAGGGCAAAAGGCGAAATTTGTCATTCCCATAAACAATAATGAAATGTTTTTATTGTTTCTTGAACAGTGCTGTAAAATTCCATAATTAATACAAACTCGATATGTTTTGCCTTTTGCCCTTTATAATTAGGTGCAGCAGTTCGCACTATCTTCTCAAAGAACATGTTCCAGGTAGAACATCTTCCGGACCTTTATGTCAGTCATCAAATATCTTTTAAATCATTTTTAACATTTTTGTTTACAACAGTTTATTTGGGCCCAATTAGTGTTTACGAGATTTATCGTTTAATCGCCATTCTTTTTATCACGTGAATCCTACATATTATTTATGTAATGCTTTAAAGGCAAAGACATGTAAATTGAATGTTATAAATAACCAAATTCCAGCTTATTCCCCATTAGTATATAAGACATTAACAAAGAAATTCATCTATACAATCTAGCAAAAGAAAAAAATTCTACCTTCAAGTTTTGTCACCTTTCTTATTAATGTAATCTGCTTTCTTTTATTCTTTATCGTCTTCAATTTATTAATTTATTATTATATTTTCCACCTTTAATATGTTCTTCTATTAATAGTAACTAACCATTCAATTAATTAAAATAATTAGGTACCTAACTCAACTCCAGCGAGAACATCAAAATTGTATGAAAGAAATTATTCAAATTGACATAGGAACAAATACACATAAAGGCTCGAAAAATCACGTTAATTTGACATTTGATATATTGTAACACCTGATAATGTCAACATAGGATGAAAAAACAGCTGTCGTGTAAAATATAAATACAATTGTGAAACATAAAACAATGTTTTTTAATTTAACGGTTTATAATGCCTTTTAAACTAAAATATAATTGATTAATTTTCTATACCGAAAAGTAATGCTAGAATCTGTCAAAAGAAGAAATAAGAAACGTGTTTTCAATTTTGTTTCTAAATTAAAAAAATATAATATGTATCTTAACTCTTTACGTAAAAACCAGGCACAGTGTTGAATTGAGAACGCCCGCATAGAACTCTCCAGAGTTTGGTAAACCATTGTAGGTTCAGTCTGTTGTTATCTGCATGCTGCGTGGGTTATCCGGTATATTCGTACTTGTCATGAAATTTTACTTTAAATACAATTCCTACTCATTCGACCAGAAAACAATATTACTTATTTTTTATTCATTTCCCTCGTCGTAAGTCAGTAAATTTAAATTTTCTAAAAAATAATGTACTATTATCTATAAATATATAAATATAATTATATATTTATAGATTATATATATGATATAGTCCTGGTGAATAGTATGTATGAGGTATGCATGCGAAATGATCTGATGATGAATGTTAATAAGTCCAAGGCAACGATTTTTGAAAAAGAAGAAATCATGACAGTCTGCAACATTAGCGTGAATGGTGAAAACTTGGAGCAAGTAGATGAGTTCGTGTATTTAGATAGTATGTTCAAAAGAGATGGGCGATTGGAGAGGGATATTGAAAGAAGGGTTGGGGCAGGCAACAAAGTGAATGGTGCACGAAGACGAAGACGTAAATTGTTTTTTTGGAAACAGAATATGGTGGTCGAGGCGTTTACAGGACTTTTGACCTGTTATTGGTTGGGTTCAGCGATTGCTTTATGTTAACAATATTTCCCATACCACCCTTCTTACGACCACCACGTCTGACAATTTTTTTAAAGATGTATATATGCTACAATGTTGAGAAACACTTAACATTTTTTAGTAACAATTTATACTCCTGCAAGGTACCTATGTCCCACTGCAACACTTACTAGTCCCGATTTAATAATGACATTGTATAATATGTGTTATTTATTTTTTAAATAGCATAAACTACTTATTTGGTATTAATCGATGTATGATTAAGTGTATAGAATTCCATAATGATGTTATTAAAATAAACAAAAGTTGTTTAAAAATAGAAGAATTAAAAATTCTATAAATGATATGAAATATTCACGACACGTGTTTCGTCTTATGAGGACATCTTCGAGTGTGCAGGCTTAAATATAATGTGTTACTTATATAAACTTTGGGGTATGTCCCCGCCACTCCTACTAGGTGCATTGTTAGTTTAATTTCTGGGTATTTCTGTGTCTAAAAAGAGTCAGCCAATCACTGAAATACCCAGATAATCTGTGTAGAAGTGGCGGGGACATAGACCAAAGTCTATATAAGTAACACATTATATTTAAGCTTGCACACTCGAAGATGTCCTCACGAAACACGTGTCGTGAATATTTCATATCATTTGTAGAATTTATAGTTCTTCTATTTTTAAACAACTTTTGTTTATTTTAATAACATACTTATTTGGTATATTCACACACTTATTTCATAATATTTTCTGTAACTATTTCAAGCTCTGCGTTATATTTGTGAATTACTTCTGCCTACGGAGATAGCGGTCCATTTGTGTAGCAATTTACTGGGCGTAGAATGATTCATATTCCACAGACGGCCCCTCGGACGCTACGTCGCGTCAGTGCCCTTCCGTCATTTCCTGCTACACATTTTATATCACGCTTACTGGGCTCCCATTCATAAATTGCACAACAGTCGGGAATAACAGAAGCACTGTACAGATCGTTTGTTTCTCCCCGGAATACTAAGATCCGAAGTTTATTATTTTTAGAGAAACATGTGTCGGGTTAAAATTTAGTTAGAGCCTTTTTAAGACCATACTTTCGTATGAAGCACTTAGTTTTTGGTGTGGCATTATTAAAAATAGTATAAATTTAGATTAATTAAGGCACTGTGAAATTCCGTAATGATGATTTGTTTATGCATGAATTTTAATTGTATCTCAATAGAGACGAAGATGCAAACTGGAAATTAAATATGGTTGATCAAGGTGTTTACAGGACTTATGACCTGTCATTGGTTGGGTAAAGCGCACGCTTTATGTAATTACAACATTCCCCATTCCACATTTTTCTTTATGACCATGTAAGACAAATTTTAGGAAGTTGTATATATGTTACAAATCTATGCCTAACTTCACATGTCAGTTTCAATATGCCATCTATGAAGATTTTGATTACATATCTTAATCTTTTTAAGATTACTCTATATAATCCACATACTAACGCCATCTATAGAGATTAATTTTTAGCATTTAGCAGAACTACTTTATTAACACAATGTGAAAGGCTATCGCCATTAGCGCATTGTTAGAAGCCGCCTGGAGATGTCACTCCTATCTATATGCCAAAGAATTTGACCAGAATGATTACAATATTTTTTGTGAATGTATACTTTTACTTATATACGTTCGTATACAAGTATAAGTATACATTCACAAAAAAAAGATTTGTTTATGAATTAAAACACATCTTAATTTTTTTCCTCTTTTTAGTTTATTTTTATCGACATATTTCGATGGATTACGCCTTCATCATAGGATTAACGATATAAACTCCGTTCTCCCTATGATGAAGGTGTAAAGCCTTCGAAAGATGTCGAGTAAAATAAACTCAGTGATAAAAAGAAAGTTTTTTTATTCATTAAAAAAATCGTAAATATAATATTGATAACACTTAATTAAACACTTTTTGTGGTATACAACCACTTTAATTATGAGAATGAGGGACTATCGGTTTCGCTTTATGCGAGCTTCTCTAAATAATATTCTCTAAGCTCTATGTAAAGCCCTGAGGAAGCTCGCATTGAGCGAAACCAGTAGGCCCTCATCCTCACAAATGAAGTGATTGTTTACCAAGTATAAAAAGTGTTTAATTTAGCCACCGAGTAATGGCTTCTTATCAAAGTTTATAATATAAATACAATTTTAATTTGTTTATACACCGCTTTATTTTTTAACAACCAACCAATTTTGCTCCCGCCGGAGCTTCGTCAGGGTTTTGAGAACAACACAAAATACAAAAATATAAAATGAGGGGGAGAGGGATTGAGAGGGAAAGTGTGCACAATGACAATTAGTATGGTAGAACGGTGAGTCATGAGCACGGTGAGTTGTAAAAGTGAATATTGACAATTTATGCATTTCAAAAGTGCGGCGATTAACCTACATAATGTTTGAAAAGTGTACTTATGAAAGTCTCTGGATAGAAGTATGAACCATCAGAAATATTTTTTCCATCGATTCTAAAAACAAATTTCACGTTCTGAAAGTTAGTTTAAGAATAAAACGTTTTGAATATATGAAAAATTGGTCGTTTATTTCACGCCATTCGTTTACTTGCTGTGGAGGAAAAAATGTTTTCCGCGTAGGAAAAGCAAAATACGAGTCCGTGCTTCTTGAAATATTTCACCGTGTGCCAGAGATGGCAAACTCGCCCTTATTCTTTTAAAATCAAATATTGTTTTGATCTTGTTTACGTGAGTTTAGACTATATTTTTATAGACATCACAGTTATTACTGGAACGGTTATAAAAAATACGTGAATATGCATAAGGTTATCGTTTCTCGCTGAAGAATTTTAATTTATATTTGATAACATGATTTGATAATACCATAGCAAGGAAAATCATGTCATTACCATAAAATATAAGAAGACTTCTAGAAAATAGACATTTTCATTCGTATTAATAATTGATCGAATGTAGCATTTCGAAAGTAAAAATATTCACATACATAAAAAAAAACATTATAAATACATGTATTTCATTAAACTGATCTATTTTTTAAAATGAACAAAAAAACGTCTAAAAAGTAAAAAAAATATGATATCATTCTTAGATTCTTATTACAATACGTATTTCCATATTAACGATTTTTTTAAGAATCCGCACACTGTTTTTTTTTCACTTTATTTTTCTCAACAAATTTAGAAGGTTTTAATTTTTATCATATGGATAACGATACAAACTGAAAACTGTAAACATAACGTTCTCCTGGACTATTCAGGTACGAGTATTAAACCCTTAAAAATGTGTCCATTTTTTTGTCATTTTTAAACCTCTTGGAAATGACGAAATTTATGTAAATATTTTTTTTTTGTACAGACGTTTGAAATGTACATAAATATTATATTGTAAATTATAAAAAAAAGCTAGAATAGCAGTGCACAATGGTGTTCTTCTACCGACCCTTATGTATGGAATCGAAGCATGGAACTGGAAAAGGAAGGATGAAAGTAGAATAAATGCAGTAGAAATGAGATCTCTTAGACGAATGTGAGATACTCTGTGTATGATAGAGTGTCGAATGAAAATATAAGAAGTGAATGCGGTGCGAATGATGGTGTCATGAACAAAATAATGAAAGGATCATTAAGATGGTTTGGACATATGGAAAGAATGAATGAAGAAAGAATGATAAAAAAATTATATGTTAATGATGTAAATGGAACCAGAAATAGAGGAAGACCGAGGAAAACGTGGCACGATCAAATAAATCAAATATTGAATGTCGGCCATGTGAGGAGTCAGAGAAATCGACGCGCGTGCATGACACGATGTATGAATGTTGAGGAAGCGAGAGAAATATGTCAGGAAAGAAAGGTATGGCAGTCCATTCTTTCTGCCTACCCCTTCGGGAAGACGGCGTGATGGTTAGTTAGTTAGTTAGTTAGTTAGTTAAAAAAAGTATTTGAAAGTTTCTTTATTATTATATTTGTTGACTACAATGATGAAGTATCTCTGGGTTATTTTTTGCACATAGGCAACATCACATATACTGTGAAACAACGCCCATACACACACGGGCAGACACGTTTACACACACATTTAAACTCACACCTATACAAGTATCGGGCGGATACTTGAAAAAAGCCTGTTGTGCTTTTCTGAGGAAATCGGGCATTTTTTCTCTCCAGGCAACACCGCGGCAGTAGGGGTGGCATCAAGGTTAACTACTGCTCTGTCTGAAAAGCGCGGGAAATGTTGCGGAAAGAAAAATACATCATAACTCGCTTCATTATTTACTGCAATCTTCACATTCGTCAAACTTTCTTCCAGCAAGTTCGCGATTTTCGCGTATCTCCGGTATACAGCTACAAACACATTACAAATATTTTTTTGGAACATTATTTTTATTATAAATTATATTATAAATAATTTACATCTTCGTTTCTATTGAGAGTCAATTAATTCTTAATGATAAACCCGTAATGGGTAAAATCCAGTATTTGTATACATAATACACAAAAACACAAAAGTCCGGATCGTCCATGTCAACATGTGCAACATCGAAAAAAACATTATGTGTTATTACATTATGTGCTAAATAAAAAAAAAACGGTGGATTCGTGGAACATAAATTAAATAGACAATATGTGCACCATCTAAAAAGAACATTTTGTGTTAAATTATTATTATTTTGTTATTTTATTTTATATCATTGTATTTTTTATTATTTTTTTTAGATTTATTTTGTGGGTGGACGATCGAAGTGTGAGCGGGAGATGCCTATTGGTGGCGATGAGGTTCGCAACCCACCACACCGCGTCTCCCGCGGGGCGAAAAGAGAAGGATGGAGTGCCGCATCAGTAAATGTGTGACAGTCCATTCTTTCTGCCTACCCTTTCGGGGAGACGGCGTGATGGTTAGTTAGTTAGTTAGTTTATTTTGTTATTTTTATAAATGTCTTTTTCCCGTTTTATTGTGAATACTATTATACTGGCAGTATGATTCTCACACTGTCTTTAGTCTGGCTTAAGTTTACGTGACAATAAATGGCAATAACGTGTCATGACAATCAATATAATAGCTATTGAAATCAATTCAATTTAAATCAAAAGAAATCAGACGTCGCACCAGGGTTGCTGAAGTCGCCGTCGAAATTGAAATGGCAATGAGCTGGACACTTGGCTAGACAGGGTAGCAACAGATGGGCACCCAGGATACTCAGTTGGAGACCATGGGCAAATAGGCGAAGTGTCGGAAGGCCATCGATGAGATGGACCGATGATATTGTCAAAAAGGTTTCGAAAATCTTGGATATAAAGGGGGTAGGATAGAGACAAGTGGAGGAATTTGGAAGAGGCCTATTATATACAGCAGTGGAGGAAAGAAGGCTAGCAAAGAAGAAGATGAAGAAGAAATCATTTGTATACAGTTATCGGATGATACAGCCATGTGAGCAGAGGGCACGATGAATACATCGTCCACAAGGCCCTGCAACTGGAAGATGAAAGAAGGAGACCAGCTCGACCTCCTGCAACGTGGATGTCCACAGTTAGGAACAACCTGAGGGCACTGGGACTGGACAACCATCCAAGATCGCGAAACATGGCGGAGCCATATTTGAAGAGCCGACTCCAAATAACGGGAAATGGCTAAGCGAAAGAAGACAAGGAAGAAGACAGTAATAACACTTCTAAGTTTTTTTTATAGATTTTAGGAAACGTAATTCTTTAGATATTTTCTTATTTTGTCCTGTCACACCACCGTGGTGCAAAGGGCCTCAAGGAACCTTCTCCACCCGACTCTATCGCATGCCTGATGCCTGACATCATCCCAAGTGAGGCCTGTTGCTTTAACTTCGTCTTGCAGGGCTCTTCTCCAGGTGGCTCTAGGTCTGCCTCGCTTCCACTTTCTCGCCATAGGGGACCGTCTAGTGCACCCTGAGCGATGCAGGCTGGGTTCCGTCTCAGAGTGTAACCGATCCACTGCTATTTGCGTCTAGCGACTTGTTATCTAATTGGCTTTTCGCCTGCCATGGTCCATAGATCTTGAATATTGAGCGAATGCACCTATTTATAAACACCTGGAGTTTTCCAATCACGTCCGCGGTAAATTTCCAAGTTGGGAGATATCCCTAATTCTTCTTATTCTTTTCGTTTACTTGTGATTACTTTCATAATACAACACATTTTTAGTTTTCGATTTGTTATCCAAAACGAAGTGTGGAAGTGATCGTTAAATCTTCACTTTCTTAGTTATGTCCTTTTGGCCAGCTACTCTCTACGTCAAGTTTCTTCTTGAGAATTGGGCTGTCAGCTGTCCTTCTATATGTTAAGAGGTCAGCCTTAAAGTCTGCGTTCTTCATTTAACAACGTTTTATATGATGGTTTGGAAACATGAATGAATGAAGAAATCACGGTAAGGAAAATATATGTAAACGACATTAGCTAAACTTAAAATAGAGAAAGACCGATAAAAACGAGGCACGATCAAATCAATCAAATATCGGCCACGCGAGGAGTCAGAGAAATCGACGTGCATGCATGACACGATGTATGAATGTTGAGGTAACAATATAAGTATGTCAGGAATGAACAGTGCAGTGGCCTTTACTTACTGCAACCCCTTGGGAGAGACGGCGTGATAGGTAGTCAGTTTTTATATAATATTTTTTTATAAAAATTCTAATCTAATCAAATATGAGCAAATTGTTTTATTTATAAAATAAATCATGTATATTTTTAATGTTCGTACAAAAAATTTATTTTTTGAAATTACTAACAGCATCGCATGGTGTTCTAAAAGGAAAAACGCTTGAATTCAAATTTTTTGTTCAATCCTGGTTCCTTCTCCACAATACGAGTAGCTTAATTAAAACTTCTCGCATTGCAAACTGCATTAAAATTTCTGATATATTGATATAAATCTTTGGTATGTATCTTTTCTGGCGAATAAAATAATGTTATTTAGAAATTTAACTCCAGTTATTTAACTTAACTCCAATTTAACTCCAATTTCTAACGATCCGTCAACGCGTTGAAGTAATATCTAAGTATTTAAAATATTTTTTTCTTATAATCTAATATTGTTAAAATCAATAAAGTTCAATTTAATTCGCTTTTAAAAGCTCACCTTTTAATAACAATTTGAAATCCGGAGTATTTGGGAGCTTTAAATAAAAATGCTTTCTATAGAATTTCGATCAAGTATTTCATGAATTTTAATTTGTAAATTTAATTATAATTTAAGCGGAATTCAAAAATGGAATCTCCACTTCAATCGTCGAATTATTTGCATCGAAAAAATGTTCTGATGAAATTTAATTTTATGCAAAATGGGAAATAATTTGGGTACTTAAAATACCACATAGGTTGTTCTCTTTGTGATAAAAAATTAAAATAAATATATATAATATTTTTTAAATAATGACATTTGATAATACCGTAGAATTTAAATAAAGCAAAATATGTCACTTTCAAAAAAATTGTTTTGTTTTGTTAATTCTTGATTTTCCGCCTTGCATTACTTAGTAGGAGTACTGCATTTATCTTGTTAACGTATGTATTAGTTTTTCATTCGTTATATAAAAGTGATCTTTTCAATACGTATTTTTTTTTCTTGAACAAATCTATAAGACTCCACATCAAATTATTGATTCAAAGAAAACGTCTGTTACCAAAGAACAAAGAAAGTGTGATTGTCACACTGTCTTTGGTCTGGTATAAAATTCACGTGACAATAAAATGGCGATAGATTGACTACCTATCACATGTCATGAGAATCATTTTAATAGCTAAAATAAATGTAACATTTTGAATGTATACAAATACTTGTAGACGAATACTGGATTTTACCCATTGCGGGTTATCATTTTTAAGGATTAATTGTATCTCAATAGAGACGAAACTGTAAATTGGAAACAGAATATAGTGGTCGAGGCGTTTACAGGACTTATGACATGTCATTGGTTGGGTTCTTTTATACCAATACGATAACCTTAAATTAATAGTTGAAAGTACTCATACAATAATTCACGGTTTCCTTATTGTTCTTTTGTATTTATAATTCCATCATAAATTTAATGTGATTATTAATTATAAAGAGAAGTACGACCGCAATTACGATGGAAGTATGATCTGAACAGACATGTCGGAATAACGATGCAGTCTGCATAAGACAGAGTGACATGGAAGCGAATGGAGGTGGCCTTTGTCCAGGAGTGGGCAGGAATAGGCTGAAGAAGAAGAAGAAGAATGATAATAGTTACAAATGAAAACTTTTGTCGAAAAGCTTTATGTAATGACATGTTTCGAGACGAATGCACCACATTTGATAATGTTTAAAAAATCCGAAATATGTCATTTTCATAAAACAATACTGGGGTGGCTCTACGAATAGGCGGGCTGAAGTGGCGGTGGGCTGGTCATATCTGTCGGAGAACTGACAGCCGATGTGGAAGACGGGTTCTGGAGTGGAGACCACGTACAGGATTCCGTAGAGTTGGACGTCCCCCTGCCCGCTGGACCAACGATCTGAAGAGGATTGCTGGACATGGATGGATGGGAGCGGCAATGGATAGGGGGCGGTGGCGTGCTTTGGGAGAGGCCTACATTCAGCAGTGGATGACAGACGGCTGATAATGATGATTATATTTTACGACTATTTTAACTAAAAAAATAATGACGATAGATATTATTATAGAGGTATATTCCAAAACTTTAATGTGTTTGTATATTTTTCATAACAAATCAAATCATAATGTTGCCAAAAGGTTTTTTAAATCACTTGTACGATAGCAACGTGACAGAGACCCGTTTTTGCTTTTATATCCATCAATTCTTTTTTTTCCTGTACAATCTCAGAAACATTCTAAATATGTAAATATATTTCTCCCGCTCAAGGAATATCGATGTTCCGACGCGGCTATACACAAAGTCAATAAGCTTCAACAAGACACAAGTAGTAACTCCTTGAATTAAACGCTTCACTAACTACGAACACACACACACACACATACAGAGCTTCCATCACCAGACCTAACGATGCTCGAAAACAGGGCTACCACCGCAGCAATACTTTTTTTTAATTTTAGATAAACTTAAGGCATTAACACTGTGAAATTCCATATAGACGAATTTTTATGAATTAAAACACTGTTTTTTCCACTTTTGAGTTTATTTTTCTCGACATGTTTCGAAGGCTTACACCTTCATCATCGGGAGAGCGATATAAACTCACTAAGCTATTTGTTTCGTCTTAAAATATAAACTGTCCCCTTACTTAATCAATAGTCTTAGAGCAATACGAGTGGTAAGAGCTCTGACTCTCATACAAAAGGTCCCGTGTTCGATTCCCGGCAATGGCAGTGTGATTGTAACACTGTCTTTGGTCTGGTGTAGAATTCACGTGACAATAAAATGGCGATAGATTGGCTACCTATCACATGTCACGAGAATCAATATAATAGCTTAAAAATAAAATTGTATACAGTAATTGGGTTCAAACGACTTGTTGTATACGTAAAAATAATAATAATAATAAAAATAAACAATTTAAAAATTTAAAAAAAAAAGTTACAAGTGTCAGATTAAGGGTCGAAGTGGAGGACAGGAAAAGTTGGAGGCGAAGAATAATAGAGGGTAAGACTTGATTTGGGCTGTACGGCCATCGAAGAAGAAGAAAAATAAAATATGAAAGTATTTTTAAATTATTTAAAAAAAATATGTATTTTATAAAAAAAAAAGTTGTGGCAACCCTATTCCGAGGCCAGATTAAAATCCACCGACGAGTCTATAACTTTGGCCTCCGCTGATCCGGCGTATAACCTGAGATCGCTCAAGATTGGTTAATCCCCGCCGCTCCCAGTCCCGTCGTGTGTTGATTATAAACCACGACGTTTGGGAGCTAATCGCCGTTTAACCCGCAGTTTACATCTACCGATGGAAGTTCGCCCTGTCAGGAAGACCGGACGCCCGCTCTGGTTATCGCCACGCCCACAAGTTTGGTAAATCATCGCTATGGGCGCTATAATAGTACGGGCATAAAAGAGAGGACTATCTCTACGGTATCTTCGCCGTTACCCGCTGAGTTCTTAGAGTAGAGCTTTCGTGGAATTGTGTCATTCGTTTAACCGTTCAGCTTTTGTTTATTTGAACCAATTTATGTAGCTTTTACCTCGATTGAATTTTCAACATTTTCAATCTTTGAATAGGTTTTACTTAACATTTTAAAAGTAATAACTTTCGAATGAAGGATAATATAATACTTAATTTGTGGTGCGACATTATTAAATATTATTTAATGTTTGTAAATTTGTATGTAACCATTTTATTATTTATAACAATCAACTGGTTTTGCTACCGCCGGAGCTTCGTCAGGGTTACATAACACTATAGAATACACATTTTGTTTACTTTGTAACCCCACTAAAACCACTGTATTATTTGTAAAGAATAAAGTGGTTTAAATACAAATGTTCAAATATTAAATTATATTTATGATGGTTTTTAAATAACTTATATCGATAATCGTAATTAAGAAAACGTATGTTTTCGAGATATTTTATAATGGTTTGTGAAAATGACATATTTTGCCTTCCTAAGGCATTATTAAATGCATATACGATTACATACATACATTTGATAATATCTTAGGAAGGCGAAACATCCAGTAAAATACCAATTAAACTTTAAAAAACAGGCGTTTTCATTCGTATTCATTATTTATGTAGCTCTATAAACGTAGATTTGATGGTAACCAAAGATTTATTTATATAAGGTTCTACAAAATAAACAGAAAATGACAACAATAAGAATTGCCATGTCGCAAGTCCGATCAAATCAGGGTGCTGATTGGCCTCTCAATAGCTGTTAACTAGCCCAGAGACTGACACATATTTTGATGATTAAACAAAGTAATTAATTCCCTAAGTACAATAATTATGTGTTTATTTATATATCAACATATCAAATAACATTAGAAAACCATAATGCTGTGTTGCATTAAGACTCGTTATTGTTATTAATTTCAAAATCCGCTTGAGGAACGCCTCAGCGCCCGGTAGCTCCAACCGACATCGCATTAAGTCGTTTCCTTACTTGGCTTGTGAAGCAGCGCTGTATAATGTATTAATTTATTTGTGATGTGAATTTACATGTGTTTCTATTAGGGGAAATATTATAATAATGTATGTACATACCGGCAGCAAGGATTACTTAATCTTATCCGAAATCGGAGCGCTGAGGGAAGATGGGGAAGACTGGGAAGAAAGATGAGATTCATATTTTATCTGAAAAATGTTTAAAAATAGTTATTTAATCAATTCAAATTATTTGTTGTTTCTTAAACATTTATCCATCAATCAATCAATCAATCAAATCAGTTTATTTTCTCAAAAGATATTACAAAAAACAATTATAGTTTAAGGCATCTATTGAAGCCTTAAACTATAATTGTTGTTTGACCAGGAACGCATGAGAGATGGTTCGACATTAGGAACACAAGATACTCTCCAAATTCAAGAGTATCTGTCTTCTGAACGTACTATCGCGAATTTGAAAGACGTCGATATCCGAAGCAATCATGTTCAGCAGTTCGATTGCTCCGGCATCACCAGAGGCAGGTTGGTTCTGCATGCTGGGAGATAAAACAGTCTGTGCTGACGCTGTCGAAGTTAACCATCTGGAACATAAAGATGGATAGCCTCCAAGAAATCAGAGTCTCAAATAATCCCCTGATAAGTCTGAATAAAAGGGGAAAGTGTGCACCCATCTCTTCTTATCTGAAAACTATTGGTCCCCAGCATTAACTATTGGTGCAAAACTCCGTATTAAATATGTAATATGAATGTAATGTAATGATTTGTATATGTTTTGTTATATTTAATGAGATATAATACGCCTTTTTAACATATTTAATAATACCTTAGCTATGTGAACCTTGCCAATAAACATTTCGAAGTTATAGAAATTTACAGGAATTGTTCATATTTTTAGTATTAAGATTTTATCGAGTATCTTAAGTCTGCCGATGCCAATGAACCTGGCGAAACTGGTCGCTGTTGAAATAAAGACAAAAATGGAAGAAATTCTTTAAAAAACATCGATTCAATTATTAATACGAATGAAAACGTCTGTTCTCTATACGTTTCATTATAATGTCATTTCATTATATTATCATAATAATGCCTCCCTAGAACGGGTTACCCCAGTTCGGAGGTATTCAAACCATGAACTTGGTAAATGAATAATTAATAATCTTATGGGAAAAGCGTGTTTCGCCTTTCAAATAAATGAATTGATAATTCCTTTGAAAGGCAAAACATGTTATTATCATAAATAATAATCAAATTTCCTTTGACGTTTTCATTCGTATTTATAATAATATTTTATATGGAATATTACATAATTGTTCAAAAACAATTTTTCATTTAATTATTTATTAATAATCTGTAATCTTATTATACAATATCATATTTAAATTAATTTATGATTCGAGTGTCGAATGAAAATATAAGAAGTGAATGCGGTCCGAATGATGGTATTATGAATGAATAAAGAATGGTAAAAAAATATATGTTAACGATGTAAATGGAACCAGAAATAAAGGAAAACCGAGGAAAACGCGGCACGACTAAATAAATCAAATATTGAATGTCGGCCATGTGAGGAGTCAGAGAAATCGACGCGCGTGCATATCACGATGTATAAATGTAGAGCAAGCGAGAGAAATATGTCGGGAAAGAAAAGTGTGGCAGTCCATTATTTCTGCCTACCCCTTCGGAGAAACGGCGTAATGTTTTTTTTTTTTTGGTTGTTTTAGTAATTTTATTTCATTAAACTTGTAGAGCAGGTATTTGTACCCGTATATATAAGTCATCACTAGTATATTAGTAATGATTTTATAAGTTTATTGTGAATTAATTTACGCTAAAGAAGGACGTGTACCATCGGAAACACGGTTCTGAAAAATATTAAAATATAATGTTCTTAAAAAGCTTATAAAAAATTGAATTAACTAAGGGTTAAACGAAAAATTTAAATGAACCATTATAAATATTCCAACTAACCTGATGTATCTGAATATCCCAGTGTACCCTTCAAGTCGAGCCTTGCTAAAACGAGGGGTGTAAATTTAATAAACGTAAGCGCGAGCATACACCTACACTAGCATGTAAACCGTATTTCCGTGTGCGAGCTCTCACTCACAAACATACCTAAAATGTATGAACTTGTCCCATTACAAATGAATGTCTCAATTTACCCTACAAACGGTGTAATCAGAACTATTCAGGTATAGACAAGTAACAATACTTCGACAACAATCAAGATAAAAGTCAAATATAGTGTCAATGAGTCAAATATATATTTAAATACCTAAAAAAAATATTTACAAGATCAATTATATTCAACTTAAGGCTTCAATACAGTGAAATTCCATAATAGTGATGATTTTCTATGAATTTAAACACTGATACTCTTGACTCTTGACTAATACTCTTGACTTTGGAAAGTATCTTGTCTTCCTAATGTCGAACCATCACTAATGCGTTCCTGGTATTATGTTGTATGTGTATAATATCTTACATGTACTCAATAGATGCCTTAAACATTTATGCTGTTTGTGTCTTTTGAGTAAATAAACTGATTTGATTGATTGATTGATTGATTTGATTGACTTTTAATCTCCTTTAAAAGGACTGTTTTATCCACATTATCTTGATTCGTAAAAAAAATTGTATTATCATACAAACATTAAAGACACACGTTGTTTAAAAGAACGGGGTATTTCAGTTTATAAATAAAGAGCACATAAGATGTCTATCTAATATTATAACTTAATATTAGATAGACATCGGAATTTTCCACAACATCTCTTTATGAACAGAACAAAAAAATGTTTAAAATGTTTTTCAAATTCAGACGTTTACACTGAAATTGTACACTGTATTTTCCACATTAAAGAATGACAAAACATGACACACAATTCATAAAATATCAATACTTAATCATGACTTCATTAGATAAAAGTTTTTATAATTGACAAAAAGTGTTTTATATATTTATTTTCATATGTAATATTTGTGACATGTTTTGCCTCGCTTGGGCATTGCGTATCACATTTGATAATTCCATCGGAAAGCATAATACGTAACCCATATAATATAACAAAACTTCAAGAGAACTGATGTTTACATGTTGAACACGATCTCCTCGAAGATCGATGTCTTCCTTATTTTTCATGCGTTCCTGGTATTTAACCTATTTTCAAATAGACGATTTAAACTTTAAATAGGTTTGTATTGTCTTTTGAGAAAAATAAAACGATTTGATTTGATTGCTTAAAAAATACTCACTTGATTTGGAATTAAATATATTTTTTCAAACTAATTAAAAAACTGTATGGAAAGTAATCATGTAATCGATTAGTTTCTTAAGTGCAGAAACTATTAGTAAAGCCGTTGAAAGTACATTCAGAAGATATACTTTGCCTTTAACAGACACTTTGACTTTAGAGAATATCTTGTCTTCCTTAAGTCGAATCATTTTTCTTGCGTTCCTGGTATTTAACCTGTTTTCAAATGCATGATTTAAACTTTAATCAGGTCTGTATTGTCTTTTGTAAAAAATAAACCGATTTCATTTCATTTCATAAAATACACACACTTGATTTGGAATTTAACATATTTTTTCTAGCCAATTAAAACAACTGTATGGAAGGTAATCGTGTAATCGATTAGTTTCTTAAGTGCAGAAACTATTAGTAAAGCCGTCTACTGTACAATGGGGTCGTGATTCGCTAAGAATATATTGTACTAAGCGGGGTGAGGAAGGAGGGTTCCCCGAAGCATCTCCGTGGTGTAACCAAGCGTGAAGTATAGCTAACGAGCTGAGTTATCTGGAAGTGCATCCCTGTAGGTGGTTCGGGTACCTCGGACGGCGAAGACAAAGAAAAATTCACGAACCCATCGCCCATTCCGGCGTTTATCGAACGTTCTTGAACTCACTTGATTTACAACATCGACAATACATTACAGAATATTTTATTTAACAATGGTGAAAACGTACGTTTTCTGTAAATTGACTGATATATATTTATGTATATTTCGTTTAATTTATTTGAATAAAAATCACAAACAATACGGACATATAATTCCAGATCGTTTGCAAATACATAATAAGAATTTATAAGACAATCATAAAAAAATCAAGAAATACAATACTTAACTAATTAACTAGGGGGTAGGCAGAAAGAATGAACTGCGAAACTTTTCTTTCCTGACATATTTCTCTCGATTCCTCAACATATATCTCCGACAGCGACAGCACAGATTGTTTTACCTACCGGCCGCCAGAACCAATCTGCCTCTGGTTACAGCGCAGCGGTGGGAAGATCAATTAATCTGCTGAACGCGGTCTCCTCGGAGATCGACGTCTTTCATATTAGTGAAAGTACGTTCAGGGGACAAATACTCTTGGCTTTAGAGAGTATATTGTCTTCCTAATGTTGAACCAACACTAATGCGTTCCTGGTATTATGTTGTATGTATTATATATAATATTTGACCTGTACTTAATAGATGCCTTAAACATTTATGCTGTTTTTAATGTATTTTGAGTACATGTGATATTATTATATATGGGTCATTTATTTATTATGTTTATATTTAGAAAACCACTTTCGTAATAATGTTGCGTACTTCGAAACAAAACACAAAGACGCGTAATTTTTATGTGTTGCCAGCCGTGAAACTGCAGGAGGCGCAATTATCCTTATTCCAAGCAATTATCCTTGGCGGGGTTGCCAGCACTCGGCGCGGAGGCGGGAAAAGGCGGAAACCAACGTATTGCCGTTGCGTGCAGGCTTGCAACACCGGCTATTGAATTTTTAATGTAATTACCGTGTTCCTTCTGGTTTTATTTCTTAAGCGAGAATGGAAAAAAGAAAACATGCGTTAGTACTTAACGACGGTCGGGAAAATTCCATACAAAATGACTCTCATCGGAAGTTAACCCTTAACGTACCGTGTTCAAAACAAAACGCTCGCTCCCATGTGGTAAATTCAGTTTACCGCTAACTTTATCTAAATATCAAGCATATGACTCGATGAATCAAAATTTTATTTATGTCATCTTGTAGGGAATTTCATTAGGAATAGATCGATATCTATAACATACATGGATTATTTGAAAAACATATCATTATTAATTTTTTTCTGGAACCATGCGATTTCTGATATGGAATGCGTCACAGCATACGAGCAACTGGACACAAGTATAAACAAGCGCCGCGCGGCGGCCGGCGGGCGAGACTTTACGAGATTTTACGTATGATAAAGGCACCTAGGCAAAATGTATAGTACGTTCAAGACAACGAGTACGTATTAATATTTGTCCCTTTTGGTAAAGTGTTAATATTTTCACAGTTCTGATATTATTAAGTTGCGTCCTGCGTTTCCGTCCACAGTCGGTATTATTACGTACATTTGAAAAGGCCAAAGATATAATTTATAATACGTTCAAAACAGCGAGTAAGTATTTGTCACTTTTGATAAAGTTGTAAATATTAGCAAAACAAATTCTACCTTAACACGAATGAAGGTGAGGGCAGTCTTAAAAATATTTTTTTTTGGGATGAAGGAAGTAATTTTTTGCTTTTTTTTTATTACGAAATATTGAGAACACTTCAATGGAGGATTACAATTTTTTTTATAATATTAGGGTCCATAGGTTTTAAGAAAATCAACTTTAAATTGGCAGTGGAAACTCAATTTACCACATGGCAACGCGACGGTTAACGGGTTACGAAGTAAGGGGGGGAAGGAAGAATTCCTGCTATGGCTGTTATTAGTGATACTTTTTTTGATCGTTAAGAAATTGTTGGAGAACGTATTACTCTTGATTTTTAAAACATAACCGACCTTAGCATATTTATTTACTGGAGTAAATGAACCATTATGCCTCCTTTTACTCCTTTCTCCTTAAATACTTTGTCTACATTTAATCTCCTAAGCTCCCTATCCCAATCAAATGCAAATTAATCAGTTTTTAATTTCTATATAAATTATGTCTTTTCAAATGTACGTTTTTTCTAAATTACATTTTATTTTTATTTTTGCACATTATCATCACGTATAATTATTATTTAATATTATTTATTAGTTCTTACTGTTAGAAAATAATTATTAGTACTAATAACAAAAAGCCCAGGTTAATTTTAAAATTTGAATTATTGTATCAAATTTAAAATGCGTTTTTTTATTGGTCTTTTGTTTGTTTAGTTTTTATTATATTTTTACACCTGAAGATGGAGGTATCCTCCGAAACATGTCGTGTTTTTTAAATTTATTTTTTAATAATTAGTGGATTAAACAAAGTTATTTTTACTTTCCTAAGTAAATTGCTTTATGTTCCAAAATGTTTATTTCTTCATGTGACTTCATATAATAACCCGCCACAACCCCAGGCTTATCTACTGAAAAGATCCGTTATTTATTATACAAATAACACAAAGAGAATGCAAATATATAATGGTAGAAAATGAGAAGACTGTTGGATACAGATAATGAGATATCAAATACAATCTGAAGTTTATTCCATTGCAGCAACAATATACAGTTTCGTATAAGAGAAATGAGTTTATGCGGTGGAAGACTTAATGTGTTTCGGCTGAATAATTGCATGCACCGGCAATCTAATGTGAAATGACTCCACTTAAAATGGCTACGAAGTCGGTGTGACATCCTAAAGCCGCGCTCCCACCGCGTCTTTCCATAATGGCGGCGTTTGTTTTAGTTTTTCCCGCCACCTCGCGGGCAGAGACAATTTTCCGCGCAGCAAACTGTGTCCTCTATCTTGCATCAAGAGTGCCATTGGAAATGCCAAAAAAAAAAACGATTCAAATTATTACATTATTATTACGCATTTTTAAATATTAAACTTAAAAATATAAATAAGTAATCATCACGCCGTCTCCTCAAATAAGCCGGCAGAAAGAATGGACTGCCATATTTTTTTTCCTGACATACTTCTCTCGCATCATCAAGATTCATACGAGTACATGGTGTCATGCACGCACGTCGATTTCTCCGACACCTGTAACTGACTTTAGTTTAGTTTCCTTTCTTGTTTCATATTGATGTTGACAGGTGGCTGCCGAAATAAAGACAAAAGTGGAAGTAGTTAAAAAACATCGTTTTATTTAAATATTATTTAAAATTAACTTCCATCAAGAGATTTCAGTAAAATCATTACATTATCTTTGCGTTATTTTTCTTTATAGCCAGCCTATTGTAGGCGTAAAGAATTACAGAATTTGATTGTATCTCAATAGAGACGAAGGTGTAAATTGTTTTTTGGAAATAGAATATGGTGGTCGAGGCGTTTACAGGACTTATGACCTGTCATTGGTTGGGTTAAGCGATCGCTTTATGTAATACAACATTGCCTATTTCGCCTTTCTTACGACCACCACGTCAGACAAATTTTTGGAAGATGTACGAGTATGTATGAAATTAAATGACTAACCCCAATGGGTAATATCCTGTATTTGTCTACAAGTATTGGTAACATTCAAGAAAACGTACAGAATTTGTTTCCTGGCTAGTCAGAACTTTTAATATTATTTGATTTATTTTGATTCCGAAGTCTCGTTCTCCAGTGTGAGTTAAATTTTATTTTAAGAAGTAGATAGTTAAAACATTTTTTTTTAATGTCTAACATCAAGGATTTACATCAATGATATTAGAATTGATCTTACAATCTTGAATGTGAGCAGAAAACAGCTCATTATTATGAATAAGGAATCTGGTCGTGTCCAGGCTTGAACCCATGTCCCTTGGATCAGGAGCCAAGCGTTCTATCCCCTAGACTACCACCCGATTATTGCATTGTGCATCATTGCAGGTTACCCCGTTTACTTAATACTTTTCAGGGGCAAAACTTACTTATCCGGCGGCGGGGGCGGTAATGGCCGCCTATAAGTATGCAAGCGAAAATATTTACAGAAAACGGGGCCAAAGGCGGTGCCGCAATCCGACAGTGGGAAGATTGCATTGCTTTTTTCGCGCGGGCCATTTTGGTCTCCCGCCTCCCGCTATCCCGACGAGCGGTTGGTTAATCAGGAATTTCTTTGTAAAATATTCGCATCACGGAGAAAATTATAGTTTAAAATACTCTTGTATTGCACAAGGAACTTTTGTTTCATAAAAATCAGGTGCGCTTAGGGTTAGTTTCATAAAGCACCATATCTTCTTTCTTTTTTTCATTCGATGGCCCTACGGCCCATATCGAGCCTTAGCCTCCAGTATTCTTCGCCTCCAACTCCTCCTGTCCTCCGCTTCGACCCTCCAATCTGACACTCGTAACAATTTCGCCCCATCTCTCCCAACTTTATCCTCCCATCGCAACCTTGGTCGTCCAATTGGTCTTCTACCACCGGGGTGCCACTCCAGCAATTTTTTTGGGGTTCGTGATGACGGCATCCTCTGCACGTGACCGGCCCATCTCAGTCTATTCAGTCTGACCTGGGTGGAGAGACTGGGAGCTTTGTAAATATGGTATAGCTCGTCATTATACCGCACTCTTCAGCCTTCACCATCATTCACAGTCCCCAGAATTTGGCGCAGCACCCTTCTCTCAAAAGTATCCAGTGGCTCTGTGGATTTCGCTGTCATTTTCCATGCCTCACATCCATAGGTCACCTAATCAAGTTACAAAATAAATATTTATTTAAGCTTACTAACAAACCATTACGATGTCTCCCCCACTGTTATTTAAGTAGAAGTTTATTGTATTTAGTTTTTTTAATACTTATTTTTCTTCTTCTTATACTTGGGATGTGGACACCCAACTGTTATTCCATCTCTAGTTATGTCTTCCAGGCATCCTTCTTCCTTCTTATTTCTCTTATAAATTTTATTTTAACATTTATCTAAATATTTTAAAAAATAAATCAAAATGTTATTATTAACTTTTCCACTTATTTTTTTCGTCTTTATTTCGACAGCGACCGGTTTCACTAGGCTAGCTGACATCGATAGACTATTGACACTGTTTTAAGCTTACTCCTTTATATACATACAGATCGGATTGTTAACAAGATTCAACACAAAAATAGTATAAAAACAATTATGTAAAATTGCCAAATTTTAATATTGATATTAATATCATTGTTGCATTTCTGTATTACAATTTTTTTAATGATTTTTTTAAATTCAAATTTGGAACATTAGTTTAAACAGTATATTATTTTGTTTCAGGTCGGCCGGAGCCAAAGTTAACGTGGTTCATCAACGAAAAGGCATCAGATAACCCGGGGGTGCGCACGGAGAATCACGTGGTTGTCAACCGGCTCGAAGTATCCCCTTTGACACGAGACCACCTCAACTCTACATACAAATGCCAAGCCAGCAACACCAAGCTAATTAACCCACAAGAGAAGACGGCGAGGCTGGAACTAAACTGTAAGTAATCTCTATTGAATAGCCACATAATATAATACAACAACAACAAACCATCATCCGTAGGAGTAGGCAGAGAGAGTGGACCGCCACACTACTCTATCCTGGCACACCTCTCTAACTTACTCCACATTGATATAGCGACTCATACACGCACGTCGATTCTTGCGACTTCTAACATGACCAACGTTTAAAATTTGATTAATTTGGTAATGTCATGTTTTCCTCGAGTGACGAAGTGTCGATATATAATACAAATTTAAATAAATTATAAGAACGAAATCAAATGTTTCATAATGATTTAGAATGGGGAAACATGTCATTCTCATAAACTATAATAAAAATATGCTTTTGTATAAAGCACTTTATTTGTGGTGTGGCAATTTGTGGTGTGGAATTATTAAAAAAAATATTAAAACTCTTAAGAAGGGTGTAAAAAGCTTCTGGGCTCTAAGTTACTCCGCAGGAATACCAAACTTTTAATATATAAGACTATCATAAGACCGGTAGTCACCTACGGCTGTGAGAGAGGAAGGCAGGCTGGCAGTTTTTGAAAGGAAAATACTGAGAAAAAATTTTGGACCCACGCTGGAGGATGGGACTTACATAATTAAAAGAAACCTTGGACTTGAAGAACTAATTAACCCGGAAACAGTAGTGAGATTCTGGTATAGTGAGGCTGGCCACGTGAAAAGAATGCCAGATGGTAGAACACCATAAATTATATCCAGATGGGTGCCCCGCGAAAAGAGACCAAGAGGCAGACCGAGGAAAATATGGGCGGATTGCGTGAAAGAAGATTGGGAGAAAATGGAAGAAGCTGGAGAATGGAGAGAGATGGCCAGGGACAGAAGTCAGTAGAGGACCGTTGTGGAGGCGGCCAAGTCCCACAACGGGATGTAGCGCCGAGAAATGAATGATGACTGATGAAAAAAATATATAGTACTTATAACAAATTCCACGACCTTCGTGGCCGAGTGGTAAGTGCATTGGCTGCCACCCCGAAGGCTCCGGGTTCGATTCCCGGCGAGGGCAGTGTGATTGTCACACTGTGTGTATTTCATTTCACATATTTGAATTCACGTGACAATAAAATGGCGATAGATAAGCTACCTATCACATGTCATGAGAATCACTATGATAGCTAGAGAATCACTAGAATCTCTAGTACCCTTTACATCGATTTGGCTCATGCTGTCATGATGTTAAGAGCGATTCAACAAAATAATAAATAAATAGCCCAGGTTAATTTTTAAATTTGAATTATTGTATCGAATTTTAAATGCGTTTTTATATTAGTCTTTCCTTGTTTAGTTTTTATTATATTTTTACACCTGAAGATGGATGTATCTTCCAAAACATATCGTATTTTTTAATATTTTTTTTAATAATTAGTGGATTAAACAAAGTTATTTTCAAATAATAATTAAATAAAACGATGTTTTTTAACTACTTCCACTTTTGTCTTTATTTAGACAGCGACCGGTTTCGCCAGGCTCGCTGGCATCGACAGACTGGTCTGTCGTCTGTCGATGCCAGCGAGCCTGGCGAAACCGGTCGCTGTCTAAATAAAGACAAAAGTGGAAGTAGTTAAAAAACATCGTTTTATTTAATTATTATTTAAAATGAACTTCCATCAAGAGATTTCAGTAAAATCATTTGATTATCTTAAAAAAGTTATTTTCAATTTCATAAGTATATTGTTAAGGAATTCCACAGTGTTAATGCCTAAGCGATCAATACGTTTTATATTTATACTCTTATTACATAATGTACATAACTAATAATTGTACTCTTACAACGTAGACTGAAACAGTTTCCTGCATTATCTCATTACTCAAGTTCCCTTCATCCTATTAGACCGTCATCAAAACTGTCCTTGGTCATCCTACGGCTTACATTAAATTAACATTGGAACGTACTTAACTCTTAGTTAAAATGAAATTCACGTATCTTGTTTACATGTCGTAACGTACCTATTTTTAGACCTACACGAACACGGTCAGCGTAAAAATATTTCAGCATTGCAATACGTATAAAGCATGGCTACAACCCTTGAAACGAGACTTAACTTTAACCCTAGGCTACAAAATGTATACACTTATAAAAACTGTTCGTATTTTTATTTTTGGTTATCATATTGATGAAGGATTTAGACATTTTAAAACGCAATAATTTATTTTATTCAAGCATTCATATAACTTACTTACTAACTAACCATCACGCCGTCTCCCCGAAGGGGTAGGCAAAAATAATGTCTTCCCTCGCATCCTCAATATTCAAACATCGTGTCATGCACGCAAGTCTATTTCTCCGACTCCTCAATTCAATTCAATATTTTATTTATTTAATAGTGCCACGTTTTCCTCTATTTCTAGTTTTTCCATGTATAAACCAACGAATGTTTCTTTTTTACAAAAATGTTTATTTTTAACATAATGTTCATTTTTTACAAAATGCTCATTTTTTGAAAAATGTTTATTTTTAACAAAATTTTTATTTTTAACAAAATGTTTATTCTGAACAAAAATATTCATTTAAACTAAAATGTTTATCTTCAACTAGTTCATAAAATGGAGCTACAGCGCCCTTGAGATGATTAATTTATAAAAGTGGCGCTCTATAAATCATCCAATTTATTATTATATTTCATTATTTTGTGAAAAACCGTTGCTTTAAATTTTTGCAGTTTTTTTGAGGAATTCAATATTAACCAAAGAAAAATTTATTTAAAAAAAATTATAATTTTGTTTTTTATATTGAGTTTAGCATATTTATTTAAAATCTATTTTCGATAATCTATAGCAGCGGTTCTCAAAGTGTGCTTTGTGGAGCTCTGGGGCTCCGCGAGGCCTTCGGGAAGGCTCCGCCGCGACAAGCAGCGCAATAAATCTATAATCAAAATTACAAAGAATTTTAGCATGTACGAGTACGTATGTGGGGACTCAATACTCGTTACTACAAACCTACATTATTAAATAATGAACATAAATCCAGGTTTTGCATATTTTAGGGTTCCATACAATATAAAGTGTTTCAAAGCGGTTCCGTCGCCAAAAAAGTTTTATAACCCCTGATAACCTCTGATCGGAATAAGAATATGTGTAATTACATTATAATATTTTTGATGAATTTAAACACTGTTAAAATTCAATACATCATCATACAATCACAGTGGAATAAACGTTTGATTAACCTAAATCCAGACTAGATCAGTCTGTCGACGCCATAGAGTCTGGTGAAACCTGTCGCACTACTTTCTTTTTAAGAGAAGCTTTCCTGACAAACCTTGAAGTGAATCTCTCACAAAAATGGCTCTATTAAAATCATCATAATTATCACTAAAACTATCGAACTTAAGACAAAGGTAGCAGCAGTTCTTAAAAGCATCGTTTTATTGAATTACTATTTAATTTTATCATAATAATTAAGATAAAATCAGAAATTCGGCAAAGCAGGGTTAAATTTACCCCGACTGCCATATCGACACACGATCACGAAGCTAGGGGCTGTTAATTTCATTAAATCGCTAAACTCTCAAGTGGAAATTTTACGTGATATAAATATTAACACCGTTCCAGGCGCCCCTAATATCGGGGGTAGCTGCTTGGCGAATGACTAATTCCGCTGAAATATTTCATGAATTACGTATCACATCATTAAAGTTATGGTATACATCATGTTTGCGGCGGGGAGAGTGTCTTCTGTTATGGGTGTTTAATGGTAAAAAGCTCTCTCAGGACTGCAGCATAAATCTTGGCATGATTCTGCGTTGTGCACTGAATTTTGAACGAAGATGTACTCGGAAATGTTACGTAATTATCCAAATATGTAATCCTAAGCCGTACACAATGTAATTGAAATTGAATTGCTTACACTATGTAATTAATAAGATTGTGGTATGATGTATGAGCACCGATAAATTAACATATTTCATTTACTTACATTAAGGAATACATTATATATAATAGAATGATGAGGTCCCTAAGACGTATATGTGGTAAAACGATGTACGACAGAATCTCAAATGCTGATATTAGAAAGGAATGTAGAGTGAAATAATGTAACTAACTAACTAACCATCACGCCGTCTCCTCGAAAGGGTAGGCAGAAATAATGGACTGTCACACTTTTACTGATGCGGCAATCCATCCTTCTCTTTTCGCCCCGCGGGAGACGCGGTGTGATGGGTTGCGAACCTCATCGCCACAAATAATAATGAAATAATGAAATAATGTATTACGACCAAAATTATGAAAGGATCGCTGCGTTGGTTCGAACATATGGAGTGCATGGATGGAGAAATAATGGTAATGAAAGTATACCTTCAAGATGTAAACGGAGTACGAAGTCGAGGTACATCGAGGAAAACATGGCATGACCAAATTAATCAAATTTTAATGATTGTTCATGTTAGAAGCCGAAAGAATCGACGTGCGTGTATAGCTCGCTGTATGAATGTGGAGGAAGCTGGAAAGGTGTGTCAGGATATTGGATCAACCGGATTGGAAAAGTGCATGAGATATGGATGCCGCGCGAGTTATCCACCGCTAACAAAAAGCGCGCGTGAAAATATGCAGTTCTTTATCATGACGACAAAGAACAAACCATGTTTTGGCACAACTTATAACAGGAGATGAAAAGTGTATAACTTATAAACACCCATTCCGACAGCGAAGCCAAAATAAACACTAAAAAAAGGTTATTTGTTGCGTACGGTGGGATATTCGAGGAATCATTAACTTCAAACCGGGTGAAATAATAACATCAGAAATCTATTGTCGGCAATTGGAAAGACTCGACCTGAAGCTAAAAGAAAAACGCTTAAATTTATTCAACCGAAGTGGAGTAATACTGCATCAAGACAATACACGCGCTCATTCAGCAAAAATGACCCGTGAAAAAATCCAAGACCTAAAGTGGGAGGTTATATCTCACCCTCCATATTCACCAGTCCTTGTTCCGTCTGACTATAATTTATTTCGGTTTTTGGAGCACTCTCTAAAAGAAAAAAATATCCAAAATATGGTCAATGTTGAAAATGACCTAATCCGATATTTTAATTCGAAATCAACATTGAAAATTAAGGCATTAACACTGTGGAATTCCATAGTATTATACTTTGGGAATTGAAAAACATTGCTTATATCACTTTTTAATACAAAAAATATTAAAATACACGACATGTTTCGGAGGATACCTCCTTCTGCAGGTGTAAAATTTATATTTTCAGGTTGTTATATTTTTATACCTGAAGATGGAGGTATCCTCCGAAACATGTCGTGTATTTTAATATTTTTTTTTATTAAAAAGTGGTTTAAACAATGTTTTTTTAATTCCCAAAGTTTAATTGAAAATCCCTTAATTTTAATAAAAGTGGTAAACAAAATAGATGGGAAGAGTTTATTATTAATAATGGCGTTTATATTTTGTAACTTAAGCAAAAAATAAAACAAAATTAATGCGATACTCCTAAATTAACTTAATTACTGGTCCACCTAATATTTGGCTTATGTATATACGAGTATTTTCTAATTTCTTCTGTGACTATGGCAACAAAAATCCCTTCAAAATCCTTTGACTTGACTCTCAGCACGATTCTGCTTAACACACGAGTACGTATGTAGCGTCTGGGAACAAATTACATATTCTCAATTATCTCCTCTCTCCTGCATCTATTTGCACAGAACTCCGGTAATGAGTGGCATGGGAACACCGGAAGCACACGTTGTAAAGAAATTAACGCTTTTAGTGCTACACTGGTGTTCCGGGGGCACTTTTAATCTCAAATGGGGCTTTGTTCCGAAGCCGCCCTCTTCCTTCCTTCTTTGAGGCATTTCCCTCGTTTTACTATTTAGCACACTCTCTGGAAACTTCACACAATTGTCTAACCGGTGTACGTGGCTCAAGATTTTTAATCGAACCATTAACTATTCGCATCTGCGGTGCGCTCTTACAAATGTTTTAATGATAACATTTTAATATTCCACAAGTCGTGAGAGTGAAATTGAAAGAAATTATTCTAAATTTTGATTAACAATGTTCCCTCTTAGTTTCGAGGGTAAGAGTTTTTTCACTTAAAGGAGATGATTTGCAAAAGTGTTAGTAACACCTCCTAAATTGGTTATAGAACGCTATCTGAAAAAAATAGAATCGAATAATATAGACCTAAAACTGAGAATACTCCTCATCAAAACCTATATATGGAGTATCTTGATGTACGGCTGCGAAACATGGTGCCTATTCGAAAGAGGTAAACGGAGACTAGAGGCTTTTGAGATGTGGTCCTATAAAAGACTATTAGGAATTTCCTGGAGAGACCACATCACAAATGAGGAGATTCTCCAAATAATCGAAGGAGGAAGACACCTGCTCAAGACCTTGTACGAAAGGCGTGCACGATGGATCGGCCATGTAATACGACAATAAAGCCTGTTGCATGCCATAATTGGTGGTATGACCGAGGGGACAAACTCTAGGGGACGCCCACGCTGAGAGTACCCGAAGGACTTGTTGGTAGACGTGCTCTGCTCATCATATCCAGATTTCAAAAGAGCCGCACAAGACAGGGAAGAATGGAAGAGAAGAATAGAGGAAATTGCTGCAAATCAATCCCAGGATTGAAACCAGAGAAGAAGATCTGATTGGTTCATAGGCCTTAGTGAGCGGAGTGCACGGCTTCTAAAATTGTATATGGTGATTAGAAAATTACTACCATCTCGAAATTAGGAAAATAAATTAATTTAAACGGCGGGAGAACATGATTGTGTTTATGGATTTGGTTTTGAATATCCAATAATAAAACAAATTTGCTGGAAAAATAGGAACTAGGTATAGGAAAATTTGCGGGATCACTTGATATTTGTAATAATTTAACTAAAATATAAAATTCTTTTGAATTTTAATATATATAATAAAATAGTATAATTATGAATGTTAATCACACACTTAATTGTTTTTTTTTTCAAGAAATATTATTAAACAACACTAAATAATAATGAAATAAAACGATATTTTTAACTACTTCCACTTTTGCCTTTATTTCGACAGCGACCGGTTTCCCAGTCTGTCGATGCCAGCAAGCCTGGCGAAATCGGTCGCTGTCTAAATGAAGACAAAAGTAGAAGTAGTTAAATAACATCGTTTTATTTAATTATTATTTAAAATGAACACCCATCAAGAGATTTCAGTAAAATCATTTGATTAGCCTTAACAACACTAAAGTTTTAATGGATCTATTTTTGTGGTTATTACAATTCCCCTGTACAATCTTGCTGAAAATAATAACATTAACTTCAACTTTTGGCACCATTCATATTAATGCAATCTATGTACTTACTGTTATTGTTTATCGTTTTTAATTTATTATGTTTTATCGTTTTTGACTCTATACTATGTGTATTCCTTCTAATTATTGTTTATTATTATTATTTCTTTATTATTATATTTTCTAGGCTTAATATTTTCTCCTATAAACAATATATAACCGTTCTTTAAATTAAAATATTTAGGTACCTAACTCATTTTCAGCAAGAATTTTAAAATGATATCAGAGAAATTATTCAAATTGACTTAGGAACAAATACACAAAGATTCGAAAAGTTACGAAAATTTGACATTTGATATATATTTTTGTAACACCTGATGATGTCAACATTGGTTGATGAAACAGCTGTCGTAAAGTAAAATAAATGTGATATAAAACAAAGTTTTTGCATTAACAATAATTAAATATTATATTACAATTGAAGTTGATAGCAATTTTATTACTAAATAAAAAATGGTGGTGTGTTTCTATTTTTCAATTTACTTTTTTTGATATTTCTATTAATAAAAAATATTTTTTTAAAGTGCAGTTATTTTGTAAATACAATGTCACTCACACTATTGCAAACAATTTCCATGAAATGAAGGGACTCTACTTGCTCAAAGGACATATTTTTAAAGTAATATTAGTTTAGTTGGTTTAACATTTGAGAATGCCTTCTACTATTATATAATAAAATATAACTAAACTTCTAGAAAACAGACGAAGAAATTTTAGTAATAATGTGTTTTGTTTACTTGAAATTAATAAATTTAAACATTTTATATAAAGCCGCAACAAAATTCTACAGCATTCTAACAATTTATGGGGCATCGCATTGTTCCTGAGCGAGTGTGAAATTAACGGACCGTATTTAAAACTGATAACCATTAGTCACTGCAATATTCACTCCATCACCCCGCCCACCCCCACGGCCGGCTCTGGTGGACAGTGCAGTCCGTGTTTACAGGCCCATCACTCATTATTACCTAAATCCATCTCTGACACTTGAATGCAATATGACAATTCTGCATTCGCGGATGTGACTAGTGATATCGAAGCAATTTTAACCACAGACAAGAGAAATTTTACATATTTCCCACGTGACGTGTTGCATATAATATCACAAAAATTTTAAAGCCATTAAAGCATTACATTACAAATAGTAAATTACCGCCTTAAATGATTTTGTATAATAATCAGTACGAATGAAAGTGTTTGTTTATTCATAATTTAATTGTATCTCAATAGAGACGAAGATGCAAATTGGAAACTGAATATGGTTGATCAAGGCGTTTACAGAACTTATGACCTGTCATTGGTTGGGTTAAGCGCATCTTTATGTGATACAACATTCCCCATTCCACATTATTTTTTCTTATGACCACCATGTCTGCCAAATTTTTGGAAGTTGTATATATGTTAATCTCCAACACCACATGGTAGTATATTCAATCTACACACTAACGCCATCTACGAAGATTGTATTTTAAGCATTAAGCAGAAAATCTTTTTAACGCAATGTGAAAGGCTACCGCCATTAGCGCATTGCTAGAAACCGCCTGGAGATTAAAATCCAGTAAACTTTTTCTAACGCTCTTTCGTCTCTATACTAAATGTTTTCTGTTAGCCTCGAAGAAATGAACTCTTGATTATCTGATAGGGAAGGGCTATATAAAGACTAATGATAAGGAAGTATTTTGGTACTTTAATCAAATCAAATCAAATCAAATCAAATCAGTTTATTTTCTCAAAAGACATTACAAACATTTTTTATAGTTTAAGGCATCTATTGAGAACAGGTAAAACATAAGGAATATATAATACCAGGAACGCATGAGAGATGGTTCGACATTAGGAATACAAAATACTCTCCAAAGTCAAGAGTATTTGTCTTCTGAATGTACTTTCACGAATATGAAAGACATCGATCTCCGAAGCGATCATGTTCAGCAGTTTGATTGCTCTCCCCACCGGCATCACCAGAGGCAGGTTGGTTCTGCATGCTGGGAGATAAAACAGTCTGTGCTGACGCTGTCGAAGATAGCCATCCGGAACATAAAGATGGATAGCCTCCAAGATGACGGAGTTCTCAAAGAATCCCCTGATAAGTCTGAAGAAATGGGTAAGTGTGCACCCATCCCTTCTTATCTGTAAACTATTGGTCCCCAGCATGCCCAAGAGGAATGCAGTGGGATAAAGCCACGGATAGCTACCAAACTCCCTCATGTAGAGATATCTCAGAAATCTTTTCTGAACCCTCTCTAACATGAGCGAGTATCTCGCCTCGTGGGGACTCCATATCACCGAGCCACACTCGAGCCGGCTCCGGACCAATGAGTTATACAAAATTCGCAAAACATAGGGATTCTTGAAAACTCTACCAGTTCGGAGAATAAATCCCAACATTTTCAGTGCAACTCCACATATTCTCCACATTTAATAAAGGTGTGGTAAATAGAAAGCTTACAGTTGATTTGTATTTATCTAAAAAGAATTCCAATTTTAGAAAAAGGTGCGATTCAAAGTTTAATAGATAGGTTTCACTCGCGCTTAGGACGCCCACGATGACCCAAAGTACAAATCATATCTTCTTCGTCATCTTTCTGTGTCTTGTCAGGTCTCCCCAACGTTGACTATCACAAAGTGATGACCTGGGGAAAAATATCCAGAGTGGTATCCCCTTGCCTTCTCTGAAGGATTTTCTGTCGGATCAATAAAATAATTGCAGTACAAATAAAATGCATTCGGAACCAGAGAAGCGCTACTGGCAGTCAATGTCCTGCTACAGAAGTGTCGAGATCAACGCAAAGAGGTGTTTGCATGCTTCATCGATTATGAAAAAGCGTTTGACAGGGTAAGGCACACGACACTCATGGAAATGCTCAAAGACTGTAACATTGACTCCAAAGACCTGAATTTCATAAGAAACCTCTACTGGTGTCAAACGGCAAAGATCAGATATGGAAGTGGAAATACAGAGGCTATAGCTATACAAAGAGGAGTTCGACAAGGTTGTATTCTGTCACCTCTATTGTTTAATCTGTACTCCAATAAAGTTTTCCAAAGAACTCTAGAAAACTCTAGCCTTGGAGTGAAGATCAATGGAGTCGTTATAAATAATATCAGATATGCTGACGATACAGTCATATTGGCTGAAAGTATACCTGATCTCCAAGAGCTCCTAAATAAGATTGACACGGCTGGAGAAGAATTGGGTCTGACAATAAATGTCGCTAAGACCAAGTGGATGTCGTTTGGAAGACTTGATTATTCTGGATCATCTTTGCGACTAAAAGGAGTAAATATCGAAATGGTTGACCAGTTTAAATACCTCGGCAGTATCATTACTAAAACACTCGACCCAGATACAGAAGTGAAATGTAGAATAGAAGTTGCACGTGCTGCATTTAATAAGATGAGACCCTTCTTCTGTGACGATAATTTAAATCTTAAACTTCGACAAAGAATGATAAAAGCTACATATGGTCAGCTCTATTATACGGAAGTGAAACATGGACTCTAAAAGTGAACGTAATGAATCGGTTAGAAGCATTCGAAATGTGGATACACAGAAGAATGCTTCGTATACCTTGGACCGAAAAGGTCAGTAACGTCGAAGTACTTAGGAGAGCCGGAGCCAAGAGAGAGCTGTTGTCGAATGTCAAAGTGAAAAAGGTCTCATATTTGGGTCACGTGCTGCGTGGAGAAAAGTACCGCCTCCTCCGACTTATATTGGAGGGCAAGATAGAGGGAAGACGGGGAGTTGGCAGAAAACAGATGTCCTGGCTGCGCAACATTAGAGAGTGGACCGGAATGAGGACGGTGGATGACCTGTTTCGGGCAGCGCAGGACAGGGAGGTTTTCGCCGGAGTGATCGCCAACGTCGGGGGGACCTGACACGGCACAGGAAGAATAAGAAGAAGAAATAAAATCTCTTAGACAAATGTGTGGATACTCTGTGTATGATTAAGTGTTGAATGAAAATATAAGAAGTGAATGCGGTGCGAATGTTGGTGTCGTGAACAAAATAATGAAATGATCATTTAAGATGGTTTGGACATATGGAAATTATTAAAGAAGAAAGAATGAATGAAGAAAGAATGGTAAAAAATATATATGTAAACGATGTAAATGGAACCAGAAATAGAGGAAGACCGAGGAAGACTGAATTGCCTAAACAATATACAAATCATATAAAATATACAAATTCATTTCTCACTAAGGAGACAAGTATATTCTAGTATATTCTAGTATATTCTACAGACCTGAATTTGAACGAAAGAATGAGAATATTGTTTTATAACTAACTAACTAACTAACTAACCATCACGCCGTCACTCCGAAGGGGTAGGCAGAAAGAGTGGACTGCCACACTTTTCTTTCCTGACATATTTCTCTCGCTTCCACAACATTCATACATCGTGTCATGCACGCGCGTCGACTCCTCACATGGCCGACATTCAATATTTGATCTCATTTCTACTGCATTTATTCTACTTTCTTCCTTCTATTGCCAGTTCCATTCTTCGCTTCCATACATAAGGGTCGGTAGAAGAACACCATTGTGCACTGCCATTCTAGCTTTTTTGGATAGGTTTTTGTTTGCGATGACAACTTTAATTGTACCATTCACTTTGTTGCCTGCCCCAACCCTTCTTTCAATATCCCTCTCCACTCGCCCATCACCTAAACATACTACCTAAATACACGAACTAATCTACTTGCTCCAAATTTTCACCATTTACGCTTATGTTGCAAACTGTCATGACTTCTTCTTTTTCAAAAATCATTACCTATGATATTATAAAATTTATTTATATGATATAATAAAAAATTCCATGTGAACTTTTACCACGTCATAATTCAACAAATCAATATAATGTTTGAAATGTGCTAAAAGGTGAAGTTGCGTAACATTTTATTTTGATGATTGCGTCATCATAAACGATACGGGGTTTTTCGCTTGGAATAATAAGGAAACACATTATCAACTTTTGCATTGTAAATACACGAAAACACATTCTAAACTTTCTATTTGTTTCACGTTCTCTTTGATTCTTTTATTAAAAAAAAGCACACGTTTCCTTTCGTTATTTTGTTCACAAAAAAGTGTTATTGCAATAGATGAAAGAAAATTTGTTGTTTTGCGATGTTGAATTGTATGAAATGCCTTGCATAATATAAACGATATTATCCAACGTCTGTTCTTACAGTTGTCATGTTAGAATATACGTAAAGTTATAAATAAAACAAATATATACCTACATAACAACAAAATCTTGTATTGGACCCCAGTAATTCCCATATTTATATAATATGGGAATTACTGGGGTCTCGGTAAAAACGACTTATACTTTCAATACACTATTATATATAGTGTATTGAAAGTATAAGTCGTTTTTAGAATATTTATTGTTTCTTCAATACTGTCGGTTAACATGTTAACATGTTGTATGAGAGAGCTAAAAGGGTTGGAAGCAGGTGCAAAAATGAACGGTATGTCAGTAAGCTGTTTGTTGTATGCGGATGACGCTGTGCTACTTGCAGACAACAAGCACGAACTACAAACCCTGGTGTAGTATGAATGAGGTATGCAAGCGATACGATTTGATGATGAATGTTAATAAGTCCAAGGTAATGGATTTTCGAAAAAGAAGGAAACATGACAGTCTGCAACATTTGTGTAAACGGTGAAAATCTGGAACAAGTGGATGAATTTGTTTATTTAGAAAGTATGTTTACAAAGGATGGGAGAGTGGAGAAGGATATTAAAAGTGCTCTTGTGCCGACCCTTATGTATGGAAGTGAAGCATGGAACTGGCAAAGAAGGATGAAAGTAGAATAAATGCAGTAGAAATAAGATCTCTAAGACGAATGTGTTGTAAATCTGTATATGATTGAGTGTCAAAAGCAAGTATAAAAAGTGAATGCGGTGCGAATGAAAGTGTTATGAACAAAATAATGAAAGGATCGTTAAGATAGTTTAGATACATGAAAAGAAAGAGTGGAGACGTGGAGAGTGGAGAGAATGGTGAAGAAATCGTATGTAAACGACGTGAACTGAGCTAGTAATAGAGGAAAACTGAATTAAACGTGGCACGATCAAATCAATAAAATTTTAAATATCGTTCACGTGAGAAGTCGGAGAAATCGACGTCCCTGCATGACTAGATGTATGAGGTGAAGGAGGCGAGAGGACTATATCAAGACAGAACCTCTCCGGGGAGACAGCGTGATGGTTAGTTAATTAATACGAATAAAAACGTCTGTATTCTAAAAAAATTAATACACTTTATATGTGGACATTAAAAAATGCCTTAGTAGGGTGAAACATGTCATTCCTATAAAATATAATAAAACTTAAAATGTTTTATTATTATTATTTCAACAACAAAAAAACACAATGCAAAAGCGAATATAGAAGAAAAAAAACATGAACAATGTGAAACTTATCGGTTAGAGGTGAAATTTACATGTCATCTGAGATAATGGAATGAAATATTTCTTGTAAAAATTTACTTGTCTTAAATGTAATGTATTTTATTTGTTTGCAGTGAAACCTACATCGGTGAAGATACAATATAAGCCGACTAAGTTCAAGGCGGAGACTCAGTATGTGGTGGTGTGTGAAGCTGCTGGGTCAAGACCACCAGCGCAGGTCACGTGGTTCAGGGACAACCGCCGATTCAGGAGGGGAAAGGTAGGAAGATTATTCAAAAATATTTTTTTAAATTAAAATTTTTTGATTTTACAAATATAAGTTGCAAAAACAATTAAGGCAGACACATACTATAAACACACCACGCCACCCGATGCCACGTGATGCGTGTTGAGTCGAATCAAATTGAATTGTTTTCTATGAACAGAATCACACTACGAACACCCGACGCGACGCCATGCGCGCACACGCCACCCGATCCAGACGAGCTAGATCGACGTGTTGCCGATGGTGGGAGTAAACACACCACGTCGCGTGTTAATAGTATGTTTCTGCCTTTACATTTAAGTCGCCGATTTGATAGAATGCATCGACATGGTAACACACGAAAAAGTACGACGCCAATGAGACTAAATATAGTCCAATTATTGTGAGCCTATGAACATGGTTCGTCTATATGAAAAGTGTCGATCTCCGAAGTGATCATGTTTATCAGTTTAATTTCTCTCCACACTACCATTACCAGAGGCAAGTTGGTGCTGCATTTTGGCAGATAAAACAGTATGTGGTGACGCTGTCGAAGATAACCATACGGAACATCAAGGACACCCTCCAAAATAGCAGAGTTCTTCATATGCTTTTTTATTTAGATTTTTTATTAATATCACCATGGTCTTTCCAGTATGGCCGTATTTTTCTTCCCAATCCCACGATTTTGTCTGTCTAACGTCTTCTTATTTTTTCGTTTCCTCATACTGAGAGTCGTGATGTATTAAACAAAATGCCTTCAATACTATGTACTATACTATATTTGGTCCATATTACTATACGGAGTGGAGTATCCTGCGCATTTTGCTCCCAGCAGTCCGATTCGCCTAATCTAGCCAGATCAGCCAGAATATTGACCATTAGGCACTTTCTAGGTATTTCCAGAGGTCTTACTCCAGTCGGTCTAGGCGCGTACAGGACCTTGATTGATCCAGCTCGGCAAACGCGTATTCACACAAAACACATTCAACATAGAAGCCGCCCGATTGTGGATAAGTAATTACAGATGTGTTGTTTCAAAATAGTTTACCCTTAATTTAAATATGGAACGATTAAATTGAAAGCTGCCCACGTAATTAATGAGCTCTACTACACAAGTTTGATATACCCGTATACCTCAATTGACACATTAAATTAATACATGGCCACAACGCTATGCAAGTGATATGTGCATTTGAACAGAAATTTAGTATGCTGTTATAGTTCTAAAAGCTAAAGTCCATCAGTATTTCACTTTGCGTTGTAAATCCGTGATTTTAATAAATTTACATGTTATTATTTATCTAATTTATAGTTTAAACAATAAACAATTTATTTATCTTTTTATTTATTATAAACTAAAAAAGTTTTTAAATTCAATCAGATTTTTAAGATCGGACATGTCGGACAGTCGAAAGAATCGAGGTACTTGTACGCTCTATGAATGTGAAGGAACCTAGATAGGTTTGTCAGGATAGAGTAGTGTGGCGGTCCGTCATCTCTGCCTACCCTTTCGGAGGAACGGCGTGATGTTTTATTGTTAACGTGTTGCTGAACTCTAGAAGTTTACACTACAAATCCAGATTTATTTATTAAATCCACATTTATAAAAGAAATTAAAGTATTATGAACAAAATTATAAAAGGATCATTCACTTGCTGTTCTGGAGTCTCTGCAGCGAAACCAGATTGATTGGAATTACGTACAGGTGTTGAAATGCCTCTATAATAACGCCACAATGTCCGTTCAAATCCAAAACCAGAAGACCAAACCGATTGAGCTGCAACGGGGAGTCAGACAAGGGGATGTGATATCTCCGAAGCTGTTCACTTGTGCTTTGGAAGATATATTTAAAACTTTGGACTGGTCTGAACGTGGCCTCAACATAAATGGCGAATACATATCTCACCTTCGTTTTGCGGATGACATTGTTATTCTGGCGGAATCTGCTGGGCATCTAGAAGGCATGCTAGATGAACTGAACACTGCATCCAGACGAGTGGGTCTCGGGATGAATTTGGACAAGACGAAAGTCATGTATAATGAACATATTATCCCGGGATCAGTAACCGTCGATGGGTCGGCTCTCGAAGTGGTACAAGAATACCCATATCTTGGCCAAATCATACAATTAGGACGAAACAATTTCGAGAAAGAAGCCAACCGAAGAATTCAGTTGGGTTGGGCAGCCTTTGGGAAATTACGTCATGTTTTCACTTCCAAAATACCACAATGCCTCAAGACTAAAGTCATCAACCAGTGCGTTTTGCCAGTCATAACATACGGAGCCGAGACGTGGACATTGACAAAAGGTCTAGTCTACAGATTCAAGGTTGCCCAGCGCGCCATGGAAAGAGCCATGCTTGGAATAACCTTGAGGGATAGATTTAGAAACGAATTTATTCGACAACAAACCAAGGTGACTGAGGTGGCTCTACGGATAGGCGGGCTGAAGTGGCAGTGGGCTGGCCATATCTGTCGGAGAACCGACAGCCGATGGGGAAGACGGGTTCTGGAGTGGAGACCGCGTACAGGATTCCGTAGAGTTGGACGTCCCCCTGCCCGCTGGACCGACGATCTGAAGAGGATTGCTGGACATGGATGGATGGGAGCGGCAATGGATAGGGGGCGGTGGAGGGCTTTGGGAGAGGCCTACATTCAGCAGTGGATGACAGACGGCTGATGATGATGATGATGATGATGATGATTCACTTGGTTTGGACACACGAAAATAATGAATGAAGAAAGGATATTAACGGTGTAAACGGAACTAGAAATACAGGAAGACCGAGAAAAACGTGGCACGATACCAAAAATCAACTATTGAAAGTCGGCCACGAGGAGAAATCGACGAGATATCGACGTGCGTGCATGACACGATATATGAATGTTGAGGAAGCGAAATAAGTATCTTAGGAATGAAAGCGTTTCGCCTTGCTAAGGCACTTTTAATAATGCATTACCAAGGCGAAACATGTAATTCGTATAAAACGAAATAAAGCTTCTAGAAAAAATGTGTTTTTTTTTTGTACAAATTTAGGTGATATTTTTTACGAATTAAAACAATGTTTTTTTCCACCTTTGAGGTTTTATTTCTCGACATGTTCGGAAGGCATTACATTTTCATCGGGAGAACGAGTTTGTTTATATCGTTCTCCCGATGATGAAGGTGTAAAGCCTTCGAAACAAGACGATAACAATATACTCAAAATTGAAGAAAAAAACAGTGATTAAATTCATTAACAGTTCGTCATTAAGGAATTCCAAAGTGTTAACACCTTTAGTATAAATTGTATCTCAATAGAGACGAAGATGTTAATTATTTGGAAACAGAATATGGTAGTCGAGGCGTTTACAGGACTTATAACCTGTAATTGGTTGGGATAAGCGATCACTTTATGTTTAACAACATTCACCATTCCTCCCTTCTTACGACACCACGTCTGACAAATTTTTGGAACTTGTATATGTGTTAATATTTTTTAATAACTTCACTGTTGGTAGGTCCATCTACACTTGCGCCATCTATTAAGATGGGTAAAACTCGAGTATTTGTCTACAAAAAAAAAAACCTTTAGTACATATTTAAAAAAAATTAAATACGTGTTTAAACAGAATTGAAGTGAATTATAACACCAATATTAGACCAACGATCGAATATAGATTATCTAGAATGGAACTCTGAAATATCTGCAATAATTGCAATCCCCCGTCAATTAATTTAGTAAAGTTCTAAATATAATAGTTAACAAAGTAAACCATTTGAGTACTCGCTAATGGCGTTAAATTAATTACCCGATCGAATGCAATCAATCCAGAATTCGGAACGGTGAAAACATGAAACTATTCGGTAACGACTTCACATTAAATTTGACAATACGGTCTTAACCCCCTTCAGTCATTAGTTTTCAAAATGTCTTCCGATTTACTTTGGCGGGCGGATCAAAATACTGGCAAGTCAAACTGACATTCCAAGTAATGCTTGGACAATAATTCATTCTTGATCCTTAACGCAATTATCGACAAATGCTATATGCCACCAATTAATTATTGGCATACTACTATTAACAGTGGTTCAGATATTTCAGAGTATATACATGATCTGAAGATGAATGTTAATAAGTCCTAGGTAATGATTTTTGAAAAGGAAGAAACTATGACAGTCTGCAACATTAGCGTGAATGGTGAAAATTTAGAGCAAGTAGTTGAGTTCGTGTATTTAGGAAAGTATTTTTACAAGAGATGGGCGTGTGGAGAGGGATATTGAAAGAAGGGTTGGGGCAGGCAACAAAGTGAATGGTGCACTTAAAGTTGTCATCGCAAACAAAAACCTATCCAAAAAAGCTAGAATGGCAGTGCACAATGGTGTTCTTCTACCGACCCTTATATATGAAAGCGAAGCATGGAACTGGCTAAAGAAGGATGAAAGTAGAATAAATGCAGTAGAAATGAGATCTCTTAGACGAATGTGAGATACTCTGTGTATGATAGAGTGTCGAATGAAAATATAAGAAATGAATGCGGTGCGAATGATGGTGTCATGAACAAAATAATGAAAGGATCATTAAGATGGTTTGGACATATAGAAAGAATGAATGAAGAAATAATGGTATAACAATTATATGTTAATGATGTAAATGGAACCAGAAATAGAGGAAGACCGAGGAAAACGTGGCACGATCAAATAAATCAAATATTGAATGTCGGCCATGTGAGGAGTCAGAGTAATCGACGCGCGTGCATGATACGATGTATGAATGTTGAGGAAGCGAGAGAAATATGTCAGGAAAGAAAAGTGTGGCAGTCCATTCTTTCTGCCTGCCCCTTCGGGGAGACGGCGTGATGGTTAGTTAGTTAGTTAGTTACTATTAACAGTACTGGAAATACGAAGAACGCATACTTCCAGCACATAGCTGAAATATTTATTTTTATTTTACACAAATATGACATCTACTTATTCTTCGAGTCAGTTTGATCGCCCTGACGTAGGCTTCTCTGTCCTGTGCCAAACGAAACAACTCCCCCACCCCCCGAATTCCAATCCACTCCTTGATATTCTCGAGCCAGGATATATGGTTTCTTTCCACACCGCGCCTACCCTCGATCTTATCTTTCATGATAGATGCAGCAGATCATATTTCTTGTTGCAGTGAATGTGTCTCAAAGATGCCATATTTCTAGACTTTACATCAGACAACAATGTAGCACCTCATCGTTGGTGACCATATCAGTCCATGAGATCCGCAACATTCTGCGATGGAGACACATTTCAAGTGCTTCTATACGTTTTATTGTGTTTACTTTGAGGGTCCAGGTCTCCACTCCGAATAGTAATATGGACCATGTATAGAAATTGACCATCCTCTGTCTCAATTTTAAGTTGATATTGTCATTGCAGAAGAATGGTCTCATGGTATTGAATGCAGTTCTCGCAATCTCTATTCTTCACCTCACTTCTTTTTCGGGATCGATGTTGTCTATTATAACTTATAACACTGCCAAGATACGAGTATTTAAACATGTGTACTCTTTCATGAGACATTTTTGCATTAATAAAGATTTTTCTGCTTAATGCTTAAATGTAATCTTAATAGATGGCGCTAGTGTAGATTGACCTAAAAAACATGAAGTGTTCTTAACATAGTAGCATATATATATCTTTCAAAAATTTATCAGACGTGGTGGTCGTAAGAAGAGCGGAATGGGGAATGTTGTTAAGTATAAAGCGATCGCTTAACCCAACCAATGACAGGTCATAAGTCCTGTAAACGCCTCGACTACCATATTCTGTTTCCAAAAAAAAAAAAAACAATTTACATCTTCGTTTCTATTGAGATACAATTAATCTTTTAAAATGATTAACCCGCAATGGGTGTAAAATCCAGTATTTGTCTGCAAGTATTTGTATACATTCAAAAAAACAAAAAAAGCTTTTGTTTTAATAAAAAAAAACGCCTCATAATATATTGAAACAAACCATCTTGTCGTTAAACCTTGAGTTCCTAATGCTTTAAAATACCATTCCAAAAGATCAATCGATGAGGAATATGTATTAAAATTTCAACATTTCACTTCAATTAAAACGACTCAGCACTTGGGTGTAGTAGTTTTTTTCACGTATCGCAGTGCAGAACTTTCCCCCCAGTAATTGCATCATTGGAAATTCCGGCTGTGAAAATGGCGTTACGAGTGTTTGGATTCCACTCACGTTCGATAGCTTGCGCCCTTATGGCATCAATTCGAAATTTGAAATGTTTACTTCCACTTTACTTTTTCAACTGCATTTCGAAAATATGAATGCAGTAAGAAATCCAAACAATGAGTCCATTACAAATATTAATTCAATTAAAACCGTATTTGGGTTGAGCAAAATCGTGTAGTAGTTAAAAAAATAAGTATAGCCTCGCTATCAAAATGGATAAGTCTTCCTTCGCCTAGCCATTGGGGTAGGCTCTCCTAATACGGCTCCGCCAAATCCCACGATCCAGGGTCATCTGGCTGTCTAGTCCCAGCGCCTTCAGGTCGTTCCCAACTGTGGACATCCACGTTGGTCCTGGTCCCCTCCTTCCGTCTTCCAGTTCAAGGGTCTTGTGAACGATGTACTCATTGTCCCTCCTACTCACATGACCGTAACACCGCAGACGACGTTCCCTTGTTTTATCAAAATAGATAAGTATTTTTTTAATCATTCCGTAAAATAACCTGCTTGTTACGAAATTGTATATTTTTTATTCTCTTCTTTTCCGTGTCAATGGCAAACTAGCTTCGCAGAGATTACCCTATATATGGCCTTTCTTTTATTCTCTTGCCATTGTGGTGGGAGTTTGACTGTCTTTTTGTAGTTTCCAAGGGTGCCGTAATGTAAAATTACACTTGAAGGCACCATTCTTGCTTCTTTTTTAATGCTAAGACTCATATTTTATTAAATTATCTCTTTCTGAAATGATAAATTATTCAAATTTTCAGACAAATGTATTTAAAAGACATTTAGTTGAGATAAAAAAATATTTTGTCGTTATATACAGGATGGAAAAACTCGCGTAAAATATTTTAAATGCCGCTTAATTTTGCTCTCTCTACGTTTGAAACGTACGAGAAGGTAAAAGTGCATTTTATTCTGATGACTTATGCTGCTACTGCCCTAAGCTGTCTGTCAATACGTACTTAAAATAGTCAATACAATTTGTTCCGGACTAGACTATTGCCTCAAGATAATAACGAGGAAGTCACAACGTTTATTTGAGGTCTATTCTAATAAGTTGTCAACAGTTTTTTAATGAAAACTAATTTTAATATAAAATAGTTGCCTATAATACGTTTATTTAAATGTTAGTGTATTATCTTAATGACATTCTATAGTAAAGCAATTGAAAAATAGATATATATTCTATTTTCAAATTTAGATATTTTTATGAATATTACAAAATTGACATATATCGAACAATATTCGTTTGATGTTCATATGTACAAAAAATCTTTCGTGGTTATCACAATTGTAGTTTATTGTTTCTTGAAAAAATATGGAAAACTCCATATAAAACAATTAATACGAATGAAAACGTATGATTTTTATAAATTTTATTTGCTAAGACATTATCTAATGCGTATCTGATAATTCCTGAGCAAGACTAAACGTGTCATTCCTTTAAAATATACTAATACATGTATAAATCAGACGTTTTTATTCGTATTAATTATTAATAGCAGTATTTTGTTTCAATGTTCTCATAACAATATATTGGTAAGGAGAAACGAAATTGAAAAGTTCTTCAATAATTTTACTTACTAACTAACTAACCATCAAGCCGTAGGCAGAAAGAATGGACCGCCACACTGTTCTTTCCTAGCATACTTTTCTTGATTTCTCAACATTTATACATCGTGTCATGCACGCCCGTCAAATTCACGTGGCTACATATAAGATCTGATTGATTTGATCGTGTAAAGTTTTCTTCGGTCTTTCTCTATTTCTTGCTCCGTTTACAAAACTAAAATATCTCCAGAAATATAAAGATATGTGTTCTGATTTTTTTTAACATAAGCTAACATAACATGAACATTTATAAAAATAAGCGGTTCTTTTCACCAGATTCAATTCAATTACAGTGATTTGTCTGTACAATAATTTCGAGTAATTTGTCAGGATAACATAATAATGTATTTCAATTATCTCGCATAAAGGGGATGGCTTTGGGCCACAAAACCACGTGCTGCTCTGAAAAAAGTAAGAGTCCTTTTCGGCTTTATCATGCCATCGTATCCTTTATTATTCTTCGTCCTTTTTCCCGCAGACTCAGCCGTTAAACTGAATTTAACGTGTAGATAATATTTAGTATTTCACCGCGGGTATAAACACGAGATAATTCTCATTATCTTTTGTTTATTTTATTTCGTTTTCGTGATGACCTTTTTGGAATGCTTTAAAGTGCCAAGGATTATGAAGCAATATCGCGTTTCTACTCTTTGCCCCTGTTGCGGTAAAAATTAGAGTTTATAAATTTTAGGGTATCATTTCTTTTAGAGATATATTCTTGTTCTCTTCACTAAAACTGACTAAATATTAATATCAATTGTAATATTGCCAATAGTTATATTCAAAAAAATATTTATTGTTTCTTGAACAATGATGTAAAACTCGATATTAAATAATTAATACAAATGTAAACGTCAGTTTTCTGCGTTTACGCACACAGGATGGCGATTTTAGTTTACTCGTATATGTAATACTTAGAATCATTAGTCACCTAGAAATTTGTAAAATCATTTGTAAACAATTTGTAAAAATACGTTTTTCCTAGAAACACTTTATTTCGTCCCACCTCAAATAACTTATGTTTGGTAATTGCGTAGGTTTTAAAGGTTGGCAGCAATATGTTTGATGTGTTTTTGGGTAACACCGTGTGATAATTCCTTCTCGACCGACGTTTCGGAGATCGTTGCAGTCTCCATCTTCAGGGTAAAGAATGTGTTTGATTTATATAATATCATTTAGTATCCCCTACCTATGTAACCATTGCCATAAAATTTCTTAACGAGTTCCAAGAAACAATTTCCAATATTTCTGGACCTAACCAAATAATTATTTGTTAAAAATGTGTAAAGTCACATCAATTTTCGTTAATTACCATATTCTACTCCATTTACTAGTGTATATACTCGTAAACTGCAACGAGTTGAAGTTTCGTCACATTTGATAATGCCTTAGAAGGGCGAAACATGTCATTCCCATAAAATATAATAAAACTTCTAGAAAACTGACGTTTCCATTCGTATTTATTATTCAAATAAATAGGGTTTTTTTCGACAACGCTTTTCGTGAAACTTTATTTTTTTTAACCGTCGCGTTGCCATGTGGTAAATTGAGTTTCCACTGCCAATTTAAAGTTGATTTTCTTAAAACCTATGGACCCTAATATTATAAAAAAAATTGTAATTCTCCATTGAAGTGTTTTCAATATTTCGTAATAAAAAAAAAAGCAAAAAATTACTTCCTTCATCCCAAAAAAAAAAAAAATTTAAGACTGCCCTCACCTTCATTCGTGTTAAGGTAGAATTTGTTTTGCTAATATTTACAACTTTATCAAAAGTGACAAATACTTACTCGATGTTTTGAACGTATTATAAATTATATCTTTGACCTTTTCAATATGTACGTAATAATACCACTGTGGACGGAAACGCAGGACGCAACTTAATAATATCAGAACTGTGAAAATATTAACACTTTACCAAAAGGGACAAATATTAATACGTACTCGTTGTCTTGAAGGTACTATACATTTTGCCTAGGTGCCTTTATCCTCGCTCCGCCGGCCGCGGCGCGCAGACAAGTTTCGACCCGACCCGACCCGATGTCCAGTCGCCCGTATGCTGTGACGCATTACATATCAGAAATCGCATGGTTCCAGAAAAAATTAATAATGATATGTTTTTCAAATAATCCATGTATGTTATAGATATCGATCTATTCCTAATGAAATTCCCTACAAGATGACATAAATTAAATTTTGATTCATCTAGTCATATGCTTGATATTTAGATAAAGTTAGCGGTAAACTGAACTTACCACATGGGAGCGAGCGTTTTGTTTTGAACACGGTACGTTAAGGGTTAAATAGTAATTAAATATGACGATTCTTTTTTGTTAACTACTTTCACTTACTAACTAACTCACCATCACGATATTTCCCTAGAAGGGTAGGCCGACCGATAAAAATCGACCAATTTTGAAACATTATTTAAATATAAATTATACACGAATCTTTTAACATCATAATTTAAGAAAAATATATAAATATAGTTCAAGTTCATTAACTTGCCCTGATTTATGATATAATTATAAAATAAAGGTCAAAGGTAGAATAGACCGCCATACTGATCTGTCCTGACATACGTCTCTAGATTCTTCTACATTCATACATCGTAACATAAACGCTTGTTAAATTTTCCAACTTCGAATGTGGCCGCCTTTTAGTATTTGATTAATCTGATCATGCCATGCTTTCCCTGGTATTCAACGGCTTCGCTTTTCACTCATACTTCTCCCTCTGTCTGTCGATTCCAGCTAGCCCGGCAAAACTGGTCGCTGTCAAAAAACTGACAATAAGTGGAAGCAGTTAATAAAAAACATCGTTTTATCTAATTATTGTTTAAAATGAACCTCCATCGAGAGATTTCTGTAAAATCATTAGATTATTTTAGGTACTTTTATAAAAGAGATGTTAATGTACATGAGACCTTATAAATATATAAAAATATATATTAATTTTAATAGGCTATTGAAAAAAATCGACCAATTTAAAAAAAATCATTAAAAATAAATTATACACGAATCTTTTAATATCATAATTTAAGAAAAATATGACAATAATATGAACTTGCACCTATTTATTATAAAATAACAAAACAAACAAACAAACCATTACGCAGTTTCCCCGCAGTGGTAGGCAGATAGAATAGACCGCCACACTACTCTATCCTGGCATATCTCTCTAGCTTCCTCCACATTCATGCAGCGAGTCATACACGCACGTCGATTCTTCTAACTTCTAACATGACCAACCTCTAAAATTTGGTTAATTTGGTCATGCGATGTTTTCTTCGATCTGCTTCGACTCCGTACTCCATTTACATCATTGAAATATAAAATTATATTAAAAAAATAGTTTAAAATATCAAGATCAAGTGAATTTAACATTTCAAATAATTCTAATTAACAAGAAATCTTAAGTACAAGTAAATATTTATATTCAATTCGCACATGACATCATTGTCGAATAAAAAAAACTTCAAAAACCTAATGATAAAAAGGCGCCATTTTGCAAAATGTTCGATAAATACAAATTATAAACAAGTATTTAAATACTGGCATTTAGCAGCTTATAACAATAATATAAAATATAAAGGAATCCCTGTACATTTGAAAAAAAACTAATTCATAGATTCATTAAATTCAAATTATAAACAAAACATCAAATTTCAGCATTTGAGCAGCATGTGACAAGCTAGCGTGCAACAGTTTTCCAAGATACACCCCTAATATAATCGGGTTTACGAACCCTACTTTTCCAGAAATAAAGTTTTCCTCTATCCCATTACACTTGTGTGAAAGAACCATATTTGTCGCACGAAGCCAAACGTCAATCTCATATTTGTCACGAAAAGATTTCTTGAAGAATTGAACGAATGACATACCGAAAAAATCTTGAAAAGAATTCTCCCAAAGTTCCTACTTAGTTGTAATAATGAAGATTAATTTCAGGGAACATCTCTACTCATATATATTTTTTCTTCTTTGGAAGATTAAATTAAATTGGAATATTTATTCTTTGTATTAGTATATAATAATGATAATGTATAAAATTGTTTTTCAATAGTAAAACATATTAACAAATTTATTAAGAATGATTTAAGATAGTTTTTTCCGCTTTTCCACTTTCCACAAGTTCATTTTTCTTTATATGTTTCAAAGGTTTAACACATTCATCATCTTAAACCTATCCAAAAAAGCTAAAATGGCAATGGTGTTCTTCTACCGGACCCTTATGTATGGAAGCGAAGCATGGAACTGGCAAAAGAAGGAGTTGTAATGAAAGTAGAATAATGAGATATCTTAGATGAATGTGTGGATATTCTGTGTATGATAGAGTGTCGAATGAAAATAAAAGAAGTGAATGCGGTGCGAATGATGGTGTTATGAACAAAATAATGAAAGGACCATAAAGATGGTTTGGACATATGGAAAGAAAGAATGAAGAAAGAATAATAATAATTTATGTATATTTGCAACCAAGGGGGAACGAGACCACATTTAAGCTACGCAACTCTCCCTCGATGTCCCGCCGTGCACACATAGCAATACAACAGCAAAATAAAATACACAATTGATACATAAATAGCATATATTAGAGATAGAATAAAAAAATAAATAATGCACAATGAGAATGCACAATTAAGACTGAACTAACTAACTAACTAACCATCACGCCGTCTTCCCGAAGGGGTAGGCATAAAACATGGACTGCCACACTTTTCTTTCCTGACATATTTCTCTCGCTTCCTCAACATTCATACATCGTGTCATGCACGCGCGTCGATTTCTCTGACTCCTCACATGGCCGACATTCAATATTTGATTTATTTGATCGTGCCACGTTTTCCTCGGTCTTCCTCTATTTCGGGTTCCATTTACATCATTAACATATAATTTTTACCATTCTTTCTTCATTCATTCTTTCCATATGTCCAAACCATCTTAATGATCCTTTCATTATTTTGTTCATGACACCATCATTCGCACCGCATTCACTTCTTATATTTTCATTCGACACTCTATCGTACACAGAATATCCACACATTCGTCTAAGAGATCTCATTTCTACTGCATTTATTCTACTTTCATCCTTCTTTTGCCAGTTCCATGCTTCAGACTGCCTTTGATTATGTTGAGATTTCAAAAATGTATGCACGAGCGGTCTACCTATCCAACAATCGAATGTGTGGGACAGCCATCACATTGCATGGTTTCTATTGTAGGTATAGTTTTGAAACTGTCGGGGACATTATTTCGCTGGAACACTAGCACCGACTGGAGCTCACGAACGGTAAACGTGACCGTTATGTCTCTATACGAGTACCAGACTCTTACCTTAGATTATTTTCTCGATGGATAAATATCTCCTGCGGATTTTTTATCCATGATAAACTGCATCAATTTTGCTCTCAAACTACCCATTTAGTAGTTTTATTATTATAAATTAAGAGTGTTTAAAAAAATATATATTGTATAGGGTGTTTTTTTTAGAGTTATACAATACATATTCAAAATGAAAAATACACATTAAAATAATGTTAATATCTATAATATTGGCTTTATTTAATAGAAAATTTTATTCCATTATTGTTTAAATATGATTTCGGGCATGAATGAAGCGCAATCGTGAAATCCAATTTTTGACAATTGTTGTCTTTGTGGATGCGTATTATCCAATAGAGTGTACCTGGTGCGAAAATGATCCATGGTCTTCCGAATAACTTGCTCGAATGGACGATTATTTCGACCGTAAAATGGACGTAGTGCACGATAAGTTTGGCGAACCGAACCATAATTTTCAAAATAAATTTGCACAAATTGCAAGCGCTGTTCTGACGTTAGTCTATTCATGGTAAAATGGAAAAATATACTGTCTACAAATCAACTGTCAATTGTCAAATTAACAGTCTGTAAAAACAATGTTGCCAGTTTAAAAACCAAACCTCTAAAAAAAACTATACTTACACATACAGATTCGCATATACAGTCGCTTACGAAATCCCCTCCGGACGCCGCCCACTTGGAAAACCGCTTAAGAGAAGAGGCACTGCTGGTCCTCATCATCCCAGGAGACGAGATGATTTCCGTGCCACAGATCGTCAGATCTATTAAAAGAAAAATAAGAAGAAGTATATTGTTGACAATAAAAATGTGTTAGCTGCTGAAATCGATATTAACTATAATAGATAAACAGGTTGCATAAAACTTAATATATATTATAAAATAATACAAACGTTTTCAAGAAGCTTTACTTTATTTCAGGGAATGACATGTTTTTTCCTTGCTAAAACCTTATCTAATGTTAAAAATCAAATATTAAAGGTCAGCCATGTTACAAGTAGAAAGAATCCACGTGCGTGTATGACTCGCTGTATGAATTTGAAGCAAACTTTTTTGGTGTGTCAGGATCTAGCAGTGTGGCGGTACATTCTCTCTGCCTACCGCTTTGGTGAAACTGTATGGCGATTTGTAGTGTTTTGTTGTTGATAAAACTTTAGCAAGAAAAATAATGTTATTTCCAAAATAAATTTGATTTAGCCGAAACACTATGATACTTCAACAATATTAACTGTTAAAATTTATATCACTGTTATGAAGTCACAATTTTTATTATTCACTTTTTGAAAGTCACGACAGCTGTTTCGCCAACCGATGTTGGCATCATCTGGTGTTACAAACAACATAATTGTTTATAATCATTATTTGCCGATTTGCACCTTTTAATGGAACTATATACATAATACGAGTACAGTACACTTAAACAAATCGCGAACAGTAATGGACGACAATATCTCAAGCACGTTTTAAATTTATTTTAATCAATCACTCGAGTGTATTCAATGAAGTCTGACTTTTAGCCTGATTGAGTCGCAGCTCGGGGCTAAAGCACCCCTAATAGCTACTATTAAGTAATACTTAACTGCTTCCATTGTTCTTTTCTTCCCTTAAGAATCGCAGATACTACTCCGATCCACTCGAGAAATGCGGAATTTTCACAGAAGGATTTCGTTAAACAAATGATGATTCCTTTCGGTATAAATTAAATTTCACACACTAAATTACATAAAACAAGTTTTTTTTAAAAAGCTTACTCCACTTAAAGTAAATAAATAAATATAAAACACAAAAAAATCATTGATAATATAATGTAGAAAAATATAAATAGTTAAATTTCACTTAGGTTTATGGCTTCAACCGGTCTTCTACGCTCTTACATTGTCGACGACACGGTACAGCGTAGAAGGAGTTAAGCAAACATTACCCACCACACATATATAACCACCTTTTGAAAATTGAAAATTGAGAAAAACGAGTTAACGCTATTATTGCATAGTCATCAAATATTGTTATATATCTATATAAAGATCTCGCTTCCTATGGGTATTGTTATATAGATAGACTACTGTATTGCTATAATGGTTTTGTTTTTAAGAAAATATCGCTACAGATTTGGCTCATAAAATACAATTTAAATTGACAATACTCCAGTTAACAAGGTGTCCCAATTTAAGTATCTCGGGTCGGTCCTTACTGGGGACGCCAACGTAGACACTGATGTCAAAGACATGACAAACACTAGAGAGGTGGAGGTCTCTATCTAGTGTCCTGTGTGATCAAAAAGATCCAATCAAGACTAAAGGCAGAGTCTACAAGACTACAATGAGGCCCGTCATGCTATATGGAGCAGAGTGCTGGACCAACAAAAAAGTCCACGAACGTCGAGTTCACGCTGCCGAGATGAAAATGCTGAGGTGGGCCGGAGGCGTCACAAGGCTGGACCACGTAAGAAACGAATACGTGAAGGGTAGCTGTAAGGTTGCCCCAATAACGAAAAAAATAAGAGAATCTTGAATCCGGTGGTACGGTCATGTGATGCGAAGAGAAAGCGAACACATTGTCCAAAAATCTCAGCATTCCCACAAAACCAAGAAAAAGAGGTCGCCCAATGGCAATATGGTTGGCCAACATGGAAAAGGAGCTCCAACGCGAGAACCTGACAGTGGAGATTAGTCAAACTAGAAAAGTGTGACGTTTTCTTACGAGGAGGGCTGACCCCAGATGATGGAAAATGGCAAAGGGAAAATTTAAAGAGGCAAAGGAAAAATAAAATGGCAAAGGAAAAATATCGTTTTTGAAAAGACATTTCATTAAAAATACATCGACGAAGAGTGCCTTGTAGTGATGGAAGATATAGTAATGTTGACTTGGTGGTCTATGGGTCGATATTTAATATTTACTATGGGGTAGAGTTTATAACTAACTAACCGTCACGCCGTCTCCCCGAAGGGGTAGGCAGAAAGAATGGACTGCCACACCTTTCTTTCCTGACATATTTCTCTCGCTTCCTCAACATTCATACATCGTGTCATGCACGCGCGTCGATTTCTCTGACTCCTCACATGGCCGACATTCAATATTTGATTTATTTGATCGTGCCACGTTTTCCTCGGTCTTCCTCTATTTCTGGTTCCATTTACATCATTAATATATAATTTTTTTACCATTCTTTCTTCATTCTTTCTTTCCATATGTCCAAACCATCTTAATGATCCTTTCATTATTTTGTTCATGACACCATCATTCGCACCGCATTCACTTCTTATATTTTCATTCGACACTCGATCATACACAGAGTATCCACACATTCGTCTAAGAGATCTCATTTCTACTGTATTTATTCTACTTTCATCCTTCTTTTGCCAGTTCCAGGCTGAAAAATGAGTACAGTTTATCATTGTTCAAAATACAATTTAGTATGTATAAGTAGAATTAATACTTTGTCCGTCAGCGAAATAAACAGACAGTTCATTTGAAAAACAATTTAATTATTGACTAGAAACATGTCGTTTGAATAATATCGTATTTAAAGCAATCGAAGCGAGCATGACATCCAACAGTCTGTGTGATGGCATCATTTCAATGTTGGCATTATAAACAAGAAGTTTAATTTATTCTGTGAATGGTTTGCCAGCTCATAAAGGAAACATCATACAATGAGCATCGCAAACGTTACGGACAAATATTTGCATCGCTTTAAATTCTTTGTGTGTTAATATAGAAACGTTTCATATGGGTGATATCGTTCGTTTGAATTGTACAAATATGCATCAAACTTTCTCTGGCGTTAAAATGAAACAAATGTCTACAGATTTTGTTATTTGTATTTTAAATAGTCCATTGTTTTGGCCGAAACACTATGATATTTTAACATTTTATAACTGTTAATTCAAAAACTTTGTTTTATATCACAAATTGTATTTATTTTACTTTACGACAGCTGTTTCATCAACCAATGTTGACATCATCAGGTCTTAAAAAAATATATATCAAATATCAAATTTAACATTTATATATCAAATGTCAAATTTAACAAATTTAAAATTTGATATATATTTTTTTAACACCTGATGATGTCAACATTGGTTGATGAAACAGCTGTCGTAAAGTAAAATAAATACAATTTGTGATATAAAACAATGTTTTTGAATTAACAGCTATGATATTTTAACATTTTATAACCGTTAATGTATAAACTTTGTTTTATATCACAATTGTATTAATTTTACGACAGCTGTTTCATCAAACAATGTTGACATCATCAGGTATTACAAAAATATATCAAATGTCAATTTTTTCACAATTTTTCGAATCTTTGTGTATTTGTTCCTATGTCAATTTGAATAATTTCTTTGGTATAATTTTGAAGTTCTTGCTGCAATTGAGTTAATTGTGATATAAAACAAAGTTTTTGCATTAACAGTTATAATTTGTATTTTACAAATATCGTTATTGAAATGAAAAACAATATGAAAAATACGTTTACCTTTGAAACAAACCACTTTATTTTTAAATAAAAATAAATTTTTAAATTACGCATTCGCGACACAGAAGCCCTTCATCAGTGAAGTTATCTTCTTCTACTTCTTAATCGTATCCCTTATGATTGAGGATCATATCTATCCTCTAAATTATTGACCATGGCACGCCATGCGCTCCTGTCATCTCCTGTCTCCAGGCTGCAGCTTATAAGAGACCAGTCAACGCCCTGATCAGACCAGAGACTTGGTTGTCGTCCTTGTGGTCGCTTTACCTCTACTTTGCTCAACACGATTAGCTTTCTAATTTTGTCTTGATCTCTCCAAGCTATATGAAAATATTATATATACAAAGTGTAGTTAAAATATTATAAATAGAAAATAAATACATATTTCAACAAATTTTATCATGAATATGTTCAGTTATGACAGATTTAAATGTTTTTTTTAAACGTTTTTAAACATATTTTTGCAAGGCAAAATACCCAGACCCCGAAAAGAACTAAGAATATTATTTAAATAAAATTAAAAATATTTGTAACAACAAATGCATAAATAGTTCGAAAAATATTCATTTTAACATCTGTCGAAACTGACAAAATTCTTGATAAAATGTGATATCGTAACAGCGTTATAAATTTTAATAATATTTAATAATATTGAAGTATCATTGTGTTTCGGCCGACACAGTGGACTTTTTAAACAACAAAAAATTCTGTGATTGCTGTTTTAAAACGAATGAATGCAAAACACTAAAACACCTGTAATTTTTCATCCCCGCAGCGAATTACCTGTCAATAACCCTGGCCGCGCAAACGGTTACTGCGGTATAACTGTATTCCCATCCATCCCTTTCAATTCAGCCCTCAATGCGAGCTTTTATCTCAGCCCACATCCAATCCACCTCCCATGAATATGTATTATTATTTTGCCTCAAAGTGAAGAGGGCACAAACGTATCTAGAGCTCCGATCGTGCATAAAAATTCACAACTGCTTCTGGCGCGAGGCAGCGGCGATAGAACGCAAATAAAACCAAGTGTGCCGGCTACTAGGGTGGCTACAAGGCGCTCGTCTGCGGGACAAGATAGGGCTCGCTATTCGAGACTCTTAAACCGCGACAGAAATATTATTCCAAAAATTACAACCATCAAACCACACACGCGCTAGACTTTGTAAACCCTCATAACATTTTATTTTTGAAGATATACTTCTTTTGGTGCGCTTAGTAGAGGGTGTAATAAAAAACGAAATTACTGTTAAAATTACCTATGCTAAGGCATTATCAAATTTATTAATTTGATATTTACTTTTGATATTAACATTTGATTTGACATTCATTTGATAATGCCTTAGAAGAGCGAAAATGTCATTCCCATAAAATATAATAAAATTTCTATAAAACTGACGTTTTCATTCGTATTAACTAATAAATATACGAGTATGTATAGTTGGAAACGATGCATTTCATAATTCGCGATAAATGTCATTCATATAAAATAACATAAAACATCCAAAAAACTGGACGTTTTAATTTATAGTAATTATGTAATCATATGCGATTTTGAATTAAATGAAAGTTGAAATTTTGTTTTCTAGAGTTCTTATTTTTTTAACATAATAATTAATGCAAATATTTTTTGACGAATACTTGTACATGAATTAGCTAAGTTTTTTTTTAACAACAATTTGTGTTCCGTTATACAATAATAAATTAATATCATATTTCCTGATAAAATTTAAAACACTGTTATATAATATATCACAATTACTTTTTATTTACTGAGTTTCGTGACAGCTGTTTTGCCAACCGATGTTGGCATCATCAGGTGTTACAATAAACTGATGATGCCAACATCGGTTGGTGAAACAGCTGTCGCGACACTCGGTAAATAAAAATAAATTGTGATATACGAGTATAACAGTTTTAACAGTATTAATGTTGAAGTATTATAGTGTTTCGGCCAAAACAATGGACTATTTAAAATGAAGAAAGTTTGTTTCTTGAATGATTATTATAATTATTTATGATAATTTTATATTTTTAAATACGGCGTTTTGTAAAATCAATTATTCCAAGGTCGCACTAGGAAAAGACTAACCGGACAGTGCAGTCTTTAGAAGTTTCTTAAATTTTACGTCACTATCCTCATACTTAATACTAACATGGAAACTATTCCATGCCAACGGACCCGCAACGCTGAAATCACGATCATAGAAACTTGCTTTATTGTCTCTGACTGGAATTGTAATGTTGTTCGTAATTGTTTCTACTGATCGGAGTGAACGTTGCCTTTTCGTTGGTACAGGTGTCACGCAGAGGTCCAAAATATAATAATTTATACGAATGAAAACTTCTGTGGTCTTGAAGTTTATGAAAATTGTATTATTCCTAAGACAGGGGAAATGTGTCATTGACATATTTTTTTGTTATAATTTGCATTTAAAATAAAATAAAATAAAAACTTTTTACTTTGTTTTTCACCACTATGCGGTTATTTTAATTGCCGAATAGTTTCGCTTGTACCCAAGCTTCCTCGGGGCTTCGTAATAACTAATAATTCGGTTATAACGAGGTTCCGAGGAAGCTTGGGTACAAGCGAAACTAGTCGGTTATTAAAATAACCAGAGGTTAGAATATCTAATGATGACTTAAGAAAAAATGTAAGGCGGATGAATGCGTGATAAATAAAATTAATAAAAGGTCACTAAGATGGTTTGGACATATGGAACTAATGGAGGAGGTAAGAATGGTTAAAAATATATATAAAAGTAGTGTGAATGGAAAAATAAGTCGAGGAAGGCCAAGGAAGACATGGCATGAGCAAATTAATAAATTACCGAAAGGCGGCCATGTTCGAAATAGGAACAATCGACGAGCGTGCATGTCACGATGTGTAAATGTAGAAGAGGCGCGAGAATTATGCCAGGATAGAACAATGTGGCGATCCATCCTCTCTGCTTACCGCTCCGGGGAAATGGCGTGATGGTTAGTTCGTTTCATTGTTTATGAAGACATTGACCTTCAACAATTATTTCCCCACAAAGTGAATAAACAATGGTCACCCCAGTAAGTGTAACATTCAATTTCCATCGATCCCTGCGGATCTTGCGTGCGGGGGGTGATATTACACTCCTCCTAACCTAATAACGCACTACACCAAAACATTGTCTGCGATTGAAAACCGCTCATTTTTACGTGATGCGATGCCTTATGTGTTGGTTAGAACCCATACACACGCAAGTGTTATGACAATGTACGTACATGCTTGTGTGTGTAGGTTAAAAACTATTTTGTAACATTTTAAATGCTAACTCCAAGGATTTAAATTAATAATATGATAATTTACGATACAATTGAAAACATAATTAATAATCAGATTCCTCCTTTTACTCCATTCTCCTTAAATACTTTATCTACATTTAGTCTCCAAAAGCTCCCATTCCCACTCAAATGCAAATAAATCATTTATTAATTTTTATATAAATTATTTCTTTTCAAATGCATGTTTTTCCTAAATTACAATTTTATTTAATTTTTATTATCATCATGTAATTTTATTGTTTAATAATATTTATTAGTTATTTAAAAAATAATCACAAATCGTCACGATGGGCGAGAAATTGGAGCAAGTTACCGAAATTACGTATCTGGGAAGCATGCTTACAAGAGACGGAAAAATGGAGAAAGACATCGAAAGAAGGGTTGGTGCTAGGAATAAAATAAATGGCGCACTCAAAGTCATTACTGCAAATAGAAATATATCCACAGAAGCAAAGATGGCAGTACACAATGGAGTTCTAGTGCCAACCAACATGTATGGAAGTGAAGCTTGGAGCTGGCAAAAGAAGGATGAAAGCAAGATAAACGCCGTAGAAATGAGATCACTAAGAATAATGTGCGGGAAAACGTTGTATGATAGAATACCGAACGATGAAATAAGAAAGAAATGTAAGGCAGATCATGGATAATATTAAAAAATGATCCCTGAGATGGTTTGGACATATGGAACGAATGGATGAGAGTAGAATGGTTAAAATTTTGTACACAAGCAGCGTGAGTGGGAAAAGAAGCCGAGGACGACCGAGGAAAACATGGCATGACCAAATTAATCAATTACTAAAAGGTGGTCACATTCGAAGTCGGAATAATCGACGTGCGTGCATGGTACGATGTATGAATGTAGAGGAATCCAGAGAGGTATGCCAGGACAGAGCATTGTGGAGATCCATCCTCTCTGCATACCCCTCCGGAGAAATGGCGAAATGGTTAGTTAGTTTTAGTAAGTATAAGCCAAACTAGTTGGCATCTATTATTAATAATAACCATACCGTGGTTAAATTTAAAGTGTTTTTATTATTTTATATCTATAAAATTACAATATCCTTTGATATGTATAAAATTTGGACACAGATCTACGCCTGCTTCAAAATTCATCCACTCCGCTTCAAACCGACGGCCGTATAATAGAAACGTTATCTCACTTTATTTTCTTAAACGCGAAGGAATCTGATTTAAACCCCAATCTCTGATTCGGGACCGATCTGGGGAGCGGGATCCGTAGAGATTTCACTCTCCCGGCTGAAGTAATGTTGAAATAATGCTACGAACGAATGGAAAAACTTTATTCTTTTCTAATACGAAACTACGTATAACGGGGGTTCTTTGTACGCGTTTCTTTAAAATATAAAATGAAAAGTTTATTGGAATGCTTAGTAAAAATATTAACTGCACGTGAAATAATATTTTGATAAATTTATTGTACATAGATTTTTTTTATTTAATCGATTTAGTATGGGAGTATCGTGAGAGGACTCTCATTATTGATTATTATTATTATTATTATTATGATGATTTGTATTTTAAGTGCGCCGTTTTGTAAAATCAATTACTCCAAGGGCGCACTATGAAATGACTGACCGAACAGTGCAGTCTTCAGAAGTTTCTTAAATTTAACGTCACTATCCTCATACTTAATACTAACAAGGAGGCTATTCCACGCCAACGGACCCGCAACGCTGAAAGCACGATCATATGCAGACGATAACATGAGTTATTTGCCTGACACTATTTATGACGTGTGTTCTTTTAAACAATATTTATGACTATTATTTATCTTTTAAACATTATTATAAATAGTAAATATACTTATTGTATTATAAGTATTATTTGGATCTCAATAGAGACGAAGATGTAAATTATTTTTTGGAAACAGAATATGGTGGTCGAGGCGTTTACAGTACTTATGACCTGTCATTGGTTGGGTTGAGCGATCGCTTTATGTTTAACAACATTCCCCATTCCGCCTTTCTTACGACCACCACGTCTGACAATTTTTTAGAAGATGTATATATGCTAGAATTCTACACTTATCTTCACATTTTTTTGTCCAGTATTTGTCTACAAATATTGGTAACATTCAAGAAAAAACAAAAACTGGTCCAAGTATTTAAAAAAAGCCTAAAAATTGGAGAAGCATTCTTCTGGCGTTGTCTAGCAAATATAGCCTTTCACATTGCATTAAAGATTTTCTGCTTAATGCTTACACCTATTCTTAATAGATGGCGCTAGTGTAGATTGACCTAAAAAATGTGAAGTGTGGCGCAACATAGTAGCATATATACAACTTCCAAAAATTTTGTCAGACGTGATGGTCGTAAGAAGGGTGGAATGGGGAATGTTTCAATTTCAATTTCAATTTATTTATTTTTTAAATCATAAACATTACAGTATATAACCAAAGCGCTTATGACTATACAGGTAGGATAAAAAAACAACTAAAAAACTATTGTAAACAGTAGGTAAATACAATTATGAAATTTAAAAATAGACAAAAACACAAAAAAAAACACGATATAATTAAAAATTAAGACCAAATAAGTAATTAGAAACAATAAGAAGAACAACACATTATATAAGAGATAGGTGTTTTCTGAGGGTAGCCTCACTATCGTGGAAGATGTCCACATCCGAAGAGATGCGGTTTAATAGGATTATTGCCCTGCCCACGGGCATTACCTTAGGTAGATTGGTTCTACACAGTGGCAGGTGAAATAATCTATGTTGCCTTTGTCGCAGATAATTGTCGGGGACAAACGAAGTCAAGTCATTCAAAATATCAGAGTTATGTATTCAACCACGAATCAGTTGAAAAAAGTGAACACCCAGGTGGATAGTTCGTCTAATTTCCAATGATTGGTAGTCCAGCATACCCAGCAATAAATTAGTTGGGTACAGCCAGGGGTAGTAACCGTTATCTTTAAGGTACAGAAATCGTAAGAATAAGAATGTTAAGAATTAACCTCCCTTTGGTGTAAATCCAGGATTTCGTATACAGATATAAGTATACATTCACAAATATTTGTTATTCAAATATTCTGGTCAATTCTTTGGCATATAGAATGGAATAATACTCCTGGCGGCTTCTAACAATATGTTCGCATTGTGTTAATAAGGTAGTTTGCTAAATGCCGAAAATCATTCTCCATAGATGGCGTTAGTGGGTCGGTTGTATAGGTTAATCTTGAAAAAAATTCACAAGAGCAACCAAATCTACATAGATGGCGACTGACACGTGAAGATAGATATGGATTTTGAAGTATATATACATCTTCCAAAAAATTGGCATGCATGATCATAATAACAAAGGTGGAATGGGGAATGTTGTAATTACATAAAGCGTGCGCTTAACCCAACCAATGACAGGTCATAAGTCCTGTAAACACCTTGATCATCCATGTTCAGTTTCCAGTTTGCGTCTTCGTCTCTATTGAGATACAATTAAAATAAGAATGTTGTTAACATAAAGCGATATACAATCAATCCTTAAAAATTATTAACCCGCAATGGGTAAAATCCAGTATTTATCTACAAATATTGGTAGAATGTCGTGTTATATTATATCAAGTGATTTTCTCATCAGATTCAATAACGATGAATGTTATTAGCCTTCGTGCAAAATATAGAGTGGAGATTTAGTTTGAATATAATATGTAATGTAGGAACTCATTATACGAAGTCGATCGTGTTTGCTGCACCATGTAAAACATTTTCAATTCAGCGGCATCGCTCGTGAAGCGGCACGAAAACCCATAATCATATTATCAAACCATTTCAATTGATGCGTCTAGGCGAGTACTCAGTATTCCTTAACATTACCCTGCAAACTTCTATTTTATTGGAATATTTCCAGTGCGGGTATTGCCATTAGATATAATATTCCGCACACCTGGATGCATTGAATGCATTCCCGGAAACACATAACGACGTGCCAGATCTGCTCCCGAGGGAATGAAACTGGAAATTCATTCAGCTCATAATGCTGCATTTATTGTACAACATATGCATATATGATTGATTAAAAAAATCAAATAAAATACTGTATATTATATTTAATTTGTATAAGTTACTAACTAACTAAACATCACGCCGTCTACCCGAAGGGATAGGCAGAAATAATGGACTGCTATACCTTCTTTCCTGACATATTTCTCTTGCTTCCTCAACATTCGTGTCATACACGCGCGTCGATTTCTCTGACTCCTCCCATGACCGACATTCAATATTTGATTCATTTGATCGTGCCACGTTTTCCTCGGTCTTTCTCTATTTCTAGTTCCATTCACATCATGTTCATATACTTTATTTATTCTTTCTTCATTTTTTCTTTCCATGTGTCCGAATCATCTAAATGATCCTTCCATTATTTTGTTCAAAACACCATCATTCGCACCGCATTCACTTCTTATATTTTCTTTCGGCACTATATCATACACAGAGTATCAACACATTCGTCTAAGAGATCTCATTTTACTGCATTTATTCTACTTTCATCCTTCTTTTGCCAGTTCCATGCTTCGCTTCCATACATAAGGGTCGGTACAAGAACACCACTGTGCACTGCCATTTTTTGGTTTATGATGACAAATTTAAGTGCATCATTCACTTTTTTGCCTGCCCCAACCCTTCTTTCAATATCCCTCTCCACTCGCCCATCTAAACTTGTAAACAATCATACTACATAAATACACAACTCATCTACTTGCTCCAAATTTTCACAATTCACGCTAATGTTGCAGACTGTCATGATTTCTTATTTTTCAAAAAATTATAAATTCCTTATTAACAAATTGTCGTCATTTTATCTGTAACAAAAGTAATTTTTATTTAAACCGTTTTGTACGTCACCTTTAAACCATTGACGATTATATAACAGATTTTTTTTAAGTTGCACGAAAACTCTTAAATAATAATCAAAATGTATGAATAAAGAAAGAAATGTAATATAAATAGAATGAATGAAGAAAGAATGGTAAAAAAATTATACGTTAACGATGTAAATGGAACCAGAAATAGAGGAAGACCGAGGAAAACGTGGCACGATCCAATAAATCAAATATTGAATGTCGGCCATGTGAGGAGTCAGAGAAATCGACGCGCGTATATGACACGATTTATAAAAGTTGAAGAAGCGAGAGAAATATGTCAGGAAAGAAAAGTATGGCAGGCCATTATTTCTGCCTACCCCTTCGGAGAGACTGCGAGATGGATAGTTAGTTAGTTATACACATTGACGATTTTTGTTTTCTATACAAACCTGACGGAAATAATAATTTTTAATTGTTTTTATTTTAGCTGGAACAGATGTAATTTTTTTATTTTAACCTTCACCTAAGATTTTGTTATTTGCACGAAAATTCTTTAATATTAATCAAAATGATGATACTACAAAAAACATGTATTTCATCTGTGAAATATTGATAAAAGCGTGTCTTATATCAAGCACCCTTGTTATATTATATATCTATAAAATGGCGTTCGGAAACCTTTCGAACTTATTACAGACAACTTCGAAGCCACACGAGACACCTACGGGGCACGATCCAATATGAAAGTACGTACCCCACTCGCGCCATTCCTTCACCACCAATCGATACTCTTTACCAGCTCCCAGAACATATTGTCTGTATTCTTTCATAAGATCGAAGATTTAATGCACGGCTACCCTTACAACCTCTGATTTACCCTTGCCAAAGTGACCAAATCCAATTTTTCCTGAGAAATTCTTCGTCTACAACTTGTTTTTCATCAAAATAATCTAATTTCAAAAAGTGTGTGTTTGAAATAAACCGTTAGGCTCTTTAACTTAAATATAATTATTTATTGTTTCTTGAACAATGATGTAAAACTTCTTACTAAATAATTAATACGAATGAAAACGCAATTTTTTTTAGAAGTTTTATTATATTTTATGGGAATGTCATGTTAACTTAGCCATGTTTACAAGAATGACATGTTTACACCCTTCTTAGGCATTATCAAATGTCAAAATCGCATTTGCCTTAGAAGGGAGAAACATGTCATTCCCATAAAATGTAATAAAACTAGAAAACTGACGTTTTCATTCGTATTAATTAAAATAGCGTTATTGGAAATAATATTAGAATTTATCAATGAAAGCGAAAATAGCCGTTCACAGTAGAGTTCTGGTCTCAACCCTCATATATGGAAACAAAGCATGGAACTGACAAAAGAAGGATGAGAGTAGAATACATGCGGTAGAAATGAGGTCCCTTATACGTATGTGTAGTAGAACGATATACGACAGAATTTCAAACGCTGATATAAAGAAGGAATGAAGAGCGGAAGAAGGTATTATGAATAAAATTATGAAAGGATCGCTGCGTTGGTTCGGACATATGGTGCGCATGGATGGAGAAAGAATGGTTAAAAAAGTATACGTTAACGATGTAAATGGAGTACGGAGTAGAGGTAGACCGAGGAAAACATGGCATAACCAAATTAATCAAATTTTAAAGGTTGGTCATATAAGAGGTCGGAAGAATCAACCTGCGTGTATGACTCGTTGTATGAATGTTGAGGAAACTAGAGAGCAGGATAATGTAGTGTAATAATAACGGTCCATTCTCTCTGTCTAACCCTGCCCGTCACTTCCATTCATAAGGGTTGGCACTATAGCTCCATTATGTACCGCCATCTTTGCTATAGTTGAAATATTTATATTTACTTAATCCAATATGTAACGTGATAAACTAATAATATTTTCGAAGAATTGTCGGCGGCAAATTGAAAGCGAAAAACTTCTGGCAATGATTCTGCTGAATTATAGAGACCTCCATTCTAATAATCTCATTCCATATAGTATTACGGCGAATATGTTACGTCAATAAATATGTTATTTTTTGTGGAAAATTTTCCAAATAGCTTTCATGTTCCGAGCATATTTAAAGATAAAATAGTTTAGCATTTGTTCCGAAAACGGTCCCCGATCTGTATCAAATATAATATTTATCTCAATGACCCTACGTGATGTCTTTCACGAATATGTATAATATGTGAATTGAAATTCATGGTGCGTTCGGTGATATTGGAATACTCTGAATGATCTCTTCAAATTGAAATATTTTCCTACGTTTTTAAATTGAACACAACTTGTAAATACCTGTTCAGGATAAGTATTAAGAATTTTTATACATACTTTAATATTATGAATATATTCTATTCGTTTCGATTTTATTTTTGAAAGCCTTCTTCTTCTTGTTCAGAATCATATTATAGAGATATTATAAGAGTAGAGGTCTTTAGAATTCAGTGGAATTATTCATTGCCAGAGTTCTTCGCTTTCAATTTGCCACCGATAAATCTTCGAAAATATTACGCATATATCACGTAACATATTGAATCAACTTATAAAATACCTGTACAGAATAACAATAATTGTCATTGCAAACAAAAGCCTATCCAAAAAAGCTAAGATGGCAGTGCACAATGGTGTTCTTGTGCCGACCCTTATGTATGGAAGTAAAGCATGGAACTGGCAAAAGAAGGATGAAAGTAGAATAAATGCAGTAGAAATGAGATCTCTTAGACGACTGTGTGACAAATCTGTATATGATAGAGTGACAAATTCAAGTATAAGAAGTGAATGTGGTGCGAATGAAAGTGTTATGAACAAAATAACAACAACAACAACAAACCATCACGCCGTTTCCCCAAAATAAAGAAAGGGTTATTAAGATGGTTTGGACACATGGAAAGAATGAGTGAAGACAGAATGGTAAGAAGGTATATGTAAACGGCGTGAACGGAGCTAGAAATAGAGGAAGGCCGAGGAAAACGTGGCACGATCAAATCAATCAAATATTGAATGTCGGTCACGTAAGGAGTCGGAAAAATCGACGTGCGTGCATGACAAGATGTATGAATGTAGAGGAATCGAGAGAAGTATGTCAGGACAGAACAGTGTGGCGTTCCATTCTTTCTACCTACCCCTCCGGGGAGACGGCGTGATGGTAAGTTAGTTAGTTAGTTAGTACAGAATAACTATTAAGAATTTATAAATTATACATATTGAACTGGCATGAGAAGGACGAAAGCAGAATAAATACAGTTTAAATGAGATATCTTTTAAACTGTTAAATTAAATAAATTTTTGTAAATATTGAATGTCGGCCATGTGAGGAGTCAGAGAAATCGACGCGCGTGCATGACATGATGTATGAATGTTGAGGAATCGAGGGAAATATGTCAGGAAAGAAAAGTGTGACAGTCCATTCTTTCTGCCTACCCCTTCGGGGAGACGGCGTGATGGTAAGTTAGTTAGTAAGTTGATATTTTTTTAGAAAACAAGCCTTTTCATTCGTTTTAAATTGTTATACGAGTATAAGTAAAATAAGTACGAGTATTTCGCATGCCATATTAGCAATTCATTGATAACCAAGAGATGTCTTCACTTTTAAAATATCTACCTCCACCATAACCATTATTTCTGCAAACCAGCTCAAATTTATATTATTTCTTGTCACTACTTGTACCTTGTACCTTGAAACCCTACCACAATATAATAAAATACGTCGCTCGCTAATTGTTAGTCGTGTTCATATTGCTCATCTCTAGTACATTTATTTATTAATCCTTCCTTATTTAATGATCTGATTATTCTTAACTTTAATATCGTCTTAACTTGTCTTAGGCTTAATTTTTACTGTTACTGTATTAAAATGTTCTTAGATTTTTGTTCATTATCTATAGGGTGTTTAAGGCTCGACACCAGAGAGCGCCAGCGTATATATCGGACCTCTGCGTGACACCCATTCCAACGGAAAGGCAACGTTCACTCCGATCAGTAGAAACAAGTGCAAACAACATAGCAATTCCAGTCAGAGTCAATAAAGCATGTTTCTATGATCGTGCTTTCAGCGTTGCGGGTCCGTTAACGTGGAATAGCCTCCATGTTAGCATTAGGTATGAGGATAGTGACGTTAAATTTAAGAAATTTCTGAAGACTTTACTGTTCGGTCAGTCATTTCCTAGTGCGCCCTTGGAGTAATTGAATTTTACAAAACGGCGCACTTAAAATACAAATCATCATAATAATAATAATAATAATCAACAAAAGGTGTAGAGGAATGTTATGGAATTTATGATAAAGGATCTTGGTATCGTTTATGAAAGTAGGCTGACTTTCCATGCTCACATCGAGAGAATATGTGGAGTTGCACTGAAAATGTTGGGATTTATTCTCCGAACTGGTAGAGTTTTCAAGAATCCCTATGTTTTGCGAATTTTGTATAACTCATTGGTCCGGAGCCGGCTCGAGTGTGGCTCGGTGATATGGAGTCCCCACGAGGCGAGATACTCGCTCATGTTAGAGAGGGTTCAGAAAAGATTTCTGAGATATCTCTACATGAGGGAGTTTGGTAGCTATCCGTGGCTTTATCCCACTGCATTCCTCTTGGGCATGCTGGGGACCAATAGTTTACAGATAAGAAGGGATGGGTGCACACTTACCCATTTCTTCAGACTTATCAGGGGATTCTTTGAGAACTCCGTCATCTTGGAGGCTATCCATCTTTATGTTCCGGATGGCTATCTTCGACAGCGTCAGCACAGACTGTTTTATCTCCCAGCATGCAGAACCAACCTGCCTCTGGTGATGCCGGTGGGGAGAGCAATCACAAACATGATCGCTTCGGAGATCGATGTCTTTCATATTCGTGAAAGTACATTCAGAAGACAAATACTCTTGACTTTGGAGAGTATTTGGTATTCTAATGTCGAACCATCTCTCATGCGTTCCTGGTATTATATATTCCTTATGTTTTACCTGTTCTCAATAGATGCCTTAAACTATAAAAAATGTTTGTAATGTCTTTTGAGAAAATAAACTGATTTGATTTGATTTGATTTGATAAATAAATATTAAATAGTCCATTGTTTTGGCCGAAACACTATGATATCTTAACATTTTAAACTGTTAATGAATAAAATTTGTATTTTCTATCAGAATTGTATTTTATTTTTGGCGATAGCTGTTTCATCAACCTATGCTGACATCATCAGGTTTTACAATAATATATCGAATGTCAAATTTTCGTGATTTTTCGAATCTTTATGTTTATTTGTTCCTATGTCAATTTGAATAATTTCTTTGATATAATTTTGAAGTTCTTGCTGAATTAGAGTTAGGTAACTAAATATTTTAATTAAAAGAACGGTTAGTTATTATTAATAGGAGGAAATATTTAAGGTAGAAAATATAATAATAAAATAATAATAATAATATTAAAACAGTAATAAGAAGGAACAATTACACATAGTTAAGAGTCAAAAACGATTAAACATAATAAATTTAAATTAAAAATTAAAAACGATAAAGAATAACAGGAAGTACATAGATTACATTAATAGGAAATATGACAAAAGTTGAAGGTAGTATTATTCTTTTTTAGCTAGATTGTACAGGGGAAAAGTTTTTAATGTACTATATACAATGGGGAATGAGAAGGAATTTGGTTATTTATAACATTAAGTTTTCATTTGTTGGCCTTTAAAATTTCTAAATTTTCTAATTTCTCAAATTTTTTAGGATTATTTGCTATAATGTGTAAAAATTTTGTGTTTTTGGTCTCGAAATGATGGTCAAAATTCACACAATGATTGGCCATTTCCGAAAAGATGTTTCTGTTTTCGTAAAATTAAATACAATTGTGATACAAAAAACAAACTTTATTCATTAACAGTTTAAATAATTATTATTACTTAGAGATATATAAATTAGGTACATTTCTCTGATGGCTTGGCGAGTAGTGTATTTTTTCACCCCCCTCATTGTATTTAACGCGAACAGATGTATGAATTTATTTCGCCCCTAGCCGCTGAAATTTCGCGAATTAATTTCGCAACCGAAGGGTAGATTTTTGTTATTTCATTTCTGAAATATGAATTTCAGATCCTGTAAATTGAATAAAACATAATCTGGGGAAAACAAATAAGTCTGCTGTAGTGTCGGGGGCGAATGATTTTCTTTTTGCTTCAGCTCTGAGGGGGTGTTTAATGAAAAACGGTTTATTTCATCTATATAACACGATTTTAATTATTGTTTTTTTGTAATACTCTATTCTTTTTCGTAACCTCATTACTAAGGATCGTGACCCCTGAAGACATGTGATTAACCTCTTCGACCTCTTTTGTCCATTGTTCATGGTATTTGCTCTAAGAGATCGTTTTTCAAATAGGTGATGTGCTGTAGTTCTGACGTTTTTCATCAATATGCTAAAACGATTAAATAAACCTCTTTGATTTATTATTAAAAACTAAAATAAGAGTTGTCGTAGAACTGTCCAAATCCAAAAAAAACTGCAACAGGCTTAAGACAAGGAGACAGTTTAGCCCATTTCTTTTCAAACTCATTATGGATGATTAAAAGGGGATATCACATTCCTTATTTTGTGATACTGCATAGGGAAGGGTGTAGTGAGCATCACGGATGATGCTGCACAAGTATCAGTGTGTCTCAAGGAGACCACATGGAACAATAAGTAGGTTTATGATAACTGACAGTAAGGCCCGAATATATTAAACAAAACCTGCGTAAGGCATATACTGACATATAGCATTGAGACCAGAGCGGATACTACAGAAACGAAGGCTGAACTTCGGCTGGCAGAGATCGCTAAGATCAATAACACGAAAACTCTTTGAAATAGGAAGAGGAACATGGCTATTCGCAAAATCTGCATGGTAGTACAGGTAGATATCGTAAGATGGCCCAGACATTGCAACCGATTCCAAAAAGTGTCCAAAAACATATAATATGATTCTCGTCATTGCCAACACAATTAGTTAGTTTAAAATGTCAGAACATTTGAATTGTCAAATGGATATGAAATATTTATTTAAAATAGATAAGTAATCGTAGTTTTATAAATCATCCATTGACTTCCTACATTAATCCTCTAGTTATTTAGCATGTAATCACATAAATCTTAATTTTGGAATAAATAATAAGTTATTTACATTTTTTAATGTTGAACGTTTTATAACACAATCATCCGAAAAACGACTAGTTTCACTTAAACTCAAGTCTCATCAGGGCAATATAAGAACTTAAAAAAAATGATCAGAACCAGATAAAAGAATTATGAGTCTGTTGAATCGCTCTATACATCATTACAGCGCGAGCCAAATCAATGTAAAAAGTATATCTATTTATATTGATTCTCATGACATATGATAGGTAGCTTATCTATTTTCATACTGCCATCGCCGGGAATAGAACAAGGGATCATCGGTGTGGCAGTCAAATTAAATCAAATCAAATCAAATTAGTTTATTTCATCAATAGACATTACAAAATTTATTTTTAAGGCATCTATTGAGAACAGGTAAAATAATATAGTATATATAGTATACTACCAGAAACGCATAAGAGATGGTTCAAAATTAGGAAGACAGGATACTCTCCAGAATTAAGAGTATTTGCCTTCTGAACGTACTTTCACTAACATGAAAGACGTCGATCTCCGAGGAGACCGCGTTCAGCAGACTAATTGCTCTTTCCACCGGTGTCACCAGAGGCAGATTGGTTCTGGCGGCCGGTAGGTAAAACAATCTGTGCTGTCGCTGTCGGAGATATCTATCGGGGACAAAAAGCCGAACACCCTCCAGTACGGCCGAGTTTCCGAAGTATCCCCTAATTAATCTAAAGAAATGGGTAATTAGATGTCCATCTCTTCGAAGCTGAAGATAATTGCCGTGAGATAGAGCCAAGGATAGCTACCATCAAACCTCTTTCCACTCTGTTACGAAGGACGTCATGTTGTTAAATTACGAAATATTATACATATTTTTTTATTCGCGTGAGAAACAGTCATAATTTAAATATATTTTAATCTAGCAAAGAGTCGATAGCCGGGATGTATCAATGTTACCTTCATTATGAACGCTTCGGTGACTGTAAAATATTCATTTACTTCAACATTTTTCAAACGGTTCCCCCCGCCCCTCTCGACCCCAAAAGCCTCTCAAAAACCATCCCCAACAACAAAGTAAATTTTTGTTTGCTCGACCGCCCAGCGTGCTCATTCACGCGGCAAAATTACTCGAAAATTCCTCTTCCTATACAACATGTAGCGCCCATACATGTACATGTACGTGGGAAAAATTCCTTTAACTCTGCTATTGCACTGCTGAAATTCTTTCCTTTATAATTGCGAAAAATGCTCCGAAATCGGTGAACAGTTTATAAGTTCGCCGGAAACAAATTAGGTACGAATCTACAGATTTCTGTATTACCGGCAGTTTATAATTGCGGTACAAACTTTCAAGCTGCAGCAGTATACTCGTATAACTGACCGCATTAAAACACATCAAATTTTATTTTAGATAAAAAAAAATTAAGAACGTAAATTTCCACGGTTATCATATACAGAAATATTTTTCGGGGTGAAACCGTGTTCCGTCTCGTCAAGCTCCACCAACGTTTCGGAGGCCCTTGCGGCCTCCATCATCAAGGTGTTAGAAATTCGGCTATTCATAACTTAGAAATATTTCATAACTTAGATATATAGGCCCTTGCGGCCTCCATCATCAGGGTGTTAGAAATTCGGCTATTCATAACTTAGAAATTAGAAATTCGGCTATTCATAACTTAGAAATAAAGCTATTCATAACTTTTCTTAATATATTCTAAGTTATGAATAGCCGAATTTCTAACACCCTGATGATGGAGGCCGCAAGGGCCTCCGAAACGTTGGTGGAGCTTGACGAGACGGAACACGGTTTCACCCCGAAAAATATTTCTGTAAAAAAAATTATTTACACGAAAAGAAGAATTAAAACTGGTAAGAGGGAATTTTTATTGTATTAACCCAAAAAATGTTTCATCATTCAATAAATATTTCATACGAATAGTTTACTGTTCTAAATCTGCAATATCCAACATGTAATATGAATTTGCGGAATTCGGCTTAGTTTTCACTCTGACTTCTATTTTTTTCATCCGTAACTTATATAGTAACGTTCTCTTCTACTTAATTAAAATGGCAAAAAAATATATAATCGTTCCTAATAACTTTTGTTATTTTATTGTTTTTTTTTAATAACAACGAATGAAAACGTCTGTTTTCTAGAAGTTTTACTATATTTTATGTAAATGATGTAGTAAATGCCTTAGACAGGCAAAACTTGTCATTTACATAAAATATATGAAAACTTCTAGAAAATAAACGTTTGTTAAGCTCAGCCATTGGCGTTGGAGTTACAATCAAGTTGTTTAAATTGATTTGCTGTTAATTCTATTGATTTAAGTAAATTATATTTATCTATAAATAATACACAGGTAAATATATTATAAATACATTTTTTTCTATTGTTATCGGGTGATGAAAGTATACTGAAGACATATTGAGAAAATTAACTCATACAAGTTCAACAAGAAACAAAGACCATCGCAATGTTAGGCAATTTTTTTAATTATTATTCCCAAGTGCTTTTTTAATACCAAATGACCCTACATATTAGTATGGTTTTACAGTATTTTTTCTAGTTGACTTCTTACAAAAAAATATCGAAAATGATTAGAAATATTTTCAAATATATGATATAATATTTTGTTATGGCAGGCATTGGTTGAAATGGGATAAATTATACGAATGTGTTTTAAATCTGTATATGATAGAATACCAAATACAAATATAATATTTAAGGATTAATTGTATCTTAATAGAGACGAAGATGCAAATTGGAAACACAATATGGTGGTCGAGGCATTTACAGGACGTGTGACCTGTCATTGGTTGGGTTCAATGCTCGCTTTATGTTACGTTATATACGCAACATCCCCATTTCTCCCTTCTAACGACCACCACGTCTGACAAATTTTTGGAAATGTATATATGTATGCTACAATGTCGCACCACGTTTCACATTTTTGAGTTCAATCTACACTAGCGCCATCTATTAAGATTGGATTAAGCATTATGCAGAAGATCTTTAATAACGCAATGTGAAAGGCTACCGCCATTAACATACATTGCTAGATAACGCCTGGAGATGTCTCTAAATTTTTTATGCTTTTAACTTGGACCAGTTTTTTTTACACAAATGTAATAGAGTGCGAGTGCAATAATATGAATAAACAAATGAAATTTCATCAAAGCGGTCTTGAAATAAACGAAAAAAAAATGAGGAAGAAAATATTTATTAAAGATTTGAATGGAGCAAGAAATAGATGAAGACCAAGGAAAACGTAGCATAATCAAAGTAATAAAATATTAAATGTCGAACACATCGGCGGCAGAAATCATATGAATATGTTTAGGATTCAAAAGAAGTATTCCAGAAAAGAACAGTATGGTGAGTCAGTTTTTATTTTTCAATACCAGAAATGCTTCTTTTTGAATAAACATAACTTCACTTCGTATTTGTACAACACTTTATTACACTTTTCACATGGATTTATATTTTAATAAATATAACTACGCTTCGTATTTTTATAACACTTTATTACACTTTTCACAGACATGTTTTGGTTGTTACCCAACCTTTTTCAATGTAAAAAAATATATATTAAAAAAAAATTGTACATTGAAAAAGGTTGGGGCACAACCGAAACATGTCTGTGAAAAGTGTAATAAAGTGTTATGAAAATACGAAGCGTAGTTATATTTATTAAAATATAAATCCACAACACAAAATGAAAGCGAATATAGAAGATACAGCGATTCTTTGTTTTCAGAAAGACTTTTGCCTACAATTCAAATTTAATCTGTTTTTGTAAAAACATGTTTTTATTCAATCTATATTTGTTTTGCTATTTATTTTTTCATGTATCTGAAGCATGTCTTGTATGCAAATTCTAAATTCGTTGCAAATAATAACCATGCAAATAATAAGCCAATATTGTTAAAGCTCCTCCATCGTTCCGCATTATTTCATGGAGAGATTCTTGCAAGAATCGCAACCCTTCTCATCGAATTCTTAAGTTTGCATTTCCAGATAAAGGATGCTTCCTTTATTGCTAGTTCCCTGTTCCAGAGATTACAGCACTAGGGAGGAAATAATTATTATTCTTAAGCCGAAAACTCCTCTCAATAAGATGGCGTATTTATGAGGGCTCTTTGGTAAAGGACCGGTCTTGGAACTTGTATTGCTGATATCCCTAAAATCTCCCCTTTGACGCATCTTATAGGTACACATAATCATTGTATAATCTAACCGAAATCTTAAATTACAATAAAGGCGTTTAATTGTAGAAATACATATCGATTAATTGTTTATAAATTAAAACACTATTTTTCCAACTTATTGAAAGCTAAGGCATTAACACTGTGGAATTCTATAGTAATATACTTAGGAAATTGAAAATAACTTTGTTTAATCCACTAATTATTTGTAAAAAAACCAACACGACATGTTTTGGAGGATACCTCCATCATCAGGTGTAAAAATATAATAAAAACTGAACATATATAAGTCATATTAGTCTTTCTTTGTTTAATTTTTATTATATTTTTACACCTGAAGATGGAGGTACCCTCCGAAACATGTCGTGTTTTTTTTAAATATTATTTTAATAATTAGTGGATTAAACAAAGTTATTTTCTATTTCCTAAGTATATAACTATTTTCGAAATGTTTCGAAGGTTTTACGCCTTCATCATCGGAAGAACGATATAAACTTATTTTTATCACTCTCCTGATAATAAAAGTGTTAAACCTTCGAAAAATTTCGAGAAAAATGTACTGAAAATTTAAGAAATTAAAATATTTCATTTATAAAAAAAATATGAAAATTAATAAAAATACTTTTTTTTAAACTTTTTAAAAAACATTAACTGTTCAAATGTAAAACACTGTTTGTGGTATCACATTTTTTTATTATTCACGACAGCTGTTTCGTCAACCTATGTCGATATCATCAGTTGTACAAAAAAAATATAAAAAATTGTGATAGCATAAACAGCGTTTGATATTTTTAAAGTTAATAATGTTGAAGAATAATAGTGTTTCGGCCAAAACAATGGACTATTTAAATAAAAATTTAAAATAATATTTTTAAAACTTTTCATCGATATTTCATTTAATTACGTACTTATGCAATTTAATATATTTCCGATATTTTTCTTCTTTTATGTTATTATAATATAATAGCTTGGCCTTTAATTTCCTATTTTTCTTTTCATTGTGACGAATTCTAAGACTGTGTCGTTTCGGTATTAGTTTGAGAGAAAACCACCCATGAAGATACCTTACGTGCCCCCTAACGTATTTAAAATTTAATTTATAATAATAAAATATTTTGTTTTAAAAAAATCATTTATTCAAATAAATTTATAAAAACAAAATACTCGTTCGAATAAATTTGCGTAAAGATAATAAAAAAAGAAAGTTATTTTAATTGATCACATTCAAAATTCTGAACCTATTACTATAAGGGGTTGCAATTATTCTCGTTTTCAATCAAAACATACAAACGAACTAAATATAAGTAAACTCAGCTAATTTCGTGGTACTAAGCGAATTTTCTAATTAAATCATAGTTTACATTTAAACATCTATTTAGTTGTATAATTGGCGAGAATATAATAGTCTCTTTACTTAAATAAACAAAATATAAACGCTTTGATATGATATTTTTCAAACAATAAAAAAATACTTAAAATGTACCTACCTTGTGACATGAAATGAGAAATTTACATCATCAGCCTATATCTGTCTCCTCCTGGACGTAGATCCTCTCCATCTGCTTCTATGTCTGTCGATTCTGGTCAGCATGCATCCATGTAGCACCAGCGGTCTCTTTGTCGTCGCTCTATCGAAGTTAGGGACGTCCTTGGTTTCGGGTCGTAGTTCTAGGTTAACAGAAAAGGAAGCGTTTTATGCATATTTTTTACATATCTGAATGAAACAAAAACATTCAATTAATGAAATAAATAGTTACCTTTCAGTTGAAGATATCTTACCCTCATATAATAAGAGGTTCTATGAAGAAATAACAACGTGTTATCTTAGAAATAACTACTAAAGTAGACAAATTGACAACTCATGAACCGCCATATTTGATCTACTTTGCAAATGCCCGATAGAGACACCATCTATCGACTGCGTTTTGAAACTGTTACGTTCGTACTATTTCTGGTGAGTACAAAGCGTGGTTATTACGAAGGCGCCAAGTGGTTTAAACGTAAAACAACGAAAAAGATTTTTTTAAACTGTTTATTGTTACATATGTCATTTAGCATGTAGCATATTCGGCATAATGTTTGAAATACAATATATTTTATTTTACAATCACTTTATATGCTTTATTGACTACGAAAAGGCATTTGACAGAGTAAAACATACTGACTTTATAAAAATGCTTGTCAAGTGCAATATTGATACCAAAGATTTAAATTTTATTAAAAAAACCTTTACTGGTTCCAAACAATTGAAATAAAACATGGATATTAGAAATCAAACGCAATTACCATCCAGCGAGGTGTGAGACAGGGTTGTATCTTTTCTCTATTATTATTTCATCTCTACTGTGACTATGTCTTTAAAGGAGCCTTCATCAACACTGAGAAAGGACTAAAAATTAATGGCCTTGTGATAAACAATATAAGACATGCCGACGACACTGTTTTATTGGCTGAAAGTGTCAGTGATCTTCAGGACCTCCTTAATCTTGTTGACGAGTCCGGTGAAAGATTGGGGCTAACCATACTAAAAACTCGTTTATACTTTTTAACTGATACTTATTTTAACGCGTTTGGTTAAACGGAAAATTGAAACCTGACACACTGTTATGTAATTCAATAATGCGCGATATGATGAAATTAGCCATCAATAAATAACGGCGGGACATTTCACGAGTGCCAACTCACGAATTGCGAAAATATGTTGTGAATCGAGATACGAATGAAGTTAGTCGTAAAAAAAATAAAATAGTACCAACGAACTGTCAAATTTATGTGGGGTAATTTCGAATATTTTGTGCAGTACCAAAACTCAAATATTAGTTTTTGTTGTGTTTTGGTACGCCATAGAAGTATAACTTCTTCTTCTTCCTCTTCTTCTTCTTCCTCAGCCTATTCCCGTCCACTACTGGACAAAGGCCTCTTCCATTTGCTTCCATGTCATTCTGTCCTGTGCAGACTGCATCCAGGTTATTCCGACGTGTCTGTTTAGATTATCCTTGCACCGTAGTTGCGGTCGCCCTGCACTTCTCTTCGCCGAGCTTCTGGCTACGTGACTTGCCCATTGCCATTTTAGAGTCGCCACCCGGGGGATGATGTCAGTGACCTTTTTTTCTCTCTCACCGTATCGTTTCTGACTCTGTCTCTTAGGCTTATTCCTAACATGGCTCTTTCCATGTCTCTTTGGGTCACTCGTAGTTTCTCAGCACTTTGTTTGGACAATGTAACAGTTTCAAGACCATAACTTCTTACGTGTGTATAATAATAATAATAATAATATGCTAAAGTTTAAAGCGCTGTTTTTGAGATGTATTCACCTCAAGGGCGCATTATGGCGTATTTTAAATCTAAAAGTGAACGCTGCATCTGTTTAATATTCGCGATCGATTAGAAAGAATAATAGAACAAAATGTGAATGTTTTAAATTAAGTATGCAATATGAAAAAGATGGGTTTTCAGCTTAGATCTGAAGTCTGTCGGATCATTTATGCATCTGAGGTGTGAAGGAAGATTGTTCCAAGCTGATGGACCGGCTACCGCAAACGCTAGATCCCCGAAAATTGTACTAGTGCAACGCTTTGGCTCAACTGTGAAGTGTGGATTTTCTTGTATTTAGGCTGTCCGTTATACAGAGTTTGGATATATAATTTGGAGCCATTCCATGTAGCGCTTTGAAGACTGTCCAGCAGAGTTTATACTGGATTCTTTCTGGATTCTTAAGCCAGTGAAATTCTTTGAGATGTTGTGATATGGGACTTTTTTTAATGCATTTTATGAGTCTTGCTGCTGCCTTGAACGTAGATTGAAGTTTGTTTAATTGCGTATATATGCGTATATAAGTATACTCACTGTTTTTTACTATTTGGCACCTTTGTGATGATCAGCACTTAATTATGTAATAAATTCAACCCTGTTAATGTCGGACTTGTGTTCGAAACCTTGAGTACAACTTGAGAAAGGACTCAAATAGGTAGAACGCGTACTACTATTTCTTGAATAGTTTAGTTCATTGTGTATATCATTAATCATCACATCAATACGTGAACTCAACCGTACGTGTTACGCAGTATTGCTACCTTCGGCCAGGCGTGGGAGTGAAGATTTCCAATTTAATCAAATCATTGGTTAAACATTAATAATTTCTCGTACAGCAGGTACTGGGTTGCTACCGCATGCGTCCCCATCTCACGGACAAAGGTAACTAATCCACAGGTGCTCCCCGCAAGGTTCATACGAATTGTTTGGTTTGTTATATTGTTTGTTGGCACAATGAAACCCTTTTCACGTCAGCCTCACGGTTAAACTAGTGTACCCAAGATTGCTCTGTATCCCTATTACACAATGTTTAATTCCACATCTTCTTAAGGGTGGTGTCTTACTCAAGGTCTTGAACACAATTCCGACACATTTTCCGAGAAATACGCATTACATGTAAAATCTCATTAATTCACTTATAGATATAATAATCAGAATAATCATTAATTAGAGAAGAAAATTAAGATTTCAGAAAGGTTTTGTTGTATTTAGAATAATATATTTCGCCTTTTTATCATAAATATAAATATTAATTTCACTTTACAAAAATGTAATTTATTTTAAATTATGCATGTTGTAGAATTTCAAAAACATTAAATTTTACATTTCTTCAATAAAACAATATAATACAATATATTGAATTATACAAGCACTTTGCAGTTTTGCACAGTTAGTGGTATTTATGTTTAACACCAATTGGGCTCAAAAACTTGTTTATACTTTTTAAGTGAAACTTAAGCTGACACTCTGTTATGGAATTCGATAATTCACGATATGAAGAAATCAGCCATCAATGATATATTTGTGTTAGAAAAAAATTGGTCTTCAATTTGTGTAAGAAATCCACTTTCTATTGTGCCTCTCCTGTTGGAAGTTAGACAGAAACACGACTTTTTGCAAGAGCAATTAATCTGCTGAACGCGGTCTCCTCGGAGATCGACGTCTTTCATATTTGTGAAGGTACGTTCAGGGGACAAATACTCTTGACTTTAAAAAGTATCTTGTCTTCCTAATGTCGAACCATCTCTAATGCGTTCCTGGTACTATGTTGTATTTTTGTAATATTTTACAAGTACTCAATAGATGCCTTAAACATTTTCCTGTATGTAATGTCTTTTGAGTTAATAAACTGATGTGATTTGATTTGATTTTTTCAACTTAAATGCAGCAGCTGTAAACAAGTATATTGTACTGAACCATAGGTTATTTTATCAGGATTTTATTCTACTCCTGACATGTCGCTTTCCTTCAATTTTACCAAATTAATATTTATTTTTAAAGCATAAATTTATTACGATCAATGGCATCGTATTAATATGAATTGTAAAGAAACATAACTATAGAATGATATTGATAATCAGAATTTTTTTTATAAAAATAAATAGACTTTTGTTTTTATTGTTATCATATTTCATAAATTCAATTATATTTTATGGTATTTAATAAACACAAAAGTCCGGATCTTCCAGCTGACAACATGTGCACCATCTAAAAGAACATTTTGTGTAATATTATTTTTATTTTGTTGTTTTATTTTATATCGTTGTATTTTATATTACTTGTTTAAGATTTATTTTGCGGACGTTGGACAGTCGAAGTGTGCGCGGTAGATGCCTATTGGTGGCGATGAGGTTCGTAACCCATCAACCCGCGGGAGCGAAAAGAGAAGGATGGGGTGCCGCATCGGTTAACGTGTGGCAGTCCATTCTTTCTGCCTACTCCTTCGGGGAGACGGCATGATGGATAGTTAGTTAGTTAGCATTTTAGAAATGTTTCCTATGCCATGAAAGCTAATAAGCGCTGTAATTACATTCAGCTTTAATCAATAACTTTCAGCTGTTAGTTGTGAAACATTAAAAAAAACTTTATTTAACGATTAAAGTCATATTATTGCGGGTAAAAATATGAGTTTTTTCTAAATATACGAAAATTCAATTAATAATGCCATTAATTAATAATAATGGAGACGTCATTTATATTATCAAACGATAATACCTTTTCAAATAAAACATGTTATTTTTCATAAAATAAAATAATAAAGCTCCAAAAAAACAGGCTTTTGCAGTCATATCTTATTCTTCTTCAAGTGCCCTGTCGGGTCCCCCCAACGTTGGCGATCACCTCGGCGAACCTGTCCCTGTCCTGCGCGTTCGCAACAGCTCCTCCACACTTCGGATGCCGGTCCACTCTCTCACGTTTCGCAGCCAAGACATCCGTCTCCTACCAGGCCCTCGGTGTCCCTCAATTATCCCCTCCAATATCAGTTTGAGAAGGTGGTACTTTTCCCCACGCAGTATATGGCCCAGATGCGAGATCTTTCGAACCTTGATAGTTGATAATAGTTCCCTGTCAACTCTAGTTAGCCTCAGGACTTCGGTATTGGTAACCATGTCTGTCCAGGGAATTCTAAGCATTTGGCGAAAGAGCCACATTTCAAATGCTTCCAGTCTGTTCATTGTTCCAGTCTTATAAATAAATTAATTTGATCTATAATACCATTGTTTAGAAAACATTTAATAAAATAATTTCCCTTTTAAGTGATTTTATAGATAAACATTTGAAGACTACAGGGGAAAAACAAGGAATGTCAGTAGAAGGTTAATTTGAAAAAAATGAGAATAAAGCTAATCAAAGTCTATATATTTGTTAGCAATTAGCAATCGATTATCTGGCCATAGTCGATGACACAGATGATTTTTGAATATGAAAATTTTACTGTGGATATATACCCACAAATGCCGCTAGATGGCATTATTACATTTATTTTGAATTTTAACTGACATTCCTTGTTTTTCCCCTGTAGTCTTCATTTGTGCTGGTGGTAAGGAAACTCAATGACACTTAAAAATTATTAAATGTTTAATTAAAAACGCTGTTATTTGCTGCCTTTTTATATAAAATTAAGTAGTTAGTGATATAAGGTTCTAATATATTTAAATAAAAATCCGGTCCTAAAAGCAGGGGAAACCCACATTACCAATGTTTCAGTGAAATGTCGGATGATTTTCTGTGCGGTTCTCTTTCATGGGAGATCTCGGTTGTGAAAGGATATCACTCTAGTCCGTAGAGATAAGCTGGCGAAGGGCAAACGAGGGCTAGTAGTCCTTTGTCAAATATGTGTATGGCTGTGCAGAGTAATGAATTGAAAATTCTAGTGCATTCACTGCCAACACATGTCTACGTTACATATTAAACGTTAAGGAAGAATACAGTTTACTGTACCGTCTTTAAACAACTCACAAGAAGAAGGCACGACATGAAACACTGATTTCGGGGTGGGATTTTGCAGGGTTATAGAACCCCTTAACTGTCATCAATTGTCAAAGTAAGAAACTGCAAAGGTCTACTAATTTTGAGAAATGAGTTTTTTAGGACATGACCCAAATATAAGATCTTTCTAACCTTCATATTCGACAACAGCTCTCCATTGGCTCTGGCTCTCTGCAGTACGTCTGCATAACCGACCTTATCGGTCCACGGTATACGGAGCATTTTGCGGTATATCCATATCTCAAACGTCTCCGAACCGCTTCCATACATTTACTTTCAGAGTTCAAGTTTCACAGCCATACAGTAGAACATACCGTATAAAACATTTTACAATTGTTTGTCGGAGTTTCAGATTAAGATTATCGTTGCTTAAAAAGGTTCTAATTTTGTTAAATACAGCTCGTGCAACTTCAATTCTTCCTTTTATTTAAACATCGGGGCCAAGCGCTTTAGTAATAATGCTACCAAGATATTTTACTCACCCTATCTGACATAAATACGTCAAATTTAATTAGTGCAATGCCTCTTAAAAACATTTCAACCATATAATAATGCCCATTGCCCGTGAGTACGAGCATATGGAGTACAACAATGAAGAGACAGTGAGGGTGAACTGCCTTCTGTGCCACTTTGCGTATTTATAACACCATCATCAAGCCAGTGGTGACATATGGTTCTGTCGTGGACAATGATTCTAAAAAAACAACAAAGAATCTACTGGTTTCAGATTAGAATACTTAGAATGATCCTTGGGGCTCAAAGTTTGGTAGGGTCACGGTGGTGCATATTCCGCTGGAAAATATGTGCCTATAAAATGCCGTGTAACGCCACAGTTGCATTCCATCAGCAACACTACCAATAGTCCTACTCCCTAGCGTCCACGAGTGGTCTCTAAGGCCCCGCGAGCCCCGGGCAATGTGGCCACTGGCATTAACAACAGCCATAGCAGATAGGGAGAGGATGAATGGCGAGTGTCCGGCGCCACAAAACCGGACCCCCCCCCCAGCTAAGGGAAGATGACCCCTACAGAAAAACCCCGTCAGAGAAGGCAACGGGAAACCACTCTGATTATCGTTCCCAGGAAATCACTATGGCGAGAAAATCCAAAACAGATGTCCTGGCTGCGCAACATTAGAGAGTGGACCGGAATGAGGACGGTAGATGACCTGTTTCGGGCAGCGCAGGACAGGGAGGTTTTCGCCGGAGTGATCGCCAACGTCGGGGGGACCTGACACGGCACAGGAAGAAGAAGAATGATCCTGAAACCCAGACCAGGTGTTGCAGTGGGAACTTGGAGGAATAGGACCAACCAAAAGATCCGTACGCTGACCCAGCAGCCCTTTATAACGATCACCGTGAGAGCCGGTCACCTAGCATGGATTGGGCACGTATGCCAAGCTGAAGAGACCAGAACAATCAAGACCCTGTACGCTTCTAGACCGACTGGACCTCTAGGAAGGCCTAGATAGCGCCTAATGGACAATGTTCTGGTTGATCTGTCTAGGTTGGGCGAATCGGACTGCTGGGAGAAAAAAGCGTAGGATCGAGGAGCTTGGCGAAAAATCATCAAGGAGGTTAAAACTCTTCAAGAGTTGTATGGCCATAGGAACGTAATAAGTAAGTTCTGTGCCACTCGGTGTGGCTATATAGTCCTATTTTAGATAGACACACTTTGTCACACTCCGGACAAGGATATTCTGTCCCCATGGCTGGACCTCGTCCTCTCCGTCTCTCCAACCCCTGGTACACAGCGACGACTCTTCTCCACTCCGACCTATCGGTTGCAAACTTCTCCCAGTCCATTTGCCTGTTTACACTCTTCAATGCAGTAGTTGGTTGCCCTTATTTCTCTTGCGCTGTCCTCCGTGCTTCCTTTACCCTTTTATTAGTTCGGTATATACGTTTGTGGGGAGCCTGTTGTCGCTAGAGCCTGTTGTCCGTAAGAGAGAGCGAGTTAAGAATGTCAATGGCAGCATGCTAAGAGATCCATAATTAGCGGCTTGTGGATGATAAAAAATCGCCGTTGGTGATACTTTCATTTGTATGCCAAGAGAATTAAAGACCTTTGTCTTAATCTCCCTTCCTTGCTTAAGGCATGGAATAGAATTATTACTCGGTTATAGAATTAAGTCAAAGGGTAGAATTATTGGCAAAGCACCTTCAAACACAGTCCCGGCGGCTCGGAAGGGTCTCCCAATTAACGACAATTATCGTGATTTGGTCTTGCGTACCTATTCTCTACTTAATCCACGAGGATAGTGTTAACAAGATATTCAAATAGTGTGTAACTATTGATCTTATTATGATAAGCAATTGTCAATTATATTAGTATTGTTTTTTTCAGAATATATAATACATAAATATAATAATAATAGTGCAATCAATTTACTTATTTTGTTTTTTAAGACTAACAACCGTTTTTTTTTATACGAAAAAGAGCTGCGTCAGTGTAAAGAAGCAAGTGAACTTCCTAAAAGGGTTTTATGTGAAAATTTAACGAATTATTTTATGAATGTAAACACTGTTTTTTGGATAGAACGAAGAGAAAAACATGGAAAAAATAGTGTGGCAATTCATTAAAAAATTCGTCTTTATGGAATTCCACAGTGTTAACCCCGTTTACAATGGAGTTCTGGTCCCAACCCTAATGTAAGGAAGCGAAGCATGGAACTGGCAGAAGAAGGTTGAGAGCAGAATAAATGCGGTAGAAATGAGGTCCCTAAGACGTATGTGTGGTAGAACGATATACGACAGAATCTCAAATACTTATATAAGAAAGGAATGTAGAGCGGAAAAATATATTATGAACAAAATTACGAAAGGATCGCAGCGTTGGTTCGGACATATGGAGCGCATGGTTGGAAAAATAATGGTTAAGAAAGTATACGTCAATGATGTAAATGGAGTACGGGGTCAAGGCAGACCGAGGAAAACATGGCATAACCAAATTAATCAAATTTTAAAGGTTGGTCATGTTAGAAGTCGGAAGAATCAACGTGGGTGTATGATTCGCTGTATGTATGTGGAGGAAGCTAGAGAGGTGTGGCAGGATAGAGTAGCGTGGTGGTCCGTTCTCTCTGCCTTCCCTTACATGGAAACGGCGTGATAGTTTGTTGTTGTTGAACCCCGTAATTTTATCAGAAAATAAACAGTTTCATAAAGTGTTATTACACTCTTCCCAAATATGTTTCGGGCGGTTCTTATCCTTCATAAGTGTATAAATTAATATCGTTTTAAGATGATCTGATTCAATTAAAAGAGTAGAAGGAGGATAATGGCATAAAGGGGCATTTATTCAACTCGGACGACTAATGCATGATTATAATTAATTTTAAATATATATATATTAACTAATTTATTATTTCTTGAACAATGTTGTAAAACTCCATAATAATTAATTAATACGAATGAGAACGTCAGCTTTCTATATGTTTGAATGGTGTAAAACTACATATAAAATAATTAATACGAATAAAAACGTCAGTTTTCTAAGAAGTTTTTCTATATTTTATGGGAATGACGTGTTTCGCCCTTCTAAGGCATTATCAAATGTCATTTGATAATGCCTTAGAAGGGCGGAACATGTCATTCCCATAAAATATAATAAAACTTCTAGAAAACTGACGTTATCATTCTTATTAATTATATATATTATCTGTTTTGGGAACTTGGAATAAAACCAGACACTATAGTTATATACTTGTAAAATAAACTAACCATATTACCCCGAAAATAAAGTGAGGTTTTTATTTCATAATTCTGCATGTAATTGAGCAGTTCGCCTTAAATTCGAATTAAAAAAAAATCGTAGGTAACAATAAATATGCTACACGCGGTTAGCGAATTGGGAAAATTATATGGAGCGCGTTCCAAAGGTGTGAGTACTTGGCACATGACATGTGTGAAATATTTTCTGAAATGTCTTAAGGTGTTTTTTGTTTTGTGCTAAGTTTTGCGTACTACGTTTTGCATATATTCCTGAAAAATACTTCAATTGACACATTGGAAAACAAGAAACTCGAAAAGCCCAAGCGAATGAAACAAAACATAGATGCAATGATTCCAATTTTGATGTTATTTTGATATTTCATCACATAATGGTAAGCGAAATTTTTTTTTATATGGAATAAAATTTGTTGCTCGCTAAATAATTACCATCATCATCACAAACCAAGGCCTTATACAGATTTTTCGCCACTCTCACTATAATTATAATTAATTTTGTACCAAAATTAAGACGTATAAAAAAGAACGTTTTTTTTCTAGAAGTTTTATTATTTAATAATTTATGTGGATGACATATTTCGCCTGTATAAGGCATTATCAAATGTGATAATATATCTTTAATATTCGCCTTAACCTTGTGTTGCGGATTCATTAATGTTTATTTATTTTACTTTGTACACAAACACACTTTATTACAAAAATTTAAATTTAAAAACAAGCATGTTTCCATCACAGAAGCCCTTCATCAATGATATATGATAATTATTATACAAATATTAAAATATTAAAAAAAAAATTAATTCAGGAATGCGGTTTTGACAGATATTCAAATGATTTATTTCGGAACGTAAGATTTTGTTATAACAAAAAATAATAGTGGTAACATTTGATTGATATTGATGTGATAACATTTGATCAACATTTAATAATGCCTTAAACAGAAGAAACATGTCATTCACATAAAATATAATAAAAATTATAGAAAACAGACGACTTCATTAATTGTTTACATCATTGTTCAAGAAACAATAAGTAAAAATTACATTGAAGAGATAGTTTCAATTTTGTCTTGTACCTACTCTTATGTATGGAAGCGAAGCATAGAACTGGAAAAAGAAGGTTGAAAGTAGAATAAATTCAGTAGAAATTAGAACTCTTTGACGAATGTGCGGATACTCTGTGTATAATAGAGTGTCGAATAAAAATGTAAGAAGTGAATGCGGTGCGAATGATGGTGTTATGAACAAAATAATAAAAATAATCATTTAGATGGTTTGGACACATGGAAAGAACGAATGAAGAAAGAATGGTAAAAAATATATATGTTAACGATGTAAATGGAACTAGAAATAAAGGAAGACCGAGGAAAACGTGGCACGATCAAATAAATCAAATATTGAATGTCGGCCACGTGAGGAGTCAGAGAAATCGACGCGCGTGCATGACACGATGTATGAATGTTGAGGAAGCGAGAGAAATATGTCAGGAAAGAAAAGTGTGGCAGTCCTTTCTTTCTGCCTACCCCTTCGGGGAGACGGCGTGATGGTTAGTTAGTTGTTTTTTTTTTTTAAAAGACATACTGAGGAAAACTTGGCAGGATAAAAAAATCAAATATTGAATATTGGCCGCGTGAGGAGTCGGATATATCGACTTGCTTGCATGACTTGATGTATGAATGTAGAAGGATCGAGAAAAGTATGTCAGGAAAGACAAGTGTGGCAGTCCATTATTTCTGCCTACTCCTTCGCAGAGACGGCAAGATGATTAGTTAGTTACTTAGTTTTATTTCTGTAGTCATAAAGTATTTCAAAGCATCATTTGAGCGGCTTCCGAACTTGTGGCAATTACCAGGGTACTTTCGCATTTATGGGACTCGAAACGAATTATAGTTCTTCTTTTATGCGGTTTAATTTATTAATTCCACTCGAATCGGGAGCGCTGTTGTTGACGTTTCCGTGAGGAAAACTTTTGTAACATTTTACTCCAGTTTCAATAAAACACAACAGGAAAATGAAGCGACTAATTAATTATTCAGATTCTAAAAGCAATCTGCTTATTTGTTGGATCTCAAAACTATTTCTAGTTGTTAAAATGAGTTTGACTCGTAGGAAAAGAGATTGGATTATTTAATTACGCAATATTTCTTGAAAAATGTTTATTTCTTTGTAAACCACAGACTATTTAAAATTAAAATTATATAAACTCTTAAAATAAAAAGCTCTGGTTAGGGTATCACAATTTTTATATTTCGCGACAGCTGTTTCGTCAACCTTTGTTGATCGGGTGTTGTAATATGTTTTAAATAGTTCATTGTTTCGGCCAAAACACGATGATACTTCGACATTATTACTGTTAAAAATTAAAACACTGTTATGATATCGCAATTTCTTTTTATTAACTGAGAGTGTCGCGACAGCTGTTTCGCCAACCGACGTTATACAATAAAATGTTTATTTTAACACCTGATGATGTCAACATCGGTTGGCGAAACAGCTTTGCGACACTCTCAGTGAATAAAAAGAAATTATGATATTATAACAGTGTTTTAAATTTTAAAAGTAACAAAAAAAAATTACGCTGTTAAAATTAATTTTCGTACTTTTCAACATTTTATAAAATATCAATAACACAAACATGTTTTGGACACAGAAACCCTTCATTAGTGTAGTTTGTTATTGTATCTTCTACTTCTTCTTCTTCATCTTCAGCTTTTATCCCTCCACTGCTGGGTTTAGGCCTCTTTCATTTTCTTCCACTCGTTCATTTCTTGTCCCTTCTGCATCCATGTCGTTCCAGCTATGTATTCGGGCAATATCGTCACTCTTTTTAGACCTTCCCGACTCATTTTCTTTGTCCATGGCCTCCACCGAAGTATTATGAGTGTCCACCGGGTATTGTCCTGTCTGGCTATAATACGAGTATGTGTAGACCATTGCCACTTAAACTTTCCAAAATAAATATTTAATAAAATGTTTCATTAATGTTGTCAGTTTTGACAGATATTTAAATGATAATTTTGCATCGCGCCATTTCCCCACACGGGTAGGCATAAATAATGGACCGCTGCACTATTATTTCCTGACTTTTTGCATCGTCAACGTGTCATGCAGGAGTCGGAGAATTCAACTTATCATTTAGGGTGATACATTTTTAAGAAATCAAGCGGGAAAATGAATTACGAATATTAGTCACAACATTCCAAATTCGCTTTTGTTTTTAAACTATTTTCACTGCAAATTCCATCAATTAATATACATTGTAATAGATATAATTCAATTTTTCATTTACAATACAATTTACTTTCCATCAGAAAAATCTTCTTCTTTAAAGCTGCAATCGCACAAATTTTGGGGAACCAAACCCTTCTACCTAAAGAAATCTTTCCGCAAACCTCAGGTGCATTGAAACCTTTCCGAAATTATTTAAAATTATTTTACTAAAAACGAAAATTTTCGTCCATATCACCAGATATCTACAGAAGTCGCATTAATTGATATTAAACAATGGTTCCCATTAAATGATATTTTCATTAGAACATAACTTATGATTTGTGAAGTTACTGATTTATTTAACCTACAATTACCATACTTGTTTTCACTAATTAAATTAATTTATGATATGGTTTGGACATATACAGGTGGTATGAATAGACGAGAGAAGAATGGTTAAATGTTGTATACAAGCAAAGTAAGTGGTAAAAGGAAAGCCGTGGAAGAGCGAAAAAAGCATGGCATGACCAGATTAATCAAATACTAAATGGCAGCCACATTCAAAGTCAGAAAAATCGACGAGCGTGCATGTTAGGATGTATGAATGTAGAGAAATCTAGAGAGATATGTCAGGAAAGAGCAGTGTGGCGGTCCATCCTCTCTGCTTACTTCTCCAACTAAACTGTGGTTAGTTAGTTAATTTATTATATCTTCCAATTAAACTGTGGTTAGTTAGTTAATTTATTATATCTTCCAATAATTCCTCTTCTAATTTTGATTTTTGATACATGAGCTATAGATTGAGATGTTTTTATGCAACTGAAGCATTCTCGAAGGTTTTCTATTCAGGATTTCTTTTACTTCCAATACTTTGTTTTCGGTTACTTTTTTTTACCTTGGATAATCAGTTGCAGCACTTTGTATTTATCGTATCTCTGAGCATGTCCTAAATATTCCCGTTTTCGTGGGCCTTAAGGTTCTTATCAATTAGTTTTATTACTACATTCGCTGCAGACTTTGCAGACGCTGCCACCTCTTTGGTGACTACTTTTGTCTATAATATTTTTAACATTTATAATTTTTAATACCTAGGCCATTGGCTGAATTATGAATGAGACCGCAGTTGGGACATGGGAACAACAGATGAGGTGCCACATGGCTCCTTCAACATAAAACCAGTGCAAGGTAACAGAGACCCACCCCTCGGAATTGCAATTGTTATCACATGAAAGCTGCATTTCGACAATCTAGAAATGAGTCATCTGATGACATTCATCGGCTTCGGTGAAACCGTTTTTTATTATTATTATCAATTTTTTTTTTATGTAATTATTATTATTTTTTTATTATTATAATTAAAATTACCATTATTTTTATTATTTTGTGTTGAATCGCTCTTAACATCATTACAGCGCAAGCCAAATTGATGTAAAGGGTATAGCTATTTTGATTTTAGTGACAAGTGATAGGTAGCTTATCTATCGCCATTTTCTCTCTCAATAATTAATCAGAATTAATCCAGCTGCTATACATTTCTTGCATATTTTGTCATTCGGTTCGGTAAACCGATAACATATCTTTCATTGCATTCTTCTCGACGATCTCATTTCTACGACATTTTTAGAATTTTCATCATACGAACTCGTGCCAACCCTTTTGTATGGAAGTGAAGCTTCAATGGCTGTTTTTTATTTCACTCACCCGCCTTGTATACAACATATTTTTATGTTAATGTGCACATACTTGTCTGTTGTATACTAAAATAAATATAAAACTGTATTACATCGACACACATTTTGTCACAATATATTCTTCTTCTTCTTTTTCACTTTTGATAGACTCAGGAGTCAGGGGGGTTATTTCAGGGGGGTCCTCTTGAGACGCTGAACTCCAGCATTCTCTCCACCGTTTCGGGGGTCTTCCTAGTCGGCGTTGTCCGTTTGGCGTTCTATGGAGAGCTATGTATGGTATTCTGTTTGAGCTCATTCTTTCTACATGTTGATGCCAGTATCGCCTTCTTTGACGTCCCCATCTGACCACATCTTCGACCTCGCAGATTTCTCGGATTGCTGTATTCCTAACTCGATCACGTAGGGTTTTGCCAGCTATAGCGCGGACCGCACAATATATTATTAAATAAAATTATAATATACTTGTAAAATTTGTATATGCTTACTTCCTATGGCCATACAACTCTTGAAGAGTTTTAGCTTCCTTGATGATTTTAAGCCAAGATCTTCGATCCTGCGCCTTTTGCTCCCAGCAGTCCGATTCGCCCAACCTAGCCAGATCAGCCAGAACATTGTCCATTAGGCGCTGTCTAGGCCTTCCTAGAGGTCTTACTTCAGTCGGTCTAGACGCGTACATGGTCTTGATTGCTCTGATCTCTTCGGAACGGTTGTACTCGTATATAAACCACTTTATTCGTTATAAGCACCAACCGGTTTCGCTCCCGCTTGAGGGATACCAGAATATACTGTTATTCTGTATGGTATATTCTGTTACCCTGACAAAGCTCCGGCGAGAGCGAAACCGGTTGGTGTTCAAAACGGATAAAGTGGTTTATATTCATTAATTAATTTATTCAATAAGGGCAGAATACAGCAATATCAATATATTTTTTAAGAAACATTACGAAAAATAATAAATAAAGCCAATTATATGCTACCACAAATACAATTAACAGTTAATTGAATTTAAAACTAACTAACTAACCATCACGCCGTCTCTCCGAAGGAGTAGGCAGAAAGAATAAACTGCCACACTTTTCTTACCTGACATATTTCTCTCGCTTCTTCAACATTCATACATCGTGTCATGCACGCGCGTCGATTTCTCTGACTCCTCACATGGTCGACATTCAATATTTGATTTATTTGATCGTGCCACGTTTGCCTCGGTCTTCCTCTATTTCTGGTTCCATTTACATCATTAACATATACTTTTTTTACCATTCTTTCTTCATTCATTCTTTCCATATGTCCAAACCATCTTAATGATCCTTTCATTATTTTGTTCATGACACTATCATTCGCACCGCATTCACTTCTTATATTTTCATTCGCCACTCTATCATACACTATATCCAATAATACAATTATATCTAATCGAATTTAAGCTAAGGCAAAATACGGTAAAACAAAATGATTGAGAGTTAAACATAATAATAGTAGTAGAAATAAGAACAAAATTAATAAATATACATATTTTATAAGCGTATTATTATTATAAAAAGAATATGTTTAACTTTACAAGAATAGAAAATCGGATGTAGATATGTGCAAGTAAATATAGTGTAATATCGTAATAATACATAGTAGACCATACATAGCAAACACAATCAAAACGATTCCTCTGTAATTTCATTTGACCTTTTTTCAGACCTGCCCTAAGAAAGAAGAGGGTCAATGGAGGGGCAGACTAGGGCATATTTGATGGCATTATATGGGAGGACATCAAAACCTGAATCCGTATTATAATTTTATAGATTCCGCAAGGGCAGAGGGTCTGTGTAGTGGGTTTATGGACCAGTATCACCCTACTTAAGTTCGAATCCCCTCCGTGAAAAGGCGGGAGGATAAGGAGGAAATCTTTGGAACGTCGACCTAATATTATCAACATCGGTTCTTAGGGTTGACTTGAAAATTTCCAAGTCTACTTGAATTTTTTATACGCCCAATTTCATTTTGCTTGCCGTTATTAATGTTAGCACGCATCGAATAACCATAATTGAAACGCTTATAAACTTAGATTTTTTATTTGTATGTATAAGCGCAATTAAAAATAATCGGCATTATTGTAGTAACTCGTTTAATGATAAATAATACGAATGAAAACGTCAGTTTTCTAGAAGTTTTGTAATATTTTATCGGAATGACATGTTTCGCCCTTCTAAGGCATTATCAAATGTAAAATCATTTAATGATGTTTCTGTAATATTTTAACATTTACATACAATATCATTTAATGGTAACAACACCAAATATCATTTAATATAATACACACAATATTTACTCACTATATCATTTAATGATAACAACACAAATATTATTTAATCATATTTCTGTAAGATTTTAACATTTATTGACAATTATATAATCCATTCATTTAAAATTAGTCTGTACCTGAGAACCATTAAGACCTTAGTGAATTTTTGACCAAAATGAGTTGTGTTAATCATATCACATTTTCTTTATGTTATATTATAATATGATTCCATCCAGGGCAAATGTCTGTCCAAACTTTTACTTTCGTTTTATTCTGTGTACTGGATATCTTCTTATTTTTTTTCTTCCTTGTTGTACACCTATGTGGTCTGTTCTCCAGAGTGTTGGTCTTCCTGTTAGGTAGACTCCCAGCTGTCCTTCCATCTTTTAGGAGGTCTTCCACGAGGACGAGTCCCATGAAGCTGATTATGTAGTGCAATATAGGGAAGTCTGGTGGTGTCCATTCTTTGAGCATGACCGTTCCAGTCCCTTCTTCGCTGTCTGTTCCATCTTATTATATCCTCAACCTCACATATCTCTTTAATTCTGAGGTTTCTCACGCAATCCTCACTGTCTTGCCTGCTATCGTCCTCAGTGTCTTAATCTCGGAAGTCCTCAAAACTTGTTTAGTCCTTACTGTGTCTGTACTGTATACAACCGAACCTATCGGTCCATTGTATACGGAGCATTCTGCGGTATATCCACATTTCGAACGCTTCCAACCGGTTCATTACATTTACTTTCAGAGTCCAGGTTTCACAGCCATATAGTAGAACAGACTCATATATAACATTTAATCATTCTTTGTCGGAGTTTCAAGTTAAGATTATAGTTGCAAAGAAGAATCTTCTCATTTTATTAAATGCAGCTCGTGCAACTTCAATTCTGAATTTTATTTCAATGTCCGGGTCAAGCGATAATAACGCATAATGCTGCCAAGTTATTTAAATATACATTATTTATTTAATAATTTATATCTTAATTTACTTATTAAGATATATATTATTTAAATAATACTTACATTATTAAGAAAAATAAGTAGAATTCCAACATTAACGGGTCTGCTTAAAAACGTGAATTTATGTTGTACCTTTTCCAAAGCAAATAAACACAAAAATATGCCCCACTGTATTACTTTTTTGTACAATAAAATAACAAATGTATAGGCATCTAAAACAAATATCCAATTTTGCTCTAGGTTATATTTTGTTATTCGTTATCTCTGTATGAATTTATCCCAAATCTATATTCCTTTACTGGGCCCAGAAATTCATTCATTATTTATGCCTCCTAGCGATTTATTCTCGAACCAGTATTATAATGAAATTCAAATCGTTCGGAAAACGAACATTCGAACGAAATTGATTTGAATCCACCAATCAATCATTTTTTCCACCTCCTTGCCCTGGCTTAAGTGTGGCTTGTGTACTAACTTTGATGAATTGGCCGAGGCCACCTTCAAGACATATCTCTTGCCGGCAAAATGTTTCTCAACACCTAAAATCTTTCATCTTTGACTCGGGGAGATTAATAATAAATCACTGCGAAGAGATTTTCTTGAACGATGGTTCAGATGGTGTGATCCAATAAAATCCGTGTTACTCACGTGTCATTCTAGGAATTATTATGTATATATGATGATTCTATACAAAACACATTGTATTTTATGGTATAAAGACTGATGGTTGCGTTTTTAATTAAGTTAAACTCCATTATATAATTACTGTATAATCAAAGCGTGACTGCTTTCTCGGTTTTACATTGATTTATTTATGTATAAAAATATATAAACAATAGTGACAAATTTGGTTATATATGTTTTTAAAACTAACCATCACGCCGTCTCCCCGAAAGCGTAGGCAGAAAGGAATGGACTGTCACATTTTAACCGATGCGGCACTCCATCCTTCTCTTTTCGCCCCGCGGGAGACGCGGTGTGATGGGTTGCGAACCTCATCGCCACCAATAGGCATCTCCCACTCACACTTCGATCGTCTAACATCCACAAAATAAATCTAAAACAAATCATATAAAATACAATGATATAAAATAAAATAAAATAACAAAATCAAAATATTTTAATACATAATGTTAATTTTAGATGGTGCACTTGTTGACATGGACGATCCGGACTTTTGTGTTTATTTGATTTATGTTACACGCATCCACCATTTTTTTTAATTAGCTGCAATTAGGTACTTAAAGCAACCAAACACCAGCAAGAACTTTAACATAATATTGAATACACATACAATACAAATTTTTATATACAATATTTTTATATAAATAATTAATCAATGTTTCTTCTATTTCTTCTATGTTTGCCATACTTTGTGTTGTAGATGTTTTATTTGTCTTTTTCTTTTTTATATACTTTGAAGATACAATACAAACTTTTAAAAAAAAGATTACATATCAAACATGTTTCGGACAACCGGTCCTTCCTCAGTGTTATTATGAAGATACATATTTAAAATATTATAAAATTGTTTACAAATATGATCAGATTTGACATATGTTATAGAGATTTTTATAACATGTATCAAAACTGATCATATTTGTAAACAATTTTATAATACGAGTATTTTAAATACGTATCTTTATAATATTACTGAGCATGGACTGGTTACTCCGAAACATATCTAATAGGTGATTTAATTTTTTTTAAAGTTATTGTTGCATATACAAAGTATATAAAAAAGAAAATGAAAAAAAAAATCAATGTTTAACCGAAAAATGAATCACGCTTTCATTATACAAGAATTAATTTATACTATAAAACATCGTTCAATTTTATTGGCTAACAAAATTTGCCAAGCTTTAAAATGGGGGCCTGAGTACCAAGTATCAAAAAAGTCTATAGCGAGTTTTTTTATCATAATTGGTGTCAAAAATAAAGACAAATCAGTGCAAACATACAAAATGATTGAATCAGACAGTGTAGTACAAATTTCACTCTAAAGATACCACCCATACTATGACACATACTGCATGTTACAATATTTTTAACATGCCGTTAGAACCCAATTAATGTATACAATTTGTTTTTAGCTATTAGATTGATTCTTATGACATGTGATAGGTGGCTTATCTATCGCCATTTTATTGTCACGGGAATTCTACACCAGACTAAAGACAGTGTGACAATCACACTGCCATCGCTGGAAATCGAACCCAGAACCTTCGGTATGGTAGTCAGAGTTTTTACCACTCTGACATGAATGTCGCCAATTTTATTTGTATTAATTGGAAATGAAAAAATATATATTATTGCTAATTGTTAATGAAACTTATAATCCGAAAAATATTTTAAAATATGATATATTTTAATATTTTGTGTAAAACAGCTTCCGTGTGAACTACATTCAAAAATTAATTATCGTGTTGTCACGCAAATCTAGTTATATTTTTATTCAATACGTTTGATGGGCGTTTAATTAATTTCGAAATATACAAAATTGATACACCAAACCGACAGGGTGGGTGGGAAGAGGAATAGGGGGTGGAACCCGCCGAAGCGTGAAAAGAGACATTAAATGAAATCACTACAATATCATTGGTTGACTGAGTTATTTAGATTCAATTAAAATGGCGTCGCTCTCGATACCAAATAATAATTTAAGTGTTTTAATGAGTGTAGGAAATGTGTATTGGCACAGTTAATTGATCACAATTTAATAAGCATCTGAATTAATGGTGAATAGTCTTCTTCTTTCTTTATTACCTCATGACTGAGGGTTGTGATCTATGGAACTGCCCGTGACTAAAACATAACGCCTCCAATCCTCTCTGTTCTCCGCAGTCCGCACCGTCGAGTTGAGGTTTCCCCTAATCATTTCCGTAATCTGGCCACACCAGCGCTGGTGAATAATAATATAATAATTATCTTCTTCTTCTTCCTTATTGTAGACCTATGTGGTCTATTCTCCAGAGAGTTGCTCCTCCTGTGAGGTAGATTCCCAGCTGTCCTTCCATCTTTTAGAAGGTCTTCCACGAGGACGAGTCCCATGAGGTTGATTATGCAATGCAATATAATGGAGTCTGGTGGAGTCCATTCTTTGAACATGACCGAACTAGTCGCTTCTTCGCTGTCTGCTCTATTTTATGATATCCTCAACCTCACATATCTCCATTATTTTGGTATAATAATTAAAAACTGTTAAATTAAAAAACTTTGTATTATGTGTCACAGTTGTATTTTTATGTTACGCGACAGCTGTTTCGTCAACCTATGTTGAAATCATCATGTGTTACATTAATATATCAAAAAAAAATGTTGAAGGGGTTAAGAGCAGTCAGAGGTCTGAAAAAATCAGGTATTTAATTTTTTTTGTTAGTAAGTAAATTTATATTAAAACTGTAATTTTAAAAGCCCAAAAATGTTAACTTAATGTTATATATAACCAAATTCCTTCTTATTCTCCATTAGTATATAGTACATTAAAAACTTTGCCCCTGTACAATCTAGCTAAAAAATAATAATACTAACTTCAACTTTTGTCACTTTTCCAATTAATGTAATCTACCTCCTGTTATCGTTTATCATTTTAATTTATTATGTTTCATTGTTTTTGACTCTATACTACATGTAATTGTTCCTTCTTGTTATTATATTTTACACCTCTAATATTTGCTGCTATAAATAGTAACTAACCGTTCTTTTAATTAATATAATGTTAAGGTACGTAACTCAACTTCAGCAAGAACTCTCATCAAGAAATTTCAGTAAAATCATTTGATTATATTAAAATGTATATACATGTTTTATTTGAGTGATTTAAGATGAACCTGTAAGAAGTTATAATCAAATCAAATCAAATCAGTTTATTAACTCAATAGACATTACAAACAGGAAAATGTTTAAGACGAAAATGTCGAACAAATATGGCGATAACTTCATATACTTTTTTATTTTCAAATATGGGTCAAATCAAGCCTCTAACCCCTTAAGTCCTAGCCTAGATGTTATAGCAAGACATCTAAATAAAATCTTTATTTTTCGTGAGATCAAATATCTATTGTTCAGTTCATTCAAAAATTCTTATCTTTCTATTCTAGGTGACCGAAGCAGCTAATGAGACTATGGTAGTGAGTTCGCTATCCTTCGCTCCCGCTCCTGAAGATGATGGCACCAGACTCCGGTGTCAGGCGGACAATCCTCGCCTCCCGGGGACTCCCCTGGACGACTCCTTCATCCTGAACGTCATCTGTGAGTACCATGATTTTTTTTTATACATAATAGTTTTTTTACATAATAATTCATCATTTGGTGATGCCGTATTTTCATTATGTCATTTAATTAAGGAAAATATAATTTTTTGTATTTAAGTTTTATCTATTTTATTAACTCTTAAAATTATGAACAATTTAAAATTATTGAAATTCGGGTAGTGGTCTAGGGAGGAGACTTGGGTTCGAGCCTGGACACGACCAGATTCCTTCTTCATAAAAATGAGCTATTTTCTGCTCATCTTGGAGATTGTAAAATTAATTCTAATATCATTAATTTAAATCTTTGGTATTAGTCTTTTTTTAAATAAAATAAAAAAACATGTATAATTATTTTGATATGCTATATTTTAAATAGTGCAATGCGTTTTTAATTTGAATATTTCATCGATTTTTCATTCAATCCATTGATTTGTATAATTGAATACATATATTTAAGATGTATTGGTAAAGGCCTTAGGTTAAAGGTGCCTTGGTTATTTTAAAATTAGCTATTACGTATATAATAACTTTTAAATATAATATAATATAAATGGGTTATTATTCAATAAAATAACGCTAATAATATCAATATTACATCCTATCCAATTGCATATTAAGATAACCATTGATCAATGCATCGCCCTTACACAGCGCCCTTGAGATGAGTAATTCATAAAAATGGCGCTCTATAAATTATCCAATTTATTGGTTAAGTAAGCTGGTAGTTAAAAAATATTAATAAATGTTTTGGATATCAACGTAAGCAAATAGTACATATGAATTTTAAAAAGTTTATATTTTTATGCAATTGAAAACACCTTTACACTTTGTTCTTACTAACTAACTAACTAACCATCACGCCGTCCCCCGAAAGGGCAGGCAGAAAGAATGAACTGTCACACTTTTACTGATGCGGCACTTCATCCTTCTCTTTTCACCCCGCGGGAGACGCGGTGTGATGGGTTGCAAATCAATAGGCATCTCCCGAGCACACTTCGATCGTCCAACACCCACACAATAAATCTAAAACAAATAATATAAAATACAATGATATAAAATAAAATAACAAAATGAAAATAATTTAACACAAAATGTTCTTTTTAGATGGTGCACATATTGTCTATTTATTTTATGTTCCACGTATTCACCATTTTTTTAATTTAGCACATAATGTAATAACACATAATGTTTTTTTCGATGTTGCACATGTTGACATGGACGATCCGGACTTTTGTGTTTATTAAATTTATGTTACACGTATCCACCGTTTTTTTTAATTATCTGTAATTAGGCACTTAACCAGCAAGAATTGTTACAATGGACTATTGTAATGTGCGGCAACAATTAAATTAACCAAAACAATTCGCTTATACACGAAATATCTCCAAATTTACAGGAACACCAAATGAACCAAACCAAATTTTCAAATTTTTACTTTGTTCCTAAACAAAATAATTTTGGTTTATCGAACTAACCGGTTTCGCTCCCGCCGGAGCTTCGTCAGAGATACAAAAAAATGCTTTTGTAACCCTAACGAGGCTCCAGCGGGAGCGAAACCGTTTGGATCGATTTAACAAAATAAAGTGGTGTTAAAACAAAGTATAAAAGTGTTTTAAAATATTTGCAATAATGCCACACCATAAATTATATATATTTTACTGTCCATTGTTTTGGCCGAAACACCATGATACTTCAACTGTTAAATTTATGACATTGTTATAATATCACAATTTTTTATTATGCACTTTTTGAAAATGTCACAACTCAGTTGTTTGTAACACCTAATGATGCCAACATCGGTTGGCAAAACAGCTGTCAAAAAGTGTAAAATAGAACATTGTTATATTTTAAGTACTGTAAATTAAACAATTAATAATTACGATTTTTTTTTTATGGATTAAAACACTATTTTTTCCACTTTGGAGTTTATTTTTCTCGACATGTTTCGAAGGCGATATATAAATGTTTATATCGTTCTCCCAATGATGAAGGTGTAAGCCTTCGAAACATGTCGAGAAAAATAAACTCAAAAGTGGAAAAAACAGTGTTTTAATTCATAAAAAATACGTCATTATGGAATTCCAAAGTGTCATCGCCTTAAGTTTATCTAAAATCAGTTAATAACTAACTAACTAACTTACAATCACGCCATTTCCCCGGAGGGGTAGGCAGAGAGGATGGATCGCCACAATACTCTGTCCTGGCATACCTCTCAGGATTCCTCTACATTCATACATCGTACCATGCACGCACGTCGATTATTCCGACTTCGAATGTGGCCGCCTTTAGTAATAGATTAATTTGGTGATGCCATGTTTTCCTTGGTCGTGTACAACTTTTTAACCATTCTACTCTTATCCATTCATTCCATATGTCAAAACCATTTCAGGGATCCTTTTATACAATTACATATACACTCCTCCATTATTTCTGATAAATAGCATTGCTTGAATATCGTTTTTTTTTCATTCTATTTTGTTCAAATGAAATATTTATACATAATGATATAAATGAAATCTCCCGAAATAACTTCAGTTTCATTAAAGACGATATCTAAAGAAAATGTTATGATAACAAACAGAGTCTTAATAATTTCCAATTTATTTTACATCCTCCAGTTAAAAGTATAACATTTTGTATGACTAAACATCAAAGTGGGACATCTTTCATTCGCATGTTATTAAACCTTTCATATTTATCTATCAAACGGTAAATATTTTCGATATGTCCTCCAGTGAACTTTTTCCATTACCGACAGCGTCATTTGATAAATATTTTGTCCTTACAGGATGTCCTAAAATACAGTAATCAATTAAAACAAAACTGATTACTAAAAATAGTATATAATATACTTTTATATACCTATATATAACATACTTTTACAACTGCAATAAAATTATTATTTTTAAATAATAATCACAAACATTACAGACATATAATTCCAGATCATTTGCAATTACATTATAAGAATTTAAAAGAGAAGCAAAAAAACCTCATTAAGATTAAGAATTAGACTAACTACATAACTAAACATCACGCCGTCTCCCCGGAGGGGTAGGCAGAAGGAATAGAACGCCACACCGTTCTGTCGTGACACACTTCTCTCGAATCCTCTACATTCATACATCTTGGCATACACGCACGTCGATTTCTCTGACTCCTCAAGTGACCTACATTAAATATTTGATTGATTTGGTCGTGCTACGTTTTCCTCGGCCTTCCTCTATTTCTAGCTCCGTTCACGTCGTTAGCATATACCTTCTTCACCATTTAGTCTTCACCCATTCTTTCCATGTGTCCAAACCATCTTAACGACCCTTTCATTATTTTGTTCATAACACTTTCATTCGCACCGCATTCACGTCTTATACTTGCATTTGACACTCTATCATATACAGATTTACCAACATTCGTCTTAGAAATCTCATTTAAACTGCATTTATTCTATTTAACGAATTAGAAAAAATCATCTTTTTGAAATTGCATCCCTGAGGCAACTCACACTATCACAAAATATGTCGGCGACCCGATTAAGCAAAAATATTTCCCTACCCACAGGCATAACCATTGGCAGGTTGGTTCTGCAGCGTGGCAAATAAAACAGTCTTTGACTTTACATCACTTACCTTCAACTAGACCTTCAACCAACAAATTGACTACATCACCTACATTCTGCGAATCAGCATGGTTAGCCTCATTTGATGAAGTACTGTTTTTTAAATTTAGCACATAATGTAATAACACATAATGTTTTTTTCGATGTTGCACATGTTGACATGAACGATCCGGACTTTTGTGTTTATTTAATTTATGTTACACGTAGGTAACCACCGTTTTTTAAATTAGCTGTAATTAGGCTCTTTACCAGCAAGAACTTAAAAATAATATTGAAAAAATTATTCAAATTGTCATATTCATATTCAATGAAAAATTTATTTTTACACCTGTCAAAATTCTTTATAAAAACGATAAAACTAATATAATTTTAACAGCAAAACAGTACAAACGTATTACGTGTCACAATTAACTATTATAAAGTGCGGCAACAAAAAGAAAAGAAAAATACAATAAGAATTATTTATGTTACAATGTGAGTAAAATTACGTTGAAAAAAATATTGTATAATCGCACAGACTTTATGAAATCCCACTGTACGTGGGCATGATCAAATTTCGTAGAGATCTCAAACTTTTGACATTTTCGTTAAAATTTTGTTCAATGTGCCGATATTTGTTCCTTGAATGGAAGTTTTCAAATATAACAAAGTTTTAATTGCGATGTTTGATTAATATTTGTAGATGAATTCCCGTACTTTAAAATATCGACAACTCTGAGCGAACATTCGTGTCAGGTTTGCGAATTTTCGTAACCGTAGTCAAATTCAGTTTTATAAAAGTTGAGACTCGATTTTCCTTACGGACCTACATAATTAGTATTCCGTCTCGCTGTTTACAATATAATTTGTAAATAAGTCATGGAGGAAGGTATTTGGTTTAACATAATGCGTTCTCTGTCATAAAAATTATAATATTATTATGAAAATGTCGCGTTCATCCCTAAATTATTTGACTAATATCAGGTCACCGTTTTAATTTGAGTCTGTGCATAAGATCATTTCTTAATCACGATGCTCGTGATTAAGAAATGACTTAATTTAGAGACAAAAATGGAGTTCCAATTATTTCTTACCATTTTCGTAACGTAAAGATATAATTTATTTCACTTTATTGTATATTTAATTAAAATGCAGTAATGTCTATGTCTTTTTGACCGGTTTCGTTAGTTCATTACCAGCTTCTGGTCATAATTACATCAGTTGAACAAAGTGGATTTTTATTTTAACAAATATGTGACGTTAGATTATTTTTTGGGGTTTTTATAGTAATAAATACGAATAAAAATGTTTGTTTACTCGAGGTTTTATTATATTTAAAAAAAATGTTATGTTTCGCCTTACCTTTTGTTCCAATTGAAGGTTGGATTTATTGATTACTGGGTAACTGATTCTCCATAAAATTTTTCTAACATTCGCAACGATTCCGCAAACGAAATCCCGTTGGAAACGAAAAATTTGGCAAATATTTTCATTCATTACAAAAATCGTGAAGCACTCCTGAGGTGTACCCATTCAACCAGCTTCTGTAAACTAGCTGGTTGACAGGTCGCATTCATTTTTGGCATAAATATTAAAGACAGTACTACAAACTTAGTAATTTTTATACAATTTGTTTTTTTGTATACAAATACTTGTAGACAAATACTTGATTTTATATGGCAGTATTTGTCTACAAGTATTTGTTTACAAAAAAACAAATTCTGTAAAAAACTGGTACAAGTTAAAAGCATAATATGATAATTGCGTAATAATTGCGTGATAATTGCTTAAAAGCCTTTCACATTGCAATAATAAAGTTTGTCTGCTTAATTCTTACAAATTATCTTAATAGATGGCGCTAGTGTAGATAGACCTACCAACAGTGAAGTTATTAAAAAATATTAACATATATACAAGTTCCAAAAATTTGTGAATGTTGTTAAACATAAAGTGATCGCTTAACCCAACCAATGACAGGTACTGTAAGTCCTGTAAACGCCTCGACTACCATATTCTGTTTCCAAATAATTTACGTCTTCGTCTCTATTGAGATACAATTAATTATTTTTTTTATATTTAGCGCGGGCAAGTTAATTCACAATTTCCCAATACTTTGTTGTCATGTTGAAAATATCTAAAATCAAAACCTACAGTATATCACTTTTTATACGTTATATCACTATACGAGTATATGCTACATTATAAAAATATATGCTAAAGTATTCATCACTTATCCGGTACGCTTTCTCACTTACCATTATTATTATTCCGGGGAAATGTTTAAGCTAGGAATCCGGCAGCCTTCCCTCATCCATCTCCCAGAATTTTTACTCGAGACTAAAACACACCTATTTTATTTTTAAAGTTTTTTTTTTCAACGTGTTTTTGCCATTTTTGCTGAGTACGTCGCAATAGTTTGATTTCTGAGATAACAGAACCCTCAACAATGGATAACTAACATTTTTTGAATGTATACAAATACTTGTACACGAATACTGGATTTTACCCATTGCGGGCTATCAATTCAAGAATTAATTGTATCTCAATAGAGACGAAGATGCAAATAATGGAAACAGAATATGGTAATAATATCTATTGAGATACAATTAATTCTTGAATTGATAACCCGCAATGGGTGAAATCCAGTATTCGTGTACAAGTATTTGTATACATTCAAAAAATGTTGTAAACATAACTGGTCCAAGTTTGGCATATAGATAGGAGTGACATCTCCAGGCGGCTTAAAACAATGCGCTAATGACGGTAGCCTTTCACATTGTATTAAAAAGATATTCTGCTTAGTGCTTAATAAACACAAATCTTCATAGATTGCGTTAGTATGTAGATTGTATAAACTTCCACGTCTTGGAGTTTAACATATATACAACTTCCAAAAAGTTTGTCAGAAAGTGGAATGGGGAAAGTTGAATTACATAAAGCATGCGCTTAACCCAACCAATGACAGGTCATAAGTCCTGTAAACACCTTGATCAACCATATTCTGTTTCCAATTTGCATATTCGTCTCTATTGAGATACAATTAATTCTTGAATGGAAAACTCTCACACCAGATAGTATTATATATAATTCTATGAAGATGTATGTAAATAATAAGAATCCTTGGAATTAAATTAACACTTTTTTATTCCACTTTTGTTTAATAGAGATCTCAGAGCGCGGCAATGTATTAAATTTGTGACAAATACAATAACCGTTTTGGAGACATTGATGTTTTCTATTTGAAAAAGCGATTTTTCAAAAAAATAATCAGAGTAACTTTTCGGCGTGCATGAGATCATAATGCTACATTATGCTCGTATAATATAATATATAACTTTTTTATTCTTATTTTTTATTTTCACTACTATAATTATTTTTAACTCTTAAATATTTTGTATAACCTCATTTTGTCTTAGTTTAACTTCAATCTCGTTTCATACTGTCGTCTTTTAAATTTTATCCATTATTTTATATTTGTGGTAGCATGTAATTGGCCTTACATAAGTGTTTTTCGAATCAAATATCAAACTTGTGATATATTGTGTACAAATCTCATTTTAAAATCAATAGATACAAATAAAAACATATATATTAACTTTTATTTTGTTCAGTTGTGCGTATGTTGAAGTAATACAACAATTGTGCACAAAAAATAAGAGCATTTGGCCATTAAAGGGAATAAGTACACCCAATCTAGGTAACTACATTCAATCTGAGCACCTACACTCAATCTGGGCACCTACACACTAGGATGAAGTCGTGTTTGGTTCGGGGAAGCTTTTCAATCCAATATGCGGCAATATTTGCTCAATTTAACTGCATTCAGTAGGCCGCACGCCATTAAAGGTCCGCCGAGTGTAGATAGAGTTCCAAAGCTAATATTCTGCAGAGATATATACTCGAATATGGTTGCCAGGCACTTTGTAACTTCAACGGGTGATAAACATTGCAAACACTTTTGAGCGTAAGGCATTTAGAATCGCTAACATTTTGTATATATTCCAAATTTAAATTATAAAAAAATATTATTTACTTTAATTAATACGGATAAAATGTCAGTTTTCTACCAACTTTTTTTATGACGTGTTTCGCATTTCTAATGCATTATCAAACGATGAACATTTGATAATGCCCTTAAAATGCAAAACATGTTTTTCTAATAAATCTTCTTATTCTTCTTCTTCTTCCTTATTGAAGACCTACGTGGTCTGTTCTCCAGAGTGTTGCTCCTCCTGTGAGGTAGATTTACAGCTGTCCTTCCATCTTTTAGGAGGTCTTCCACAAGGACGAGTTCCATGAGGCTGATTATGCAATGCAATATAGGGAAGTCTGGTGGTGTCCTTATATATCTTATAAATCATAAGAAAATATCTTGAATACAAATGTTTTCATTCGTATTAATGATTGAATACGAAGTTTTACATCATTTTTTGAGAAACAAAAATTAAGTATTTACTTTGATAATTTTAGTAAAACTTAATAATTAATACGTATGCAAATTTTAGTAAAACTTAATAATTAATAATTTTTGCCTGTCTTAGGCATTATCAAAAATCAGATTAAACACATAAAGTATATAATAAAACTTCTAGAAAAAAGACGTTTTCATTCGTATTAATTAACAACTAGTTGCAACCCGTGAGATATTCACGGAGTAATCAGTTATAGGTTTTAATTTTTAATGGGTTTTTTTCCCCGTGTTAAAAATTAACATCACCAAAGTATTCTCATTTTTTTCTACACTACTGTCACACAACAGCAATCAGAACAATATTCAAAATTTTCCAGGAACATTTTCGAGCATGCGCATCGTATTCATTTCGAATTATTTTCGGAAGGAATTGAATTTGTATTGTATTCCTCTCTCGCTCTCTTGATGACATGCTGGTTTTTGTATTTTTGTAGATAAATATATCATGAAAATCAAATGATTTCACTGAAATCTCTTGATGGAATAATTCAATTAAACAATGTTTTTTTAACTACTTCCACATTTGTCTTTATTTCAACAGCGACCGGTTTCGCCAAGCTCCGTGGCTTCGAAAGAGTCTGTAAATGCCAGCAAGCCTGGCAAAACCGGTTGCTGTCGAAATAAAGACAAATGTGGATGTTGTTACAAAAAAAACATCGTTTTATTTAATTATTGTATAAATATATTATAATTGTATTGTTCTGGAAGTGATAATGTTTTCTAAAAGTTTATTTGATTTTTTATGATAAAAATGCAAACGAAACAGGTGGGAATAAGTTAATTTAGTTTGAGATTTATTTGAAATATTTTTTATGGATATTAGGAAAGTGCTCGTAGTGGGCAACATGTTTGCAAAATATCAATATTTTAACATTTTTCGGCATTGTTTGGCAACCCTATCGCCGCAAACTCTATTCACATTTCCGGATGCATAGTTTTACTTTGTCCAATACCGGATTCCACACGAACGTATTACTGTTTACCCCCAACGGACCATTATGGAAATAAAACAGTCCTCACCCCATCAGGCGGCCCTGGAACAAACCAAAACCCCTGCGCTGGCCCTGCGCTTTACATTTTCAATCTAATTTATGTTTCTGCGGTCCGAATTGATACTTTATTTTAAAGCCTAATGCTGTTTGCTCAAAACAAAGATAAGTTATTTCCATAAATATTTGATTATTATCCCAATATTGAATCTTTAAAAGTCTTTCATAATATTATAATTTTCATCTTAAAACTTCCCTTAGCGATGCTTTGTTGCTAATCTTACGTACGAGTACATTCAACTCCAATTTCTTTTTAATCATTTACCGTTTCTTGACCAATGATGTAATACTTACTTTAATATACAATATTAATGATAACGTCTGTTTTGTATAAGCTTTAAATTATAGTATTTAACGGAAAAAACATTCGCCTTCCTCAGACATTATCGAATGAAGCGAGATTCAAATGTGTAGATGCTTATTTACCCTAATAAATGGAGCAAAATAAGGTATTTAAGAGAGTTAATTCAAATTTCTTGGTAGAAAGGCATTGTAAATAATGAAAAGAAAAATTAAATTAAAAAAATACCATAATCATATGAATTAAGTGTTATTCCACGTTGCCATTTTGACCATCTCAAACAGATCATTGCAATTGAAAAACTAAACATAAACATAACTATAATTTTTACAAGCCTTTTTTTCATTATGTACGGTACTTGATATTAAAACAATTACCTTATTCTGCTCGATTTTCTTGGGTACACCTACGAGTTTGATTCTGACTACATTTGATAATGCCTAAGCACGGAAAAAAATTGGTGAAAAAATTGGTGTTCCTATTGTGAGAATTTTTTATTTCACACTTGAATAATTTTTTGAAAACTTTATATTTTCACAACGCATTTTTTGCACTTTTCACAAACATGTTTCGGGCCACTGACGCCCTTACTCAGTATTGATTTTTTAACAAATGACTAACTACAAAAAAATGTTCTGTTAAAATTTCAACACTGAGGAAATGCGTCTGTTGCCCGAAATATTTTTATGAAAATAGTAAAATGGTGTTGTGATTTTTTTTGTTTAATTAAAATGTTAAAATTTTAACAAATTGATTTCTATTTGCATTTTATCAGCGGCGTCTGAAATCCGCTTATTGTGCTCCTAACTCATTGGCAATAATTATTTTTTACTAAATTAATTAGAAATATTAACACTAGTTAAACATTTTGCACTGGGGAAGGATTTCTGCAGCCTTCGGGCTTTTCGGATGTTTCGACATGATAATGAAAAATGTAAAAAAGTGTAGTGAATTTTTATGTTTAAATAAACAGTTAATAATTTTCAATTTCTTCTTCTTCTTTCTTTTTGTATACCTATGTGGTATGTTCTCCAGGGTGTTGCTCCTCCTGTGAGGTAGACTGGTCTTCCATCTTTTAGGAGGTCTTCCTCAAGGACGAGTCCCATGAGGCTGATTATGTAGTGCAATTTTTTTTATTGTATTTTTTTTAACATGACGGTACCATTCCCTTCTTCGCTATCTGCTCCATTGTATAATATCTTTAACCTCAATTATCTCTCTAATTCTGGTGTTCCTCACGCGATCTCTTTTAAATAGTTTTAACATATCTTCTAAATAATTTTAACATCTTGAATTCTTGACGCATTTATCGTGCTCATAATGACTTTACAGACAAAAATTATTTTTACTAATTTAATTACAAATATTAACACCGGTTTAAATTTCTACACTGAAGAAGGGCGTCTGTGTTTGTAAAAAGTTCATAAAAGTGTGGCAATTTTTTGTTTAAATAAAAGATAATAATTTTAAGAACTTGGTTTCATTATTAATATGTATGAAAAAACGATATTTTTCAATGAGTTTTATTATAATGGTCATATATGACATGTTTCGCCCTTCTAAGGCATTATTAAATGTGACGAAACTTCAACTCGTTGCAGCTTATATACACTAGTAAATGGAGCAGAATTTAGTAATTAACGAAAATTGATGTGACTTTATACATTTTTAACAAATAATTATTTAGGTAGGTCCAGAAATATTGGAAAGCGTTTCTTGGAACTCGTTAAGAAATTCTATGACAATGCTTACATAGTTAGGGAATACTAAATGATATTATATTTTTCAAAAAGAAGTTCAATAAATGTTAACAGTAAAAAGTTAATCACCATATTCTGCTCTATTTACTAGTGTATATAGACTGCAACGAGTTGAAGTGTCGTCACATTTGATAATGCCTTAGAAGGGCGAAACATGTCTTATATAAACATTATAATAAAACTCCTTGAAAACTATCGTTTTTTCATACATATTTATAATTTAATATGGAGTTTTACATCATCGTTCAAGAAACAATAAATTGGTTGATTTCATTTCGAATTCATTTTTGGTGCTCACTCTACTGGCAATGATTGTTTTTTTTACTAAATGAACTACAAAAATTAACACTTGTTAAAATTTCTACACTGAGGAAAAGCGTATGTTATACGAAATATGTTTATGAAAAGTGATTATATTTTTTGTTTAACTAAAAAGTAAATAATTTTAAAGGCTAAATTTCATTTCGCATTTTATCCGCAGCGTCTGGAATCCGCTTATTGTGCTCGTAACTCACTGACAATAATTATTTTTTACTAAATTAACTACAAACATTAACATTTTATTGTCAGTCCATTTACGCTCCAGTCGATATAACTCCACGCAGATGTTCGCCCTTCCGCGAATAGCGGCGTTCGCTTTTAATATAATTTAAAGCGTTGCCAAAATAACAAAATAAAAAGTGTCGCCATTAATGTAGCAAAATAACATTATTAACCTTCGTTTTCTTTTCTCGTTTTATGGGTTCCGAAAAAAAAACGCGGCTTTTACGACCGACGCGGAAAAATGCCCTAAAAACAACAAAGGGCTGCATTGGGCCAACGCCAGGCAAGAGTTAATCCTTTCAGAGAAATACGACAATAAAATTCCGTCAAGGAAACATCACTTTTACTGTCTCCGAACTAATTCTCGTAAAAGAGCAACACCCTGGCCCTTGGGCCACGGGTCACGGGGCGCCCGCGGGTCCGGCTGTAAATCATTTGGCGCCCACTGCGCCTGGTGTTAAAAATACGTACTAAACATCTACGCTGCAGCATAAAAGGCAGAACGCATTATTTCAAATCAATCTCCGTTATAACGACAAGACCAAACCAATGAATTAACAGCATATCTTAAGAGATATGCTGTTAATTCATTGGTTTGGTCTTGTCGTTATAAGTAATACAATATTTACGAATACGTCCGGTCTTGGGATTTTTCCGGAATTATATATCATTTTTTATATTTTCTTGAATATTCATGTAAAACTTAAGAAACTTGTCGGGGTTAAATGCATAACCCATATAAGCGGAATTCGACTGCTAAACCAGCATATTTCATGATGAAATATATGACAAAATAACCGAAAAGTCCTGACTCAGGACCTACTTATCAAAACTGATGAGTCGGGGCCCAGTGAATAGCATATAATAACCTATTCCTACCGAGCTACGCAACTGTCTTTACTGCTACGCCACGTAACTTCCGACGAGTCTTCGCTCCCGCCGACCGACGCTACTGCTCAGTGAGCCATCAGCCCCAGCTGCTATCGACGTCCAGGCGCACGCTCCATCACGAGTACATAATACTGTTAACGTATGATTACTTGTGACCTGCAATAAACGCTGAAACCTCCACTGCTTTTATCTCTCACCAAATCCCCCAAAAACTAACTAACTAATCATCACGCCGTCTCTCTTGAAGGGTAGCCAGAAATAATGGACCGTCACACTGTTCTGTTCTGAAATACTTATCTCAATCCTTCTACGTTTATACATCGTGTCATGCACGCACTTCGATTTCTCCGACTTCTCACGTTACCGAAATTTAATATTTGATATAAAACTTATTACGATAAAAATAATTAATACGATGTGAAAACGTCTGTTTCCTAGAGTTTGGCGGAATGACATGTTTTGGTAACAACTGATATTTGATAATGTCTTAGAAGGCGAAACGCGTCATTCCTATCAACAAAAATAAATATTGGAGAAACATGTCATTCCTATCAACTATCATACATAATAATAAAACGTTTTCTTTCCTGTTAATTATTTAAAATCATATTTGATTATATTTATAATTTTCTTTAATAATAGTTTAAAACTTTATATTAAATATTGATGAAAATGTACGTTTTTGAAAGATTTTTTTTATTTTTTTTACAAATTTGACAATAATACTAATTTAGTCTCGACATTTTACCATGGAACGCTGCACGCTTCAACAACGCGTTAAAATTGTTAAAATTTATTTTCGAAATCAGTGCTTCGTTCGCCAATTTATGGCATTCATGTCCGTTCTGCAGAGTCCACAATACATTGTTTAATGCGTAAATTTGAAATATTTGTGGCTTAAATTGGATGATATGGATACCGACAACATATGCTTCCAACAGGATGGCGCTACGTCGCACACGTCACACGCCACGATGGACATTCTGCACTAGTCATTTAAAATGGACCGTCACTATAAGACCCTACATATAAATATCTTCTTCTTCTTCTTCTTATTCTTCTTCTTATTATTATTCTTCTCCATCTTAGTTTAGGTCGTATGACCTGTTTGTGACGGTGAGCTGTCCTGGGATAATGATATCCAGCCATCTCTCATCTCTTTGGCGGCCTTCCTGGGCTCTCCTCTTGCTGCTGGGTTTTCGTCTTTAATATTTTTTTCAATTCTCGTATTCTTCATGCGGTCCACGTGGACTCTCCAAAAGCCCCTTCTGCTTCTTCCCCATCTCATTATGTCCTCAACACCACAGACAGACCTTATCGTTTCATTTCTGATCCGATCTCTGAGGGTTTTGCCTGCGATGGAGCGAAGGGTTCGCCTGCTACTTTAAGATGTCCTATTGGTATCGGCTCTGACCTTTATTCCATACGTCATGATGGGGCGAGCGCATGCCTTGTATATCTTGACTTTACTGATATAAATATAATTAATACAATTAATTAAAACAGGAGCAGACCGGCCCTGCTGAAGTAAAGAGTTTTCGTCTTCACAAATAGCATACACATTATTTCCCCCCCATTAAACCAATACTTTAATTAATACAATTGATCTTGGGACTGTATAGTACTAATAATTCATTGTAAATTATTATTGTTATAAAGTTTTAATTATAATAAGAAAAATTTGTATAATTGAATAAATGTGTTTCTTTAACAGCAATAAACGTAAAAATAAACAGTAAATGATCAAATAACTTTACTGAAATCAAGTATATGATTTGATTTTTTTTATGAATAGAAAATTAAAAAATGTTTCAATCCTTGGTTATGATTTTAAAATTAAGATCATTAAAATTGTAATTTATTTATTGATTTTTTATTGGAAAAGCGACTAAGAGTGAGACTAGTATTAATCAAGTTTTTTTTTCCTTTATTTTTTTACAATATTTGATCTTAACAGATGTTTATTTCTAGGTTATTACAATATTACTAGTTATTATAAAATTTATTTTTATATGATGTATTTAAACTAACCCGAAAGTGGTTTTCCTTTTCCTAAATTCGAAGTGGTAAATTTGCGATTAATCACAAATAAAAATACAAATTTTAAAACCCTTCTGCAAAACGAGTATTTTTCGAATCCAAGTGAGCAGCCAAACGCATGCCCTCCGCCTCGCGTCTCCCAACATACCGTCGTTTGACGTACCTAACCGTACGCAACCATCAGATTCCAAGAAAGACCACCATGCACATAAATAATAACTCTTCGGTTTGTGAATCAATTATAATGACTAATGAATTGAAATGACCTCATTAACAGTATTTTTTGAGTAATATAACATACCTGGCTTAAATTGGATGATATGGATACCGATAACATATGCTTCCAACAGGATGGCGCTACGTCGCACACGTCGCACGCTACGATGGACATTCTGCACGAGTGATTAAAATGGACCGTCACTAAAAGACCCTATGAATAAATATCTTCTTCTTCTTATTTTCCATCTTAGTTTAGGTCGTATGACCTGTTTGTGACGGTGAGCTGTCCTGGGACGATGATATCCAGCCATCTCTCATCTCTTTGGCGGCCTTCCTGGTAATCTTTTGCTGCTTGGGTTTTCATCTTTGTCAATCATCAGTTTTTGCAATTCTTGTATTCTCCATGCGGTCCACGTGGTCTCTCCAAAAGCCCCTTCTGCTTCTTCCCCGTCTTATTATGTCCTTAACACCATAGACAGGCCTTATCGTTTCATTTTGATCCGATCTCATTCATCATTAACAAAATTCATATGAATTATTTTAATGCTAAAAATATGGTTTAAAATTATAATAGTAATGAAGTTTATTTGCTTTTGAAATGTAATCGTAAAATACAAAGTAGTTCAACTTGAAATTTCATAGAAAACGTTATCATACTCAAACACTAGACGGTCTTTGCTCTCTCGTGTGAACAATTTGAATAAATCTTATATATTATAATTAAAATATGAATTTTGTGAAATCTCCCAACTTCAGACTATTAAACTTAGAGTCGCGAACGTCTGGAATGATGCTCAAAGAACTATTGCAAACTAAGCACAAACGCAAAAAATTGAAGCAAATAAATCTCTTCTGATAATTCCATCATACATCAACACGTCCAACGCAATTTTATTATTGTATTATGTTGAGAATTCTGTCTAGACTCTGGATCAAATACTCTGCCTTTTGCCAATGCCTTTATGATGTTAGTATTTACTCGTTGACATTCATTGCAGAATAAATATCAGCGAACTTCGCTGTTCACATATTCTCAGACATATTGTTATTCAAGGCAAAATTAATACAATATTCCATTTCGCTCCCATGTACACGATATTAACCGATAAAATTAATTGAAATTTTAGATAAACTTAAGGCGTTAACACTGGAATTCCACAATAACTTTTTTTATGAATTAAAACACTGTTTTTTCCACTTTTGGGTTTATTTTTCTCGACATGTTTTGAAGATTTACGCCTTCATCGTCGGGAGAACGATATAAACTTGAAATTCATCTTACATATTAAGAAATTAAACTCTATATTTATTGATGAAGCAAAATAATCAACAAAATAATGTTCTTTAACATATCCATGTGCTTTATTATTTTAATAATAATATGCTTACTATTAAAGCGCCCTTTTTGTGATGTAATCACCTCAAGGGTGCATTAAGACTTGTTTTAAATCTAAATGTGAACGCTGCATCTGATTGATATTCGCGATCGATTAGAAAGTATAATAGAACAAAATATGCAAGTTTTAAATTGGGTATGAAATATGAAAAGATGGGTTTTCAGCTTAGATCTGAAGTCTGTCGGATCATTTATGCATCTAAGGTGAGAAGGAAGATTTTTCCAAACTGATGGACCGGCTACCGCAAACGCTCGATTCCCGAAATTTGTACAAGGACAACGCTTTGGCTCAACTAATCTCCCTATTGCCATTATTATGTCGTTTACATGAGCAACTAAAACAATTTACTTCAGATATCTAATGGATGAAGCGCAGCTCGAAAGAGCGGTGACGTCTATGGATCTGGGAGTGTTGTTCGACCCTCGCTTGTTTTAGTCTTAACATAACTTCATTATGTTATAGCTCCCTCAAAATGCTTGGTTTTGTCATCAGAAACGTCAAGATCTTTCGTAAAATTGTGCTGAATCTGCTGTATAGCTCTCTGGTGAGAAGTTGATTGGAATTTAGTTCCATTATCTGGGCGCCGCATGAGGTTCGATATTCCCTGATGGTGGAGAGGGTGAAGAAGAAATTTCTGCGATACCTCTATCTTAGGGAGTATGGATATTACTCGTGGTTCTTTCTGATTGATTTCTTGCAAGCGATACTGGGCTACCAATCACTCGAGAGGAGACGAGACATTTACTTGGGTGTTCACTTCTTTCGACTGATAGACGGTTGTATACACAACTCAGAAATCCTGAGTGATGTAGGTCTGTTCGTCCCTGATAATTATCTTCGACAAAGAGGCCATAGATTGTTTTATCTCCCACGATGCAAAAACAACCTGCCAAAGGTTATGCTGGTAGGTAGAGCAATATCTTTGCTAAATCGTGTCACCTCGAGGTCGCCCTATTTTTTACTGATAGTGTAGTTGGCCTGATGGAGGCGCTGTCTTTGTCATTGTTACAATTGTGAGTTCATCATATTATTTCAATGTGTGTTATTAACTGTTGTATTTTGTTAATAATATTTTGTATCATTGGTGTATTGGAATGTAGTTCTGTAATTATTTTGATATGTTTAGATAAATAAATAAAAATTAAATATAATTTTCGCATGCCTTTATCTATAATATATTAATCGCGTTAATTTCTTTTGGGAATGTTGGGAACCAACTATCTGCAGCTTCGAAGAGATGGGCATCTCATAACCCATTTCATTAGATTAATCAGGGAATATTTCGAGAACTCGGCCGTGCTGAAGGGTGTTGGTCTTTTTGTCCTTTTTAGATGTCTCCGATATCGATAGCACAGATTGTTTTACCTACCGGCCGCCAGAAACAACATGCCTCTGATGATACCGGCGAGAAGAGCAATTAGTCTGCTGAACGCGATCTCCTCGGAAATCGACGTCTTTCATATTAGTAAAAGTACGTTCAGAAGACAAATACTACTGATTTGAGAGAGTATCTTGTCTTCCTAATGTCGAACCTGATATATGGTTCGAATTTAGCAAAATAGATAGTCTCTAAAGTCTAGAGTATTTGTCTTCTGAATGTACTATCACTAATATAAAATACGCCGATCTCCGAGGATATCGTAGTGTTCAGCAGATTTATTGCTCTTCCCACCTGTGTCACCAGATGCAAGTTGGTTCTGGCGGCCGGTAGTGAAAACAATCTATACTCTCGCTGTCGGAGATATCTATTATATCAGAGACAAAAAGACTAACACCTTCTAGCACGGTTGAGTTCTCAGAATATCTCCTGATTGATCTGAAGAAACGGGTTATAATAAGTCTATCTCTTTGAAACTGCATAAAGTTGTTCCCAAACATCCCCTAAAGCAGTGATTCCCAAAGTGGTCTATATAGACCCCCAGGGGTCCATGACAACTTGCAGAGGGGCTACGGCAGTTGAAAAAAAAATTGGGGGTCCACAAGATGTAAATAGGGGTCCACGAGATGATTCAAGTAAATTGAAGCCGAATATTGAAACCCTAAACAAATATCAAAATCTTTTTTAGAAATCGAAATCTTTGAAGCTCATTTCGGGAAAATTGGACGATGGAAATCGTTGGCCACCCTTTTTTTTAGCTCGACAGCAACTTAGGCAGAGGATTCGGCGGTGATCTTTTTTTAAGTTGACAACGACCTCCGGCTAGAAGAATTTGGCAGAGACCATTTATTTTTCAATCAATTCTAAAAAATCAATTAGGAAAGCAGGGGGTCTACACGAATTAGAAAAATTCGGCAAGGGGTCTACGGGACAAAAAGTTTGGGAACCTCTGCTCTAAAGAAACAAGACTAAATAATATTATACAGAGGATGCTCGAGAGATATTTTAAAATAAGAAGAGTGCGGCAGTTCATTCTCTACAAATGGAAGCAATGCTCTTAGACTTAGTATATTAATAAGTTAATTTTAGTATTTGACACGACGAAGAAGATTTTAGTTGAAGTCACCTAGATCACAAAACTTTATACATGAAACGGTGTCACGAAATAGTCAAGATTTAATCAACTGGGAGAATTATCAACCTACGTTAGCACGTGAGCATACCGATGTCATGGACGAAGAACATCTTAACTCAGAGATCACGGCCGACATTACACGGAGTTAAGACCAAAAGAGAATTCCGTCTCGAGGGCAAATAAACCGATGTCGAAGTAGCGAAATCAACACGTCTAAGACGATACCTGGGGGAAATTATTCGCAATGAAAAAATATCCAAGATTCCGGCCCACGTAAAGTGATTGCGTTTCTCTGAGAAGGGAGATGTATTGGTAATCAATCGGAGAACGTGCGTAGTAGAAATAATACTATTCTCGGGGGCGTTGCGACGTCCGGAGACGCCGAGGGACATCGGAGGGGGCGCGTCCTGCGTTCCCGTTTAACAAATTCTAAATTCAATTTTTTTAATTTGGTCGACACAAATTTTGAAGGTTGGTCATGGAATGTTTATTATACAAAAGAATGTCCCAAAAAAGGCATGATGGAAGTGCACAGTAGGGTTCTTGTACAGACCCTTATGTATGGAATTGACGAATTGAACGTGCAAAAGAAGGATGCAAGTAGAAAAATGCAGTAGAAAGACGAATGTGGTAAATGTGTGTGGCAAATATAAGAGGCGAATGCAGTGTAAATGAAAGTGCTATGAATATGATAATGAAAAGATCAATAAGATGTTTTGGATAGGTGGAAAGAATGAATGATTAAATGGGTGGTGGTCTAGGGGATAGAACGCTTGGCTCCTGATCCAAGGGACGTGGGTTCAAGCCTGGACACGATCAAATTCTTTCTTCATAATAATGAGCCATTTTCTGCTCACATTAAGGATTGTAAAAACAAATTCTAATATCATTGATTTAAATCCTTAGTATTAGTTTTTTTTTTTAAATAATAATAATAATGATATAGAAAGTAGGTATATGTAAACGAAGTAATCGTATCTAGAAAAAGAGATCAAATCAATTAAATATTAAATGTCGGTCACGTGAGGAGTAGGAGAAATCGACGTGCATGCATGGCAAGATGTATGAATGTAGAGGATACGAGAGCAGTATGTCAGGACTCCGGAGAGACGGCGTGATGGCGGGGACACAAACTTCCCTTCTTCAGTGTATGCATTTTAACACTTTTAAAAAAAATTATTTGTATGAATGGATATTTTTTATTTCTTTAAATATTTTGCTATTAAGAGAACGAGACGACCTTCGTGGCCGAGTGGTAAGTGCATTGACTGCCACCCCAAAGGTTCCGGGTTCGATTCCCGGCGAGTGCAATGTTATTGTCACACTGTCTTTGGTCTGGTGTAGAATTCACGTGACAATAAAATGGCGATAGATAAGCTACCTATCACATGTCACGAGAATCACTATGATAGCGTTACTATACCCTTTACGTCGATTTGGCTCTTGCTGTCATGATGTAAAGAGCGATTCAACAAAATAATAATAATAATAATAATATCTATTATAAAATTTCTTTTCATTTTTTAAATTTAATTATAGAGATTTTCAAGTAAAGGATCCTTATGATCCTCCAGGGTGTGCAAATCACCGTATTTCGCTTTTTTTCCTCCCAGGAGTAAAATGTCCGATAATTAATGTTTTTGTCCGGGACGTAGATATTTCTTACGATCGATTTTGGATTTAGATTCGTTTCTTATAATATTTCCCGATTGTCCGACATGTAAGTAAATAAAATATTATTTTCTTGTCTGTATCACTAAGCCACTGTCGGTTCTGACATATATTCTCATCTCCGATTATTCCGAGGCGTTTCTCTCGGCGTAGACACTTCCCGGGGGATTCCCGCGTCCTTTACAGGTGTCATTTGTTTGATGTTTCGTAATATAAACACCCTTTTTATGCCCTACTTCCCAAAGCGAACTGTGAAAGGTTTGAGAACAGAGATCGGAAAGTATTTCGGCATTAACAGTATTGGGTATTCGATATACCATTATTAATTCAGAGGCTTATTCTAGAAAATCGCTCGCTCTTTGCATCAGACTCATTTCTTGAGAGGCATATAGAGTGAACTTTTTGATAATCTGTCTTATTTTCTTCTTCTTCTTCTTCTCCTTCTTTTAATATTGTAGATCTGAAAATCTATGACACAGAAATAATATCTCGTCTAATGATGAGATCCAGCTGTCGCTCCATCTCTTAGGCGGTCTTCCAGGTGGGCGGTGTCCGGAGGGGATTTCTTAGGCGGCTGTAAATGCAAGTCTGTCACCATCCACTGGACGATATCCTCTATTTCGCAAGTTTTTCTTATGTCTACGTTGCGGACACGATCTCGGAGAGTTTTTCCAGTAATTGATCTTAGGACCTTCATCTCCGATGTTCTTAGTAGTCCCTTGGTTCGCACAGTGTCATATGTCAGCCCGCGTCTCTACAGCGTACGTCATGATAGGTCGCACGCATTATTCTCTATGTGTCTTTTTCTATTTTATATAAACAACACTAACTTTAAAAAAAATACATGTTTCGGACAACCGGTCCTTCTTCAGTGATATTATAAAGGTACGTGTATCTTTATAATATTACTGATGAAGGACCGGTTGTCCAAAACATGTCTTAAATGTAATTTTTTCTTAAAGTTTGTGTTGTATATACAAAGTAGATAAAAAAGAAAAAGCCAAATAAATCATCTACAACACAAAGTTTGGCGAACATAGATGATATGTCTTATTTTCGTCCAAATATATAATGATTTCATGTTATGTAATATAATAAAATAAATGTATTTATTGATTCTTAACTATTGATGTAAAGCTCCATATTAAATATTTTATAGATATGAAGACGTCTGTTTTCTAGAAGTGTTATTATAATTTATGGGAATGACATGTTTGGCCTCTCTAAGGCATTATCAAATATACTTGGTGAAGGCGAAATGTGTCATTTCTATAAATTATAATTAAACTTCTAGAAAACAGAGGTTTTGACAAAAAAATAAAAAACTTTTTATGTATTATACAAAAGCATTACTACTAATTAATACGAATGAAAACGTGTGTTTTGCAGTATCAAAGAAAACACTTTTTATGTACAAAAGCATCACAACTAATTAATACGAATGAAAACGTATGTTTTCTAGAATTTTTATTACAGTTAATGAGAATGACATGTTTTACCTTTCTAAGGCATTATCAAATGTGACATTTAAAAATAATAACTTATAAAAGGCGAAACATATTATTCCCACAAACTATAATAACACTTCTAGAAAACATGTATTTTCATTCATATTAATAATTTAAAATGGAGTTTTACATCATTATTCAAGAAACGATGTATACATAATAAAACTATCTTGGATAAATATGTACATTTCAAGATATTTGTTAATATCTTAGAAAGGGGAAACGTTATTTCCATACACTACTATAAAACTTCCATAAATAGACGTTTTCATTCGTAATAATTATTTAAAATGGAGTTTTACATCTTTAAAAAAAAATTATCAACGAATATTTGTCCTATATTCAATTAACATGTGCATTTCATGACAATTTTTATGTGCTTTAGAGCAAGAACCCATTTATAATAAAATACAATGATTCCTTTTTTTACATACTTTGTAAACAACACTCACATTTATTTAAAAAAAAAAATTAAATATCAAACATGTTTCGGACTAACCAGCCCTTCATCAGTAATATTATATAAATATTAAAAATTAAAAATTGTTTACATATTTGTAAACAATTTTAATAATATATTTTATTTTTGCCATTGCTGTAGATGTTTTATTTGTCTTTTTATTTATGTACTTTGTGTATACAACGCTAACTTTAAAAAAAAATTAATTAAATATCAGACATGTTTCTGACAACCCGGTCCTTCCTCAGTGATATTATAATTTAAAATATTATCAATAATGATATTTAAAATGTCTTATCCGAAACATGTCTCATATTTAATTTTAATTGTTTTAAAAGTTAGTGTTGTAAATACAAAGTATATAAAAAAGGAAAAGCTAAATTTTATAATATTTTAAATATTTATATAATATCATTAATGAAGGGCTGGTTAGTCCGAAACATGTTTGATATTAAATTTTTTTTTTAGTAAATGTGAAAGTTTTATACAAAGTATATTAAAAAAAAGAAACATTAAACATGTACAACACAAAGTTATGGCGAACATAGAAGAAATTCATAAATACAATATTTAGAAAAGATTGAACTAAAAAAAAATGTGAAGTGCTGTGCAGCATTCTAGCATATATACATCTTTCAAAAACTTGTCAGACGTGGTGGCCGTAAGAAGGGCAAAATGAAGAATGTTGTTAATCATAAAGCGATCGCTTAACCCAACCGATGACAGGTCATAAGTCCTGTAAGCGCCTCGGTCACCATATTATGTTCCCAGAAAACAATTTACATCTTCGTCTCTATTAAGATACAATTGATCCTTATAAAAAAATAATTTATCCGCCATGCGTAAAATCCAGTATTTGTCTACAAGTATTTGTATAAATTCAAAATGTTTATATATAAATGTTAGTTAGCAAATTTAATGTATACATCATAGCTGTACTGCTGAAAGTTTTAATATAATTTGGCAGAAATTTAATCAAACGCTTCCCTAAAAAAGCAGCCAACGCATAAAGCTCTGTTGAATGTTTACGGACAGGGAACAATAATTAATTAAAGGCACCTCAAGTCTGCTGATATTTCTAATTAAAATTATTTACCCAGCAGACCACGGTCGCTATAATCCTCGAGTTTGCTCCCCGCCTTTGTCAACGTTTATTATTCTGAGTCAATATTTATATTCACACTGACACTGCTTGCTGCGAGAAGGACCTTCCAGATACTCTCAAATTGCTTCCGTCGGAAATGGCACTACTCCTAGAAATTATAGCTCAAAAGAATAATTAATACGAATGAAAACATCCGTTTTCTATATGTTTCATTATAGTTTACTAGAATAACTCGTACATGTTTCACCTTTCTAATGCATTATAAGGCTAAAACAAAGCTGCTGACTGTAGGCCGAACGCAACATCAGATGAGAGTGGTGATGTCAGGAGTTCCACTAAAGAACACCACGGAGTTTGTCTACCTCGGGAGCAAAATAACAAGGGACGGTCGGTCTAAGAGCGAGGTCGACAGCCGTATACATCAGGCTAGGCTTGGATTTAATAAAAAGTCGAAAATAATATAACCAAAAATATAGACCTAAAACTGAGAATACTCCTCATCAAGACCTATGTATGGAGTATCTTGATGTACAGCTGCGAGATATGGTGCCTATCCGAAAGAGATAAACGGAGACTAGGGGCTTTTGAGATGTGGTCCTATAGAAGACTATTAGGAATTTTCTGGAGTGACATCACGAATGAAGAGGTTCTTCAAAGGAAGGCACCTGCCCAGAACCTTAGGAGCAACACACTTTCACCCTTTACATCGATTTGGCTCGCGCTGTAATGATGTAAGGAGTTTTTTCAACAAAATAATAATAATATATTTTTTTTTTAAATCCTGAATCTATAACAATGTTCCAATGGTATTTTTAATTTATAAACTAGATCATATCGGTTGTCACCAAAACTTGTCTTAAATATTTGATTTACCATTTATCAACTTAAAACAAACAGAAAAAACTTACTTTTATAATTTCGCGCTCTCTTAGTTTGAGAAGGACTGAAACGAACAATGTTTATCCATTTAACCTCAAACTTGCCGCGGTGTTTGCACAAAGATTTAAGAGACCAATTCCAAATTCAAAAGTAGTTTACTCTGCAAATTTAATTATTAATTTTTAATTTATATAACTAACATCAGCGTCCTCTCGAATAAAACTCAAATTTATGCTTTTGTACAACTAAAAAAACTTTATTCTTTATTTTTAATCGAAAGTTATTACTAACTTACTAACTAACCATCACGCCGTTTACCAGAGGGGTAGGAAGAGAGGATGGATCGCTACACTGTTCTTTCCTAATATAACTATCATAACTCTTATTCATTCACACATCGTGACATGCACGCTCGTCGATTGTATCTACTTCGAACATGGTCGCCATTCAGTAATTGATTGATTTGCTTATGCCATGTCTTTATTAGACTTCCTCAACTTTTTATTCCGCTATACATTCCTTCCTTCTATTGTTTTATTATACTTACATCTAAGGGATCTCATCTCTACAGCATTTATTCTCCTTCTAAAACTACATCTTTCAGTTTTCACGCTTCATGTGACCATACATAAGGGTTGGAACTGAAACCTAATTGTTTACGGACATTTTTGACATTTTTGCTTTCGTGGATAATTTTTTGTTAACGATAATATTATTGAAAATGTTTTGTTTTTAAAATAAATATATGTTTGATTTATACTAATATATATATATCTCCTTAACATAACAGAAACATGTTAACTATTATATATTAGAAATAATATTGCTTTTAGAATTTCAATTGGCTTTTTAGCCCTTTAGGCTTAATTGGGTGGTGGTCTAGGGGATAGAACGCTTGGCTCCTGATCCAGGGGACATGGGTTCAAGCCTGAACACGACCAGATTCCTTTTTCATAATACTGAGCTATTTTCTGCTCACATTGAAATAAATTTTAATATCATTGATATAAATCCTTGACGTCTTTTTAAAATAAAATAAAAAAAGTGCAGTTATTTTTTTAAACAAGTCAAATTGATTATCAAATCGATTGATATATGAATAAAACTTTAATAGATAAATATAATTTGATTTCGATAATGCCGAGGCAATAGGCAATAATTTGAGTCGCTGTTAGATATACGAGTATTAGGAAAAGTAAACTTAAAGTGACGATCAAAGTTGATAATGTAAATACTCTAACGACATTGTGCCGACCCTTTTGTATGGAAGTGAAGCATGGAACTGGCAAAACAAGGATGAAAGTAGAATAAATGCAGTAGAAATGAGATCTCTAAGACGAATGTGTGGCAAATCTGTATATGATAGAGTGACAAATGCACGTATAAGAAGTGAATGTGGTGCGAATGAAAGTGTTATGAACAAAATAAGGAAAGGGTCATTAAGATGGTTTGGACACATGGAAAGAATGAGTGAAGACAGAATGGTAAAGAAGGTATATGTAAACGGCGTGAACGGAGCTAGAAATAGAGGAAGGTCGAGGAAAACGTGGCACGATCAAATCAATCAAATATTGAATGTTAGTCACGTGAGGAGTCGGAAAAATCGACGTGCGTGCATGACAAGATGTATGAATGTAGAGGAATCGAGAGAATTATGTCAGGACAGAACAGTGTGGCGTTCCATTCTTTCTGCCTACCCCACCGGGGAGACGTTGTGATGGTAAGTTAGTTAGTTTTTCTCTAACTACATCAATAGTACAGCTCTGCTCACACTAATGAAAAAGTAAATTTGTTAAATTAAAGGCCAGTCACACTCGATCCGACAGCGGAACGCGCCCGGCAGCTGCGTCACGTCCAAACACGTATATATTATTTGCAAACAAACCAGACGTATTGCGGGCTCCTGATTGCGTACGTTTGACGTAACATTTACATAATTGCGCGACCACAGCAAATGCATTCGCGCCGTTTTTTTGGTGACCCCTATCGAATCTCAATTAGCATTGTGTCCTACTATCCAATCAAACGATTTCTGAGTCGCCGACTTGGCGATTGGTTGATCTGTGATCTGTTTTCATTTGTTTCGATCGAAATGCATTTAATTTATTTTTCATTTATTTATTTTAACATATCAAAAGCATCACAAAACTATATTCCAATACACCAATGATACATAATATTATTAACAAAAAGTATGAGATATAATAGTAAACTAACTAACTAACTAACCATCACGCCGTCTCCCCGAAGGGGTAGGCACAAAAAAAATGGACTGCCACACTTTTCTTTCCTGACATATTTCTCTCGCTTCCTCAACATTCATACGTTGTGTCATGCACGCGCGTCGACTCCCCACATGGCCGACAATCAATATTTGATTTTTATTTTACAAGGATTAATTGTATCTCAATAGAGACGAAGATACAAATTGTTTTCTGGGAACAGAAGGTGGTGGCCGAGGCGCTTACAGGACTTATGACCTGTCATTGGTTGGGTTGAGCGATCGCTTCACGTTTAACAACATTCCCCATTCCGCCATTATGACCACCACGTCTGACAATTTTTTTTGGAACTTGTATATATGGTAGGTTTTTACGCCAATTAATCCTTGTAAAACAAAAATAATTTATCCGCAATGGGTGAAATCCAGTATTTGTCTACGAGAATTTGTATACATTCAAAATGTTGTTGAATATTTGATTTATTTGATCATGCCACGTTTTCCTGTCTTCATTCATTATTTCCATATGTCCAAACCATCTTAATGATTCTTTCATTATTTTGTTCATAACACCATCATTCGCACCGCATTCACCTCTTATATTTTCATTCGACGCTCTATCGTACACAGAGTATCCACACATTCGTCTAAGAGATCTCATTTCTACTGCTTTTATTCTACTTTCATCCTTCTTTTGCCAGTTCCATAGAAACTTTCACATGTATCAAACAATATTTTCACGAATAAATGATAAATAATATATTATGAAGCCCGTTTTACTAGGTCGTTGAAGCCATGTTTTTTCCCGCCATGCACAATGGCTTCCATGATAATCTACAAGTATGGGGACGATATATTTTTGTTATTATCACAAGCCAGGGGAGACTCGCATCGCCGCACGAGTGTGATGCTAAGAATCCCGTTCGCAACGTAAAATATAAAACATCCCCGCCCTTCTTCCTACCTACTTACCTGAAAAGTCTCCACTTTGGGTTGAGCACAGAGCAGAACCCCTCGGTAGTGAAATGTAAGCACAATAAAAATGTTAATGCCGTATCAAAAGAGACGTTATTGTGAAATATGAAGCAGAGTTCGGTAGCAACCGTGGAAGGATATGCCCCTATAAGAAGCGATACTATAAAAAATTGAAGCTGTTTTTTATCTTACCTGCATATATTTGACTCAAAAAATCATAAGTGGTTCTTAAGAAATAATTATATCACTTTTTTTAAGGTTTTTTTTTTTAATTTTAATTGTATCTCAATAGAGACGAAGACGCAAACTGGAAACTGAACATGGATGATCAAGGTGTTTACAGGACTTATGACCTGTCATTGGTTGGGTTAAGCGCAAACCAATGACAGGTCATAAGTCCTGTAAACACCTTGATCATCCATGTTCAGTTTCCAGTTTGCGTCTTCGTCTCTATTGAGATACAATTAAAATTTGAATTAACCACCCTTTGGTGTAAATCCAGGATTTCGTATACAGGTATAAGTATACGTTCACAAATATTTGTTCTTCAAATATTCTGGTCAAATTCTTTGGCATATAGAATGGAATAATACTCCTACCGGCTTCTAACAATATGTTAGGCGATAGCCTTCACATTGTGTTAATAAGGTAGTTTGCTAAATGCCGAAAATCATTCTCCATAGATGGCGTTAGTGGGTCGGTTGTATAGGTTAATCTTGAAAAATTCACAAGTGCAACCAAATCTACATAGATGGCTGACTGAAACTGACACGTGAAGATAGATATGGATTTTGAAGTATATATACATCTTCCAAAAATTTGTCATGCATGATCATAATAACAAAGGTGGAATGGGGAATGTTGTAATTACATAAAGCGTGCGCTTAACCCAACCAATGACAGGTCATAAGTCCTGTAAACACCTTGATCATCCATGTTCAGTTTCCAGTTTGCGTCTTCGTCTCTATTGAGATACAATTAAATTATTTTTTTTTACACTATGGAATTTCATTGTCATTTGAAATAAAATTAAATCTTCTTCTTCTTTTTGTCCTGTCACACCTCCGTGGTGTATAGGGCCTCAAGGAATCTTCTCCACCCGACTCTATCGCATGCCTGATGCCTAACATCATCCCAAGTGAGGCCTGCTGCCTTAACCTCGTCCTGCAGGGTTCTTCTCCAGGTGGCTCTAGGTCTGCCTCGCTTTCTCTTTCCCCCCATAGGGGACCAGTCTAGTGCACCCTGAGCGATGCAGGCTGGGTTCCGTCTCAGAGTGTGACCGATCCACTGCCATTTGCGTCTAGCGAATTGTTCTCTAATTGGCTTTTTGCCTGCCATGATCCAGAGAACCGCATTTGACACTGTTTGGGGCCAATAGATATTGAGTAATAAAATAAATCTGTCTATAATCCACAATTATTTATGAAATATTTTTATACAGTAAACATATCTAGCACAACATATTTCGGGGATAACCTCCATCCTCAGGTTTAAATGGACTATATTTACATCTGAGAATGGAGGTCACCTCCGAAACACGTTGTGCTTGATATTTTTATTCTATAAAAATATTTAATAAATAAAAGTGGAATAAAAACAGTGTTATTTAATTCAATTCTAAATGAAAATAAAATATTATAATGATAAAACACGCTTGTTTCTCGGGTGACAGAAAAGAAAACGAAGTGATTCACTGCAGGCATAACACTCGGAGATCGGATCAGAAATAAGGTCTGTCTTTGGTGTGGAAGAGGTGGAGGGATGGCTGGACCTTCTCATCCTAGGAAAATTCACCATCACAAACAGGTCATACGACCTTAACCATGGATATACTTTTCAAAATGAAGCATATTGTTATATTATAGAGTGAAGCAAGGGCAGACACACTCAGGACCAAAGAAGTTCTGAGTACTTCCGAGATGAAAATACTAGGGTGATAACAAGCAAAACACTAAGAGATCGCTTGAGGAACACCAGAATAAGAGCGATTTACGCGGCTGAGGATATTATAAGATGGAGTAGACAGAGAAGGAAGCACTGTTAAAGAATGGACACCACCAGACTCCCCTATATTGCACTACATAATCAGCCTCACTGGACTTGTCCTCGTGAAACACCTATTAAAAGATGGAAGGACAGATAGGAATCCACGACATAGAATAAGGAACTCACTGGAGAACAGACCACATAGGTGCTTAACCAAGAAAAATAATGATTATTTAGTTAAGTTTAATATTATTGGCGGATCAATGTCATGATTTTCTTCTCGAAATAGCTACATGCTCCAAACAGATACCTCCTCAGAGGCGGTAACAAAAGGGCCCCAAAAGATTTTATTATTTGAAAACAAAATGCAGAGTTATTTTTTGCTGAAACGTTCACGTATTACGTTCATGAAAAGTAGTAAGTGTATCAAAATATCAAGGGATTTTTTTATATCAAGTTAAATTGATTATCGTCAATTTTATACAATCCATTTAAAAAATAAATAAAATGTAAGAGTGGTTGTACTAATAATTGATATAAAAAATATGAATTATTAGTTTTAAATAGATATACTCGTATGTATCATGCATCAGCAGAATTATCAAAAATTCAAATTTACTATTTCAAACTAGCAATTCATAATGTTTGTTTGATTATTATGTACTATCAGTGATACAGTTTTTTAAAAGACACTAAATAAATCATCACCAGAAGATGGCAGCGAGCTAGCGAAACTTAATACAATCATAAAAAAATATTTTTATTGCAAATTGAACAATCAATTAAAACTCTATATGAAATAATTAATAAGAATGAAAACGTTCGTTTTAAGACTGAAGAATTGCATAATGATGACCTTTGTATAAAATAAAACGCAGTTTTTATCAGCTTTGAGTCAATTTTTCTCGGTATTTTTCAAAGTCTTTACACTTTCATCATTGGAAGAACGATATAAACGCTTGTAACGTTCTCCCGATGACGAAGGTGCAAAATTATAAAATATACTTGAAAATTGAAAAAAAACAGTATTTATCGTAATTATCAAATATATTCAACGGTATTTATCGTAATTATCAAAGCTATTCCGGACAGCGCAGGATAAGGAAGAGTTTACCAGAGTGATCGCCAACGTCGGGGGGACCTGAGAGGGCACTTTAAGAAGAAGAAGAATTACGTAAAAAGTATATTTACAACATCGTAATTATGAAATATAATTACGTAAAAAGGCAAAACATGTCATACCCATAAAATATAATAAAACTTTTAGAAAAGAGACGTTTTCATTCACATTGTTTATTTATTTTCTATAGGAGCTTTTATATGTATCATCCACAGTATTTAATACGAGAGTATTATAAATATTATGTTGAAATAAATTATCATTTTTGGGGTTTTATCACCCGGCACAGAATTTGACGCGGCGTGATCAGACTTATTTGCAAATATAATGCCTTAGAAAAACAAAAATAGTCGTTCCCATTAAATATAAAAAATACTACTAGAAAACAGATGTTTCCTTTCACATTATTTTTTTAACTAACTAACCATCACGCTGTCTCTCCGAAAGGGTGTGCAGAAAGAATGTACTGCCACACTTTAACCGATGCGGCACTCCATCCTTCTCTTTTCGCCCCTGCGAGAGTCGCTGCGTGATGGGTTGCGAACCTCATCGCCACCAATAAGCATCTCCCGCGCACACTGCGATCGTCCAACGTCCACAAAATAAATCTTAAACAAATGATATAAAATAAAATAACAAAATAAGAATAATTTAACACAAAATGTTCTTTTTAGATGGTGCACATATTGACTATTTATATGTTCCATGTTCCACGAATCCACCGTTTTTTTAATTTAGCACATAATGTAATAACACATAATGTTTTTTTTCGATGTTGCACATGTTGACATGGACGATCCGGACTTTTGTGTTTATTTAATTTATGTTACACGTATCCACCGTTTTTTAAATAAGCTGTAATTAGGCACTTAATGTTTTATTATTATTTCATATTTTCTTTATTCTCAATAGGAGCTTCTATATGTTTCCACAATAAATATTACGAGCATTAAAAATATTAAATTGAAATAAATAATCATAATTGGGGTTTTATCACTCGCGCTATCGACAGGCGATCTGCGGCGAAATGGGCGCAGAATATGCCGCTGCGCGGTCCGACAAATTTGCATACTCATTCGATCCGAAAAATAAACAATTCCATTCCGGAATCGACAGCCGAATCGATCCTCTATAAACACAAACAAATTGCGTTTGCTTTGCGCCATCTAAAAGTAACAATATACACTTTACGACATTTATCCCGAAAAAATGTTCACACGTTGTTGAACTTCGCAAAGTGGATGCCGGCGATAGATATGAAAAATGTTATGGCGCCGTATTTATGCGCCGAACGGAACGGCGTTATTGGGAAATTTGGAAAGCGAAAATTTATTGACGCTTCCTACAGAATGTCCTTTAAGTCTGATTGAAAACTTCCGGATTGGCCATAACCATAATTTTTCCATAAATCCCAGTGTCGCAAATTCTAAAGCTCCGGGCCTCCCCCGAATCTCGGATCTCTCATCGTTCATCGCCTTAAAGTGTCTTATATTTTATCTTACGCGGGCTAGTCTTGTCGGGATTTTTTTAATCTCGTTATACGTATCTCGCAGGATGATCGCTTCTGCTGGTATTTTATATAGGAATCCGATTCTATTGATCATAATAGGATAGAAAAGATCCGAAGAAATCATACATTCCTTTTTAATTTGTTATAAATCTTTTAAAACTAACTAACCATCACGCCGCCGCAAATGGTAGGCAGAAATAATGGACCGCCACACTGTTCTTTCCTGGCATATTTCTCTCACTTCCTCAACATCTGTGAGTATATTGGAGAGTATCTTGTATTCCTTATGTCAAACCATCTCTTATGCGTTCCTGGTATTATATTATATATTTAATATGTTTTACCTGTTCTCAATAAATGCCTTAAACTATTATATAAAAAACGTGATGTCTTTTGAGAAAATAAACTGATTTGATTTGAAAAATTCATACATCGTGTCATGCACATACGTTGATATTTAATAAAAACATATTTAAAAACACGACATGTTTCGGAGCATTTCTCCATCTTCACGTGTAAAAATGTAATAAAAACTAAACAAAGCAAGAATTATAAAAAACGCATTTTAAATTCGATACAAAAATTCAAATTTAAAAATTAACCTGTGCTATTTGTTATAAGTAAGTGCTAACAATTATTTTTTGAAGATGGAGATGGAGGTATTCTCCGAAACATGTCATGTTTTTTAATATTTTTTATTAATTAGTGGATTAAACAAAGTTTTTCAATTTCCTCAGTATAATACTATTGAATTCCACAGTGTCAATGTCTTAGCGTTCAATAAATTGATTATTTGATTTATTTGATCGTGTCACGATCTTCCTCCATTTTTACCACTATTTACATGGTTAACATATTTTTTTAACCATGTCAATGAACATTGTGTTTCGGCCAAAACAATGGACTATTTGATATATATTGAGCCTAATTTTACCTTTATTTTCGCATATTACTTTCTTTGGTCCTTGTATTCTGTCCTTACATGTCCTTTTCTCTATGACGAAGGTATAACAACTTCAAAAAATGTATAATAAAGTGTCAAAAACCGTGTTTACAGAAATAAAAGATCGTCATTATGAACTATTATTTTTATTTTTAATATTTTCTTTCTTCTTCGCCTTTAACAGCCGTTGTCGTCTACTGCTGGACATAGGCCTCCCCCATACTTCTCTACGTATGACATGTCATACGGGGGGTGGTTGGCGTTACAACGCCACGCTTGCCAGACGGGTTGGCGAGGTGTCCATCCACGTTAGCCTATGCATCAATATTATCCACCGAGGTTATTCACCCTCGATCTCTAACATTTCGCATAGTTTCCAGGGGAGACCAAAGTCGAGGAGGTGTGGATAGGTACTTGGGATCAGATCAATCCTCCAGCGTAGCATGGCCATCACCACGGTGATGACCATGCACCGCTCGTAGAGTCAATAGGATCCCCCTTACTCCCCCTTTTAATATTTTATTCTTTTATATTTTAATAGAGTAGAAGATTTGAATGTAATAAAATGGTTTGATTCATGTGGTGCTCCTGTCAATTTGGAAATATTTATTGTATAAGTGAATTATTTTGGTCAATTTGATTGTTGCCGCACTTTGTGATAGTTATTTGTGACACGAAATACGTTTTCACTCTTCTGATGTTAAAATAATACAAGTTTTTTCGTTTATAAAAATAATTTTGACAGGTGTAAAAATAAATTTTTCATTTGTTCCAATGACAATTTGAATAAATTCTACAATCAAATTTTCAAGTTTTTGCTGGTGTTTGTTTTTGCTGGTGTTGGATTGTTTTAAGTGCCTAATTAAAATTAAAACAGTGGAATCAAAAATTAAATAAACACAAATGTCCGGATCGTCCAGCTGACGACAAGTGCACCATCTAAAAGAACATTATGTGTTAAATTATTGTTATGTGTTATTTATTTTATATCATTGTATTTTGTATAATTTGTTTTAGATTTATTATGTAGACGTTGAATGATTGAAGTGTGCGCGGGAGATGCCTATTGGTGGCGATGAGGTTCGCAACCCATCACACCGCGTCTCTCGCGTTGGCGAAAAGAGAAGAATGGAGTGCAGCATCGAACAAAGTGTTGCAGTCCATTCTTTCTGCCTACCCTTTCGGGGAAACGGCGTGATGGTTAGTTAGTTAGTTAGTTAGTTATATTTTAATATTTTATTCGCAAAAAATTTATATCACTTGATTCATAGATACACACAATTTATTATATGCTATCTGTAGTTTATCTCAGTGAAGTCACCCTTCCTACATAATTACATAAACCACAATATAATACAAATGTTTATATTATTATTTATTCATTATCCCCGCGGTACAAAACCGGAACCAGCTCCAATTCCTTTCCGTTTCCGGTGGAAGGATCCAATCTTAGTTTAATTTAAAGCAATTTATCTCGGATAGAATGGGTTATCAAATTCTCCTCGCTCGGCGGCTCCCCTGATTGGAGACATGAAATTTTCCGCCAAGAAAGACAGACTGAAGCTTAAACTTATTGACGAGGGAAGAAAGCATATATTGCGTGAATAATACATATTTCTAAGAATTCGATGTTTAAAAATAACTTCTAATCTGACGGTCTTCTTCGCTAAAGAGTGGAAAAATATTTCCTCTATATTATTGTATATTCGCAGCCACTTCACATTGTTAAATCATATTTGAATAATTTTTGAAAATTATGTCATCTTTACAACACTTTATTACACTCTTCCGAGACTTATTTCTGGTAGTTATCATCCAAACTAACTAACTAACTAACTTACCATCACGCCGTCTCCCCGGAGGGGTAGGCAGAAAGAATGGAACGCCACACTGTTCTGTCCTGACATACGTCTCTCGATTCCTCTACATTCATATATCTTGTCATGCACGTACGTCGATTTTTCCGACTCCTCACGTGACCGACATTCAATATTTGATTGATTTGATCGTGCCACATTTTCCTCGGCCTTCCTCTATTTCTAGCTCCGTTCACGCCGTTTACATATACCTTCTTTACCATTCTGTCTTCACTCATTCTTTCCATGTGTCCAAACCATTTTAATGACCCTTTCCTTATTTTGTTCATAACACTTTCATTCGCACCACATTCACTTCTTATACTTGCATTTGTCACTCTATCATTTATTTATTTATTTATTTTGTTGTTGACGGAATTAATTCCAATACATTATTCATAATACAGATAAGTTACTTAAATCTAGGAACATTTTAAAACAGTAACAGTAAACAATTAGCCTAGGACAAGTTAAGAGGATGATCTGGAAGAGAGTAAAGAAGAAAGATTAATAGATATGCATACTAGAGATGAGCAACAAGAACACGACTGCAATTAGCTAACGACATATTTGATTATATTGTGGAAGGATTACAAGGTACAAGTAGTCTCAGTGACAAACAAATAGTAAAAGCTGCATCTGGTTTAGACAATTTAAGGGTTTGATGGAGGTCGATATTTTTTAAGTTTAGACAAAAAAGAATTTAGATTTAATCCAAAAAAATCTAAGTCTTGACAACAATCATATACAGATTTGCCACACATTCGTCTTAGAGATCTCATTTCTACTGCATTTATTCTACTTTCATCCTTCTTTTGCCAGTTTCATGCTTCACTTCCATACATAAGGGTCGGAACTTTCCATACACTTTTTGGATAGTTATCATCCATATTTTGTGTAAATTTGATATTTGTGATGCATTCATAGATATAAAACAGAATATAGTATGGATGAAACATTATGAAAAAATATGATCATTCATTCAATAAAGTTAATGGTTTGAAGTTTTGGACGTTGATCACATTAAAAACTTTGGAATATTAAAATAAAAACATCTATTAAAATAACGTAAATATGATAAACAACCAATGCTCGAAATATTCTTATGAAAAGGAAGAAACCACGACAGTCTGCAACATTAGCGTGAATGGTGAAAACTTGGAGCAAGTAGTTGAGTTTGTGTATTTAGGTAGTATGTTTACAAGAGATGGGAGAGTGGAGAGGGATATTGAAAGAAGGGTTGGGGGCAGGCAACAAAGTGAATGGTGCACTTAAAGTTGTCATCGCAAACAAAAACCTATCCAAAAAAGCTAGAATGGCGGTGCACAATGGTGTTCTTCTACCGACCCTTATGTATGGAAGCGAAGCATGGAACTGGCAAAGGAAGGATGAAAGTAGAATAAATGCAGTAGAAATGAGATCTCTTAGACGAATGTCTGCATACTCTGTGTATGATAGAGTGTTGAATGAAAATATAAGAAGTGAATGCGGTGCGAATGATGGTGTCATGAACAAAATAATGAAAGGATCATTAAGATGGTTTGGACATATGGAAAGAATGAATGAAGAAAGAATGGTAAAAATTATATGTTAATGATGTAAATGGTACCAGAAATAGAGAAAGACCAAGGAAAACGTGGCACGATCAAATAAATCAAATATTGAATGTCGGCCATGTGAGGAGTCAGAGAAATCGACGCGCGTGCATGACACGATGTATGAATGTTGAGGAATCGAGAGAAATATGTCAGGAAAGAAAGTTGTGGCAGTCCATTATTTCTGCCTACCCCTTCGGGGAGACGACGTGATGGTTAGTTAGTTAGTTAGTTTTATAAAAAAATCTTAAAAGAAAAGAGAAGGATGGAGTGCTGCATCGGTTAAAGTGTGGCAGTCCATTATTTCTGCCTATCCTTTCGGGGAGACGGCGTGATGGTTAGTTAGTTAGTTGAAAAAATCTTAAAAATAAAATAATGAAGATACTTTGGTTTGTGAACAAAGTCATGTTTTAACTCATTATGTACGATATGCCGATATATTGGCACAACATATTATGTCTCTTAAGTACGATATGCCGATATATAAGACTGGGCTATAGAAAAATGTGCTCGTGCCCTTGTATGTCCATGTAGGTCCAAAAAATTTAATTATAAATTTTCGTATGAAGCACTTAATTTGTAGTGTAACATTATTAATCAAATATTAAATGTCGGCCATGTGAGTCAGAGAAATCGACGCGCGTGCATGACACGATGTATGAATGTTGAGGAAGCGAGAGAAATATGTCAGGAAAGAAAAGTGTGGCAGTCCATTCTTTCTGCCTACCCCTTCGGGGAGACGGCGTGATGGTTAGTAAGTTAGTTATAATACACTTTTAGTATTTGCATCTAAACCGCTTTATTTGGTAACGCTAACCGGTTTCGCTCCCGCCAGAGCTTCGTCAGTGTGAGAGAGAATTATTAAGTTTAGGTACTCTCTCACCCTGACGAACCTCCGGCGGGACCGAAATCGATTGGTGTTACCAAATAAAGTGGTTTAGATTCAAATACTAAAAGTGTATTATTGTTTTACTATAATTTTTATATTATATTTTTATTTTAAATAATATGTTTCCAATCAGCTAATTAATTCACTTTATTCAGTTTATTAATTCACTCAAAAGACCTTACAAACATAAAAACAGTTTAAGGCATCTATTTGCGAAAGGGTAAAGAATCAGGAACGCATGAGAGATGGTTCAACTTTAGGAAGACAAGATACTCTCTAAAGTTAAGAGTATTTTTTTTTCTGAACGTACTTTCGCTAATGTGAAAGACGTCGATCTCCGAGGAAATCTTGTTTAACAAACTGATGCTCTTCCCACCGGCATTATTAGAGGCAGGTTGGTTCTTGCGGTCGGAAGAAAGAACAATCTATGCTGGCGCTGTTGGAGATATCTGTCGGGAACAAAAATACCTACACCCTCCAGCACGGCCGAGTTTTCAAAATATCCCTAATTATCTAAAGAAATGGGTTATGAGAAACCAATATCTTCGAAGCTGCAGAGAATTAAACCCCAACATTCCCAAAAGAAACACTGTGGGATAGAGCCATGGATAGCTACCATACTCCTTCATGTAGAGATACCTCAGAATTTTTTTCTGAACCCTCTCCAGCATAACGGAATATCTCGCTTCGTGCGGACTCCATATCACAGAACCACTTTCGAATCTGCTCCGAACCAATGAATTGTATAGTACTCTGAGCACATTGGGATCTTTGAAAACCCTTCCGGTCCAAATGATGAAGCGCAACATCTTCAGCGCAATGCCATACTATACACGATACTTTATCAAAAATAAAATTTAACAATTTTTTTAGAATATTTTTTTTAAATGGATAACGGTTCTTATATTTTTTCCTATGAAAAATATGTAAACATGTATGTTTGTTTACGTTTGTCTTCTTCTTCTTCTTTTGATAGATCTGACGATCTGTGACACCGAAATCATATCTCGTCGGATGATGAGATCCAGCTGTCCCTCCATCTCTTAGGCGGTCTTCCAGGTGGGCGGTGTCCGGAAGGGATTTCATAGGCGGCTGTATATGCGAGTCTGTCACCATCCATTCGGGCTACATGGTCCCTCCAGTATCTTCTTCTGGATCTACTCCACTGAACGATATCCTCTATTTCGCAGGTTTTTCTTATGTCTGCGTTGCGGACACGATCTCGGAGGGTTTTTCCAGTAATTGATCTTAGGACCTTCATCTCCGATGTTCTTAGTAGTGCCTTGGGTATATGGGTATAATGGGTATACAGTTATTTAGCTTATTTATGTATGAAAGCTACATAAACACAAATCTTGAGAAATAATTCAATTACGTATACAGATACGCTTCGCGCGAGTTTAGAAAATTACGTAACATCTTGAGTGTTGAGATGCAATTAAAGATTCATATTAAGCATGACAAATGCAAGCAACTCCTTGGATGGATACAATAATAGCATCCGGGGAGATGAATCTTCCTACATAATTACAATCACACAGTCGAGTGCGTTTTTGTCAATTATCTTATAGCAGCGCCGTGGCGAGGGTTCGCCTTAGAAAAGCGGCCGCAAGGAAATGCAATTATCTACAGATAATAAATCATCTTCTTTTGTGAAGGATTTCACTTTTGCGGAAATGATTTAGACAGGAATGAATTCCGTTCGGAAGGGCAAATACTTAATCATAACTAAGTATTAAGTTGAAGTGGTACGTTAGAATCACTCAATATCTATTCGTTAATAAACAATTCAGTGTTGCTATATATAAAATACATAACTCGTAATAAGTTATTCTACTTTGCGTACGAACTTCCTATCATGCATCATCTATTTGTTTTAGGTAATTTAATTATTAAATAATAATCTTATAATGAAAATTTTTATTTTGGTGTGAAATTTTAATTGGAGTTCTAGTGCCTACCCATATGTATGGAAGTGAAGCTTGGATGCTGGCAAAAAAGGACGAAAGAAGGATAAATGCCGTAGAAATAAGATCACTGAGAAGAATGTGCGAGAAAACGATATATGATAGAATACCGAATGACGAAATAAGAAAAAAAATGTAAGGCAGATGATTGTATCATAAGTAAAATTAAAAAAGGACCCGTGAGATGGTTTGGACATATGTAATGAATGGATGAGAGAAGAATGGTTAAAATGTTGTACACATGCAGTGTGAGTGGAAAGAGAAGCCGTGGATGACCAAGAAAAGCATGGCTTGACCATTAATCAAATTCTGAAAAATGGCTAAAATTCGAAGTCGAAAAAATCGACGAGCGTGCGTGTTACGATGTATGAATGTGAAGGAAACTAGAGAGGTATATCAAGACAGAACGATGTGGTGGTCCATCCTCTATGCTTACCCCTTCGGAGAAACGACATGATGGTTGGTTTAGTTTAGTTGGTAGTAGTTAGTAGACATTTTTATCATTAAATACTACCAGAAGACGTTAGAGAGCTGCCGAACCAGTCGAAGACACAAACATTACTGGGTTTTAACTAAACACACATTATAAAAAGATTTGTCACAACAACAAAAAAAAACATTATTCATAATGAACTTCTATGAAATTTCAAAAAACAATATTAACTTTGTATAAAAACTTGACCTGATGAAGCTTGGCTCCAAGTGAAACTAGTTGGCATCATTTATAATAACCATAGTGTGGTTAAATACAAAGTGGTTAATTATTTTATATCTATAAGATTAAAATGTCTAAATACAAAGGGTGTGCTTTATATAAACAATTATCATATCAATTTGATTTTTAACCCTGACAAAGCTCAGGTAGGCACGAAATTGTAAGCTTCTAAAAAGCAAATTAAGTGACATTTAAACTAATTATATAATATAAGAGTTTTAAATTATTATTAACTAAATATTTTGTTAAAAAAAACAACACTGTTTTTCGCTCCAAGCAGAGCCTCATCGAGGTAACAAATCAAACCATTTGTTTTGTATAATAATTAAATAAAACGATGTTTTTTAACTACTTCCACTTTTGTCTTTATTTAGACAGCGACCGGTTTCGCCAGGCTCGCTGGCATCGACAGACTGGGACCGACTCGACCGTCTGTCGATGCCCTGGCAAAAAAAGTGGAAATGAAAAATCGTTTTATTTAATTATTATTTAAAATGAACTTCCATCAAGAGATTTCAGTAAAATCATTTAATTTGTTTTGTTACCCTTATGAAGTATGAAACAAACTGGTTGATGTGTCAACAAATTTAAATGACGTAATACACTATTATTTTTATTATTATTATTATTTTGTTGAATCGCTCTTTACATCATGACAGCAAGAGCCAAATCGATGTAAAGGGAGTATAGCTATCATAGTGATTCTCGTGACATGTGATAGGTAGCTAATCTATCGCCATTTTAGTGTCACGTGAATTCTACACCAGACCAAAGACAGTGTGACAATCACACTGCCCTCGCCGGGAATCGAACCCGGAACCTTCGGGGTGGCAGTCAATGTACTTACCACTCGGCCACGAAGGTCGTCAATTACGTACTAGTAAAATTTTGTGTATAAATGACGAGTGAAAAAGTGGAGGGGGGGGGGAAAGTTAAAAGTTAAAAAAGTCCCTTAATTGATTTATTTTCCCTCCCCCTGTCTCATAATTCCAAGTAAACAACAATTTACCCTGCCACTAATTTTCAGTAGTTATTAATTCAAAAGTAGTTAAAGAACTTTACAAAGAAAAAAAAATACATATTCAAATTCAATTTTAAGTTAATTATACAAATTAAAAATGAATTAGGTACACATTACGAAGTCCGCCCTCGTTTTGCAGAGCGTACAATCTCCATACCGATACAGGCTCTCACAAGTTCTCGGCTAGCGAGATAAAGAATGCGACTTCCTATTGTTTGGTGAGAAAGGCCCTTTGAAACGGGAACTCGGAAACTCCAAGCAAAGGTCCCCGGGGATGTGGGTCGCCCGATTAGATTAGGGCTTGTTTTCTGCCGGCAAACCCGAACCAGACCCGAACCAAACCCGTACCAAAGCAGACCCGGTTACATCTTAGGTATAAAAGATTCGGGGAGAAGGTGGGATTAGATTTTTTCGCGAGTTGAAAAAGCTAATTTATTCTATGTTTAATTCGAAACACTGTTATTACATCTTCATTTTGTCGCTATAGTTGTTCTGCATGAGTCGTCATCTTGCATGACAAAAAGAATACCAGTAAGTCCGACTTCCTGTTGTCCTAGAGCGGCCCAAGAGTCGTGGACACGGACCGGAGATCCACGTCTTTCATGTTAGTGAAAGTACGTTCAGAAGGTAAATACTCTTAATTCTGGAGAGTATCCTGTATCGCTAATGTTGAACCATCTCTTATGCGTTTCTGGTAGTATACTATACATAATATATTATTTTACCTGTTCTCAATAGATGCATTAAAAATAAATTTCGTAATGTCTGTTGATGAAATAAACTGATTTGATTTGTAAGGATTAATTGTATCTCAATAGAGACGAAGATGTAAATTGTTTTCTGGGAACAGAAGGTGGTGGCCGAGGCGCTTACAGGACTTATGACCTGTCATTGGTTGGGTCGAGCGATCGCTTCACGTTTAACAACATTCCCCATTCCCCCTTATGACCACCACGTCTGACAAAATTTTGGAACTTGTATATATGGTAGGTTTCTACACCTATCTTTACATTTTTAGGTTCACTCTACACTAGCGTCATCTATTAAGATTAGAAAGCATTAAGCAGAAAACCTTTATTAATGTACTGATTTGATTTGGTTTGATTTGATTTGACAATGTGATCGCTGACCTTATCACCAGAGTCATATCAAACAGGAAGAGAGACTATCGCGAATCTTTGACTCACAAAACCAAGACCCAACAGCTAAAATAAGGTAACCCCATCAAAAAGTCCATGAAAAAGGCTACGGGAAACCATTCCAGTAGCACTTAGTAGGAAATCACTGTAGCGAAAAAACTTTCGCCATGTTCTATGAACTTACGTACTACTTAACCGTTTGAATGCGTATCGTCGATATTTCGACGAACGAATATCTATCATAAATTGCGTGTCGTCGATATATCGACGATATGACGCGCAGTATATCTCTGGTATTCGGATGGTGCGCTGCGTCCGCTAGTTATGATTTTTTATTTGGCATCCCAATTTTTCATTTTTTCCCTGTTTTTTGGCACGCAATTTCAGTACATATTATGAAAAAAGGCCCAACACGGCCCAGCACACAAACTTTAAATTTTGGTTAATTTTGTATTCAACTTTGTACCGTTTCTTTTGTTACCTTGAACTCATTATATCAAAAAAATTATAATAAATTAATTTATTCATTTTAGTACATTTTGCTTTATTAAATCTAAATATGGTTATAGAATTCTCTTCTTCTTATGGTGCATATTTATTACTGGATGTTACCGACCACTTGTTTGATTTGAGTCCTGTCCATCGAAGCACCCATAGTCAACAATCCACTCCACTGCTCGATGTTTCCCAACCATGAAATTCTTCTGGACAAAAAATGTGTATTCAAAATATCATATCTTATAGATCTTCTTCTTCTTCTACTTTATTTAGGACTGCGTTCTGTTATTTCTCGGAGACTGTTCCTAGGATGTAGATGTCCCACTGTTTCGCCATCTTTTGGGTGGTCTTCTTGGAGGTCGATTTCCTGTTGGTACTTTATTTGTGGCTATATGTATCACTCTTTCAGAACGTGCCCTTTCCAAATGATCCCTCTCCGGTTGCGTCTTCTCAGTCTTCCCCATCGCAAGACATCTTCCACACTGTACATCTTTTTTATTTCAGAATTTCTTACTCTGTCTCGGAGTGTTGTTCCCGCAACGGATCAGAGAGATTTAATTTCTGTGGTTCTTAGGAGACTTTTTGTTCTGATAGTGTCAGCTATCTTTTCTATTCCATATGTCATTATACAACGTGCGCATGTCTTGTAGATATATCTATGCATCTTATAGATATGTGAGATAAATTTGATTGCATTCGCAAGGGTTCAGGATAGAGAAAAAGGAAATAAAACATCGTGAATCAATTTTTTTATTTAAATGTAGTGTTCAATTTGTGGATAAAAACGCAAACATTAAGACTATCAAGGAATCAGAGATATGGATATTTATTTCGAGGGCGCCAAAAGCTTTCATGCCGGCTCTGACCACTCTCGCGTTATCCTGGGAATGACTGAAGTGTTATTGAATCATGCGCCTCTTAATAATAGCATTTCCGATATCCCTCGCTTCGAATCATCGTACGAACTGATTTCGGAAAATAAAATTTGTGAATCGAAACTGCTTGTACACTTATTGCTTTTCGTGGAAAAATAGATATCGCACTTATATTCTATTTCTTGACACATGTCACAAATGGCACAAGTCAAAATACCATTTTGACTTTTGTCACTATATATTATAAATACTGATATAATACAAAATATGTTCAACAAACACATATTTTGTATTATATAATAACAGTATTTATATAGGGCCACTTGTCCCTACATAAATACTATTATAAATACTATGCGAGAATATGTAGAGTTTCACTGAAATGTTGGGATTTATTCTCTAAACTGGTAGAGTTTTCAGGAATCCTTATGTTTTGTTCCCTTCGAAACAAGTCGAGAAATATAAACTCAAAAGTGGAAAAAGCAGTGTTTTAATTTGATCAAATGATTTAACTGAAATCTCTTAATGGAAGTTCATTTAAAATAATAATTAAATAAAATATGTTTTTCATAACAACTTCCACATTTGTCTTTATTTCGACAGCGACCGGTTTCGCCAGGCTCGCTGGCATCGACAGACTGGTGACACTATTGCAAACCGAGTCCTTTATATACATACATATGAGGGGTGGTAAACATGATTCTATTTTATTTTTATTTTATTTTACTTATACATATTATACATTAATTTGACAAAAAAAATGTATGGACTTTAGTTATCACACTAGGCATGGCCTGTATCGTGGCAACTACATAAAATAGCATGTTAGTAGCATTGTTAGTAAAATGGCGGTTAATTATTATTTTTTAGTAATCATATGCTAACATTGGTAATCGCAACATGATGATATAATTAAAATTAAATGCTAGGAAATTCGTGATACTTAATTTACATACTAGGATAGATAAAACTCTTCTAAATCTAAACGAAAAAAAACGTTTTCTATGTCTATGGTTAACCGCTTCATATATTTGGTAAGAGCACGTTTAAATTGTTTAATGTCATTAAAAGATTTGAGATTCTCAGGAAGACGATTGAAAATAAAGGGCGTGCGGAATGATTGTTTTTGAGCTAGAGCTGAGCGACAGCGAGGAACTTTAATATGAAGGTGAGAGGAATATCTTGTGGGACGGTTCTGTTGTGATCTAGAATTCGAAATTTTAAATTTGGTGAAAATGGCTGATATTTTAATGTTAAGTTGTTGAATACTAAGAATTTGATATTCATTGAACAACAAGGAAGAAGGATGCCTTATGGGTTTTCTGGTAATAATGCGCAATATATTTTTATAGGATTTAATTAGGGAGTCAATTGTAGATTTTATACAAAAAATATCTTCAAATATTTATGTAAAATTTATTGGTATTACAAATATTCAAGAAAATTCATATTCATTGGATTTAATATTTTATTATAGCTGACATATTTATATATAACGTTTGAAAAAGTGGTACTTTCGTTTTTATTATATCTGAATCTAAATATAATATGTTATTATTGTTCTTGGTCCATTAGGTTGGCATCGCCTTATTCGGTTTTCCCCATCCATATAGCTGCTTAGATCTGGAATCAAACAAAACAATTTTTCGGCAGTAATCGATTCCAGGAATATTTTTTATTTGTTTATATTGGGTATAATATAGGGAAGTTAAGCAAACAGTAATTGGTCATTTAGGACTACTTGGTCAGGGGTGTTGTATTGAGTGTTTTAATTCATCAAATTCGTCATAATAGAATTACACAGTGTCAACGCCTTAAGTTTAACAAAGTAATGTAGTTTTTTAGGGTTATTTTATGATTTAAATAATCATTGAATTTCGAAGCATAATTTATCATATTTTACAAAGGTTTATTACAATACCAAAAATATTGTAAAAGCTTGATTATTTTGTATGGACATGATTTCCATTAGAATCAATCGTGTTTTTTTAAAGGCACATTTTCGAGTTTTCATGAAAACATAAAGTACTTTTTGGATCACATTTTTACATACAAAAATAAACGTCACAACTGTCGCTGTTTCCCATGCATGAATCTGGTTTGCGGAGTTTCCAAAGCAAAAATCAAAAATACAATTTGTCCAAACGAATTGTAAGGTACCCGTTTAACAGTGATAGGCGCAGAGGGCGTGATGATAGACGTTTGAGGACAGATAAATAGTAGGTCCTTACATATGAAATTGGCATTTTGCCGTACTGGCAACTTTGGTCTCAAATATCTTCTCATTGGTTAGGAATTCCAAATTCAAATTTATACAGCTATTTACTCAAGTATTCGTGTTTCGAAAATTATAATTCATTTGTTTTTTCCTCAATTGTTTTTTTTTTCTTTGCGTCACTCAGTTTACAAAATGGAAAACTTGAAATATCGCGTTATTTACGAGTACGAGTTCCACCGTGGCACCAGTGCCGCAGAAACGGCTATAAGGATTAATGATGAGTATGGCGACGGTGCCGCAAAAGAAAACACAGTGCGTTTTTGGTTCCAACGTTTTCGTTCTGGAAATTTCGACCTGCAGAACAAGCCCCGTGGACGGTCGGAGACCAAAGTTGATAATGAAGAATTGAAGGCTATTGTGGAAGCGGATCCATCGCAAACCACGTCCGAGTTAGCTGCAGGCTGCGGTGTTAGTGATAAAACTGTTTTAATCCACTTGAAGCAAATTGGGAAGGTGAAAAAGCTTGAAAGGTGGGTACCTCACGAATTGAGTGAAGCAAATCAACAAACGCGCGTTGACTGCTGCGTTGCATTACTCGACCGGCACAATAATGAAGGGATTTTGAATCTAATCATTACCTGTGATGAAAAGTGGATCCTGTATGATAATCGGAAGCGCTCATCGCAATGGCTGAACCCTGCCGAACCAGCCAAACCATGCCCCAAGCGAAAATTGACTCCAAAAAAGTTACTTGTGAGCGTTTGGTAGACTAGTGCTGGTGTTGTTCACTACAGCTTTCTTAAATCTGGCCAGACGATTACGGCAGATGTCTATTGTCAGCAACTGTAAACCATGATGGAAGAGCTAACTGCTAAACAACCGAGGCTGGTTAATCGCTCTAGGCCACTGCTGCTTCATGATAACGCTAGACCACACACTGCACAACATACGGCTACCAAATTAGAAGAGCTTCAATTGGAATGTCTAAGACATCCACCGTACTCTCCGGACCTTGCCCCAACAGATAACTATTTTTTTCGAAATTTGGATAACTTCTTGCAAGGGAAAATATTCAACTCCGATGGGGCAGTCCAAACCGACTTCAAAGATTTTATTGATTCCCGTCCGAATGGTTTTTTTAGTAAAGGGATCGATGAACTACCTATGAGATGGCAAAAGTACATGGATAGCAATGGTACATACTTTGATTAAATAAATATATTATATTTAAAAAAATCAACTTTATGTTCCTCCCTTACAAAACGCCAATTTCATATGTAAGGACCTAATATATTCTGTAATGTTTGTAATGTCTTTTGAGGAAAAAATAAACTGATGATGATGATTTCATATGATTTGATTTGATTTTATTTGATTTGATTTGATGATTATGATTTGATAAGCGTGATTATGTTGAATTGCTGGGATTTAAAATTGTATCGTACTTTTTTATTCACGTTTTCATCTTCGAATCGAAATGAAATTTAGAATTTATTTTCGTCATTTTTTTATAACATTAGAATAGATTAATATTTCTCGGTCCAATTTTTTTTTAATGCGTTACGCAACTGGGTCCAAGCGTTCTATTTGGGTTAAGAAATCATGATTTCGATTTGTTTGCCAAATCTATTGATGAGATCCAATTATAGGCCCCCTTTATTTCGCATCCCTTCTGTCTATTCTCCTATTGTTAACCACCGCTGAAGAACCGTTCTGATTCGGCCGACTATCGCCGAATCAGAAGGTACTCTTTGTTCGGTACAGTTAATTACGTTCAGTGAAAGGGCCTTTAAAATATACTATGATTTACCGTTACACAAACAAACATTTTATTCTGCGCCGTAATCTTTTCTATAGTTAAAAGGAATTAGGATTAATTGCCTAGGTCTCGGGAGGCTCAATGGTGGATAAATCGAATCCGTGCTGACGTTATTCTGGGGAATCTTAAAAGATTTCGCGTTGATTGTACGTGACTTAATTAAATTCCCGACAATATCATATATTAGGTCCTTACATATGAAATTGGCGTTTTGCCGTACTGGCAACTTTGATCTCAAATATCTTCTTTTTGGTTAAGAATTCCAAATTCAAATTTATACAGCTGTTTACTCAAGTATTTTTGTTTCGAAAATTATAATTCATTTGTTTTTTCCTCAATTGTTTTTTTTCTTTGCGTCACTCAGTTTACAAAATGGAATACTTGAAATATCGCGTTATTTACGAGTACGAGTTCCACCGTGGCACCAGTGCTGCAGAAACGGCTGGAAGGATTAATGATGTGTATGACGACGGTGCCGCAAAAGAAAACACAATGCGGTTTTGGTTCCAACGTTTTCGTTCTGGAAATTTCGACCTGCAGAACAAGCCCCGTGGACGGCCGGAGACCAAAGTTGATAATGAAGAATTGAAGGCTATTGTGGAAGCGGATCCATCGCAAACCACGTCCGAGTTAGCTGCAGGCTGCGGTGTTAGTGATAAAACTGTTTTAATCCACTTAAAGCAAATTGGGAAGGTGAAAAAGCTTGAAAGGTGGGAACCTCACGAATTGAGTGAAGCAAATCAACAAACGCACGTTGACTGCTGCGTTGCATTACACAACCGGCACAATAATGAAGGGATTTTGAATCGCATTACCTGTGATGAAAAGTGGATCCTGTATGATAATCGAAGCGCTCATCGCAATGGCTGAACCCTGCCAAACCAGCCAAACCATGCCCCAAGTGAAAATTGACTCCAAAAAAGTCACTTGTGAGCGTTTGGTGGACTAGTGCTGGTGTCGTTCACTACAGCTTTCTTAAATCTGGCCAGATGATTACGGCAGATGTCTTTTATCAGCAACTGCAAACCATGATGGAAAAGCTAGCTGCTAAACAACCGAGGCTGGTTAATCGCTCTAGGCCACTGCTGCTTCATGATAACGCTAGACCACACACTGCACAACAGACGGCTACCAAATTAGAAGAGCTTCAATTGGAATGTCTAAGACATCCACCGTACTCTCCGGACCTTGCCCCAACAGATTACTATTTTTTTCGAAATTTGGATAACTTCTTGCAAGGGAAAAAATTCAACTCCGATGGGGCAGTCCAAACCGACTTCAAAGATTTTATTGATTCCCGTCCAAATGGTTTTTTTAGTAAAGGGATCGATGAACTACCTATGAGATGGCAAAAGTGCATAGATAGCAATGGTACATACTTTGATTAAATAAATATATTATATTTAAAAAAAATCAACTTTATGTTCCTCCCGTACAAAACGCCAATTTCATATGTAAGGACCTAATATATGAGCCATTAATTATTATTATATTATATTTATATTAGCCATTTATTATTATTATTATTTAGCTGAAAAGGTTGGATGTAGGTGCCAAAATGAGCGGAGTGTCAGTAAGCTGTCTGTTGTATGCGGATGCGGATGCGATTCTACCGACCCTTACATATGGAAGCGAAGCATGGAACTGGCAAAAGAAGGATGAAAGTAAAATAAATGCACTAGAAATGGGATCTCTTAGACGAATGTGTAGATACTCTGTGTATGATAGAGTGTCGAATGAAAATATAAGAAGTGAATGCGGTACGAATGATGGTGCTATGAACAAAATAATGAAAGGATCATTCAGATAGTTTGGACATATGGAAAGAATGAATGAAGAAAGAATGGTAAAAAAAATTATATGTTAATGTTGTAAATGGAACCAGAAATAGGGGAAGACCGAGGAAAACGTGGCACGATCAAATAAATCAAATATTGAATGTCGGCCACGTGAGGAGTCAGAGATCGACGCGCGTGCATGACACGATGTATGAATGTTGAGGAAGCAAGAGAAATATGTCAGGAAAGAAAAGTGTGGCAGTCCATTATTTCTGCCTACCCCTTCGGGGAGACGGCGTGATGGTTAGTTTGTTAGTTAGTTATACGATGGACAATACTGTTGTGTTTTTTTTATTTTACCTTTCAAATAAATGCAATATTCGTACTAAAAAACGGACCGAGCTTTCTGAAATACCCTTATATTATTAGTTTGTGGTATCACTCTTTACATTTTTTTAGCGCCAACCAAATCGATATAAAGGGTTTAGTTATCATATTGATTCTCATGACATGTGATAGGTAGCTAATCTATCGCCATTTTATTGTCACGTGAATTCTACACCAGACCAAAGACAGTGTGAGAATCACACTGCCCTCGCCGGGAATCGAACCCGGAACCTTCGGGGTGGCAGTCAATGCACTTACCACTTGGCCACGAAGGTCGTTAACGATTGACAATATTTTGATTGATGGGTTTTTTTATTTTACCTAGCAAATAAATGCGATTTTCATACAAAAAAACAGATCGAACTTTCCGAAACACCATTATAATATTATTTTTTTGTATTGCTCTTTACATATCTTCTTCTTCAAGTGCCCTGTCGGGTCCCCCCAACGTTGGCGATCACCTCAGCGAACCTGTCCCTGTCCTGCGCCGCTCGGAACAGCTCCTCCACAGCCAGCACATTTGTTTCCTACCGGGCCCTCGGCGTCCCTCAATTTTCCCATCCAATATCAGCTGGAGAAGGTGGTACTCCCCACGCAGTGTATGGGGTAATAGTACGCAGTAATAACGGATTTGAAAATTCTATAAGGTTATACATTTTAACACCTCATGGCCCCGTTTTGGCTTCCCAGGGCTCCCCTAAGCCCCCAGGGTCAGAATTATTCCCTCAGCTCAGGGGGCCTACTTTGGGAACCTATGATCTATATGGTCTTTAGTCTGTCAGATCTGTCGTCTCGATTTCATCCTCTGTCTTTGGAGATCCTCTTTTTCAGGCATGACCAGTGCTGCAAATGCAGCTAGCGCTTCTCATTCCACGTCTGTGCCTAGGAAGTTTGGCTGCACGTCTTGCACTAGTAACATCTCGACTTTATCCTCTGGCATTCGATATCCTCTTTCTCGGTTATGACCAGTTATTTTTACGTGATAAAAATTTTGGGATATAACCCCTTTTATCTAAATCAAAAAATTACGTACGTTTTTTCAATATAACTTTTATATTCTAGAGTTTGATTATTGACATGACACGTTTATGCAGAATCAACGGTTATATGAATGACGATTTTATTGTGTATTATGTTAAGCAAAATGCTTTTATGCCACCCTACAGAAAGCACCGCTTAGCGCCAACTCCACTCGCACATAATACACCACGCGTGTCTTTCTGCTGATAATATTATACCGATGGTGATACTCTCCACCGCTTAGAACCCATTTCCACTCAGAATGAATCTCAGAGTATGCTTGGCCAAAATTCAAGAGATTTTCATTTATTTATTCTATGTTATTCTTTGTTTCGTAGATGTTTTATTTGTATTTTTCTTTTTTATATAGAGTACTTATATACAACATTATATATATATACAACACTAACTTTTAAAAATAAAAAAATTACATATCAGACATGTTTCGGACAACCGGTCCTTCTTCAGAGATACATATTATAAAGATACATATTTTAAATATTATAAAAGTGTTAACAAATATGATCAGTTTACACAGAAGTTAAGGAGTTTTATTATATAATAAATCTTTATAACATCTGTCAAAACTGATCATATTTGTAAACACTTTTATAATATTTCAATTATGTATCTTTATAATGTATCACTGAAGAAGGACCGGTTGTCTTAAACATGCCTGATATGTAATGTAAAAAAACTTACAGTTAGTGTTATATATACAAAGTATATAAAAAAGAAAAGTACAGATTTTCATTTAATTTATGTGCTTTACGAACAAAATAATTAAAGTTTCAATGATTTTTTATGGTAACTAACTAACTAACTAACCATCACGCCGTCTCTCCGAAGGGGCAGGCAGAAATAGTGGACCACCACACCGTTCTTTCACGACATACTTCTCTCGCTTACTCGACATTCATATATTGTGTGATAGACGTACGTCGATTATTCCGATTCTTCACGTGGCAGAGATTTAATATAAATGCTTCTTCTTTTAAATTATCTGAAGATTTGTGGCAAAGAAAGCATGTCTCCTGGGATAATGAAGTCTAGCTCCATCTCTTAAGTGGTCTTCCAGGTGGACGGTGTCCAGAGGGGATTTCGTAAGCGGCTGTATTTGCGAGTTTGTCAGAATCCATTCTGGCTTTTTTTTTTTTTTTTTAGATGGGAGTTGCTTTATTTTTGACCTTGCTTATAATGTACAAGGCTTATAATTTCGTCAAATGGATCTTTCTGCAATTATTTGATCTTAATTTGTTTCAAAGTGTTGGGATCAGGAGGGATATGCTAAAGTGGACCAATAAGGAACTTCTCAGCATTTGCTCTTGTGGAGAGGAAACCACTTAAAACTCTCCAGGAGAAGCCGGCCTGTTGACAGTAGTCATCAGGCCTTCCGTCACACTAGAGGAGTGTTCGGCATTTTGTGTCCTACATTGGTTTATCTTACCAATTGCCTGCACTATTCTTACCATGAATGAAACTACCTCTTGTGTCAGTTCCTTGTGAACCATCACCATCCATTCTGGCTACATGGTCCCTCCAGTATCTTCTTTTGTTTCTACTCCACCGAACGATATCCTCAATTTCGCAAGTTTTTCTTATATCTGCGGCAAGAACACGATCTCGGAGAGTTTTTCCAGTAATGGATCATATGACCTTCGTCTCATATATAGGACCTTCATCTGAGATGCTAAATTCGAATCTACAAGACATGCGTACGTCCTATAATGACATATGGAATAGAGAAAGTGTCCTAAGAACCACAGAAATGAAGACTCTCCAATCCCAGAATATAAAAATTCTGAAATAAGAAAGATCTTCAATGTAGAAAATGTCGTGCGATGGGAACTGATAAGACGTTACTAGAGAGATCATGTGGAAATAGCATGTCCTGAAAGTACCCACAGGAAATCTTCCTGCAGGAAGACCACTTAAAAGATGGCGAGACAGTTGGACATCTGCATCCCATGATCAGGCTCCGATAATTAACATGACACAGTCCTAAATAAAGCAAAATAAGATATTTATACTTAAATCCGCAAAATGTAAGCTTGGGTTAAAATCCGTTAAGCTTATTATATTGCCTTTTTAACTTTAAAAGCAACACAGCCCCTAATTTCGCTTTGACAAACGGAGCGACTATCTTCAGTACTTGAGCGCGACTCGAGATGGTCTCCGGGCTGATAGGACACGCGGAGCCGCGAGTGGAGAACCGTGCCATTACCGTCCTTCATCTCAACAATGGACCGTTACGCGGAGCCTGGGCCCCGGCCAAGTCCCCATCATTAGATGGCAGATAAATCACGCCCGTGAGGTGGGATTTTATAACACCCCCCGGATCATTGCTACCATTATAACAATAAGAAGATTGAGAAAGGGTTGTGAGAATATATAACAAAATCTTCATTTTATCTTCTTTTTAATGCAAAAGAATAATAAAAAGAAGACAAAGGAAAACGTGGCATGATCAAATAAATCAAATATTGAATGTCAGCCACATTAGAAGTCGTTCACAGAAGAAAATCGCACTCATGATCAATATTGTATTTATCACGTTTTTTTATGTCTTGCTCTATTTCTTGATCCGTTGACATCGTTAAAATATGCTTTTTTAGATTTCGCATACTTAATTTTAACTATGACTAATCACACTTATGAATTTTTTGCCCTATAAATAGTAACTAACCGTTCTTTTTATTAACCCTAATTAGGTACCTAACTAAAATTCATCAAGAACTTCAAAATTATATCAAAGAAATCATTCAAATTGACATAGGAACAAATACACATAGAGGTTCGAAAAATCACGAAAATTTAATTTTATTAGTTGATGAAATATTGCAACACCTGATGGTGTCAACATAGGTTGACGAAACAGCTGTCAAAAAATAAAATATATAAGTTGTGATGCATAAACACAGTTTTATTATTTAATAGTTAATATGCTTATTCTATCATTCTTTCTTCGTTCGTTCTCTCAATGTGTCAAGGCCACATATAGAAAATGATCCTTTCATTATTTTGTTTACAACCATTCGCGCTATATTCACTTTTATATATACATTTAACATTCTATTATATAAAGATTTTACAAAAACATTCGTAGAAATCTCATTTGGTCTATATTTATTCTACTTTCATTCGTTTTTGCTTGTTCTATATATAAACTATTTCTAAAAATACTTAATATTGCGCATCAAATTAAATCCTTTGAAATTAATTTGGTTTTCTTTACACGCGTTTCAAAATCAGCTCCATACGCCCTCGCCATTGTCGCCGCCCTTTTCGCACAGGGGTTGATTTCAAATTAATAAAAAAATCTAAATGTTTTATACGATGGATTCGTATTTCATTGGTTTTCTTGTGTGACGTGTATTTCATTCAATAATATGGTTTAAACATAGCTATTGGTTCGCACAAGACATATAAATAATGAATCAAGTTGTGAACTTACGAGGAGTGCACTATAATTTTTATTCAGTATTAAATCAAACGTACGTTTTCTAGATAACTTTAATAAAATTTATTGTCATTATATTTTATTAAACAAAGGTTTAATATTCTTCTTCTTGTTTCTCACATGTTGGAGGTTGGACAGAAGTGTTCTTGGAAAATTTACTGCGATGGTTACCCGTTACCTTCCACAGAACATCAGCTTCTATGAATGTCTCTATCAACACCTGACGCTATTTTGTTCCACTGCTCGCCCATTCTCAATGAGCTTAAGCCTGTGTACTGTGTTAACACCACTGCTGCCAGGTTTTGCCATATCTGACTACACTCATCCGTTCGGCCGATTGGTCGAGATAGTTTCAAATCAAATCAAATCAAATCAGTTTATTTTCTCAAAAGACATTACAAACATTTTTTATAGTTTTAGGCATCTATTGAGAACAGGTAAAACATAAGGAATATATAATACCAGGAACGCATGAGAGATGGTTCGACATTAGGAATACAAAATACTCTCCAAAGTCAAGAGTATTTGTCTTCTGAATGTACTTTCACGAATATGAAAGACATCGATCTCCGAAGCGATCATGTTCAGCAGTTTGATTGCTCTCCCCACCGGCATCACCAGAGGCAGGTTGGTTCTGCATGCTGGGAGATAAAACAGTCTGTGCTGACGCTGTCGAAGATAGCCATCCGGAACATAAAGATGGATAGCCTCCAAGATGACGGAGTTCTCAAAGAATCCCCTGATAAGTCTGAAGAAATGGGTAAGTGTGCACCCATCCCTTCTTATCTGTAAACTATTGGTCCCCAGCATGCCCAAGAGGAATGCAGTGGTTGACACGAGTTTCCAGAGGTTGACACGAGGAGCCATTAGCAAGAGCTAGCCATTCAAGTGAGACCAGTATCTCTTGACCATATGTCGTTCAGCAGATGCGATCGTCTCTAAGCAAAGGTATTTCTCATCTTGCGTGAGTCCACAATCCCCAAGGAGCCAAATCAGAAATTAAATAATATTTTTTTTATCTTTTTCTTCTTGTTCCTCTTTTATTGGTGGTTGGACAAGATGATGGCTACATCTAATTTTGATACAGCCGCTGTAAACAATAATGTTGTAATACAACTAGACTCAAAGGTTTACTTGCCAAGATTTTCTCTTGTCTTGACACTTCGTATTCCTTAAATTTTACTATGGTTACTAAATCGCAGCACTTTGTATTTTTCGTTTCTCATATTATACTCGTAGTATTCCAGTTTTTTTTTCTTTGTTCGTGACTCTTTCTGTCCATGATATTTTAAATATTCTGTGATATATCTAGTTTCCTTGTTCTTCGTTTGTGACTCTTTCTGTCCATGATATTTTAAATATTCTGCGATATATCTACATTTCAAAGGCATCATCCAGCATTTTGGTGAAAATTTTTGCCAGGGTTCTTGTTTCTATACCTTAGAACAAGACGGGTAGCACGTAATATCGAACTATTCCCATTTGCAATTTGATGGGCAAGAAGCTATTTCTATTTTCTTATGTCCAGACTATGGTCCCTTTCATCAACAGTCTGGGAATTTATATCAATTTACCTGCTCTAGCGTATCATTTTCAATTATATTTTATTTGTTTATACAAAGATCACAAACATTACAGATAATAATAATAATAATAATAAATTGGATAATTTATAAAGCGCCATTTTTATGACTTACTCATCTCAAGGAGCTTCAATTCAAGTCGTCTGCAACCTCACAATTACAAAATAAGAATTATTTTTCAACAAAACATTTTTAAAAAGACATAAATACCACGCAAACACATTGATCATTGTGGCAACACAAAAAAAGTCGACCTCCGAGGTGACCCGATTAGTAATGAGATTGCTCTAACCACTGGCATAACCATTGGCTGGTTGGTTCTGCAGCGTGGCAAATAAAACAATCGTTCCAATCGGATTTCACTTTTTGTTACTACCACAACTACTTTTCTGTGCTACATTCCGGTGTGGGACTTGGCCTTCTCAACAACAGTCCTCCATTAGCTTCTGTCCCTGGGCATTTCTCTCCATTCCCCAGATCTATCCATTTTCTCCCAGTCTTCTTCCATGCAGTGCTCCCATCTTTTTCTTGGTCTATTCGCTTCATGCTGATAATATTTTTATTCTTGATATTATTTAGACCGCGGGCGTTTTTTTAACGTTTAGTTGAAGATAAAACGACCCGTTGTGCGGGCTCCGTCATAATTATTATCCCATATGAAGCGCACGTACGTTTTAGCACTTTGACGAAAGAGGCTTACTTTCATGAGCGCTACTTATTTTTATTAATGGCAGGCGTGTTTTCTTTAAACGTATTAACATAAAACGAGATAAAGGGAGACGCGGATCGGACCCGGTCTATCTTGCAGCCCGCAGGCGGCAGAATTATGTTAAGCGGATTTCTTACAAATGTTTCTGCATTTACATACTCGTATTTCTTCACTTCTTCCAGAATGTACTTATTTTCCTTCTCCGAAATCTTCCATACGCGCTTTCGCTGGATTAGGGATTGAGTTTTAAAACTATTCTAATTTGCAACTTCATATTCGTATTAATTTTAAATAGTCCATTATTTTGGACGAAACACTATGATACTTCAACATTATAAACTGTTAAATAAAAAAAACTTTGCTTTATGTATCACATTTGTATTTTTATATTTATAATGTTTATTGTAACACGTGATGATGTCAACATGTGTTAAAAAAAACAGCTGTCTCGAAAAATAAAAATACAAATGTGATACATAAAAAAAAGTTTTATAATTTAACAGTACATAATTTATTTATTTATTTATACAGAATACACCAATGAGACATAACAAACGAAAAACATTTAGGCGTCTCATTTGGACACGACTCGGTGTAACAAAAATAAAACAACGACATGAAACCAAAAAAATCACACATATCAGAAGGAACCCAAATATGTCGACGTCAGTGAGACAGTACTCTTTCCAAAATTTGTAATAAGTTTTTTTTATAAACACTGGCCTCACTGATACTGAAAATGTCCAAACCCGAGACGACTAGATTCAACATCCGAATTACTCTTTCTATTGGCATCACCAAAGGCAGGTTGGTTCTGCGTGACGGAGCAAAGAACAATTGATGTCGGCGCTGTCGCAGGCTATTATCAGGAACAAAAATACCTATTTGCTCCAGAACCCAGGGGTTCTCAAAAGAGCCCCGAATCGGTTTGAAAAAATGGGTTGCCATTAAATCTTCCCTCTTCAGTTCGAGGGAGTTATGACCCCGCATACCCAAGAGAAATGCCGAATAATAATGTTGAAGTATCATAGTGCTTCGGCCAAAACAATGGACCATATATTTTTTAATGTATGTTTAGTTAATACGACTTATGTTTATGGCTTCGACCAGTTTCGGCAGCTTGGTGCCATCTTCTTGTATAATAAATTTTACGTAAATGAATAATTATTTTAATAGAAAATATCAAGTGTATTTTTCTCAGTAAGAATTGTACACTCCGGAATCCTTCATCTCACCAACCCACCCCTGCGTGTCTTTGGGGAAGGAATATTCTGAAAAAATCCTGAAAATTATTCACATCATACATCTTAACTTCTTCGCGGATGGCTGAATATTAAAAATAGGAAATATGACTTTAATTCTGATATATGAATCCAAAATGCGGAGCAAGAACAGTTTTTCAGACGGATAAAACTAAATTCGGATTTATAACGCTGTATTTTTATTGCAATAAATTATTTTCACCTTTCATCCTTATAATGATTTAAAACTTGCTTTGATGTTTAGCATTCAATGATACATTGACACGTAATGTACTTTAAAAGTCCAAATATTTTAATTTACTAATTTTCTATAATTTATTATAAACTTAACTAACTAACTAACTAACTAACCAGCACGCAGTCTCCCCGAAAGGGTGGGCAGAAAGAACGGACTGTCACACTTTAACCGATGTGGCACTCCATCCTTGTCTTTTCGCCCCGCGGGAGACGCGGTGTGATGGGTTGCGAACCTCATCGCCACCAATACCTGTAATATTATAAACCTGGTGTCTAAAATGTATGATGTATGCATGAGAAATGATCTGATGATAAATGTGAAAGTCTAAGACAGAGATTTTTTATATGGAAACAGGAAAAATTTATTGTTGCCGCACTTTATTATATTTAATTTTGACACGTAATACGTTTGTACTGTTTTGATGTTAAAATAATTAAAGTTTTTTCGTTTATACCTATAAAGAATTTTGACAGGTGTTAAAATAAACTGTTCATTTGTTCCAATGACAATTTGAATACTTTCTTCTATATTATTTTTAATGTGTTGCTGGTGTTGGTTTGTTTTAAAGGCCTAATTACAGCTAATTAAAAAAACGGTGGATACGTGGAACATAATTTAAATATACAATATGTGCACCATCTAAAAAGAACATTATGTGTTAAATTATTTTTATTGTGTTATTTTATTTTTTATCATTGTATTTTATAATATTTGTTTTAGATTAATTTTGTGGATGTTTTACGATCGAATTGTGCGCGAGAGATGCCTATTGGTGGCGATGACGTTCGCAACCCATCACCCCGCGTCTCCCGCGGGGCGAAAAAAGAAGGATGGAGTGCCGCATCAGTTAAAGTGTGACAGTCCATTCTTTCTGCTTACCCTTTCGGGGAGACGGCGTTATGGTTAGTTAGTTAGGAAACAATGTGAATAGTACACTTAAAGTTGTCATCGCAAACAAAAGCCTATTCAATAAATCTAAAATGTTAGTGCACAGTGGTGTTCTTGTACCGGCCCTTATGGATGGAAGTGAAGCATGGAACCGACAAAAGAAGGATAAAAGTAGAATAAATGCAGTAGATATATCAAAGACGAATTATGTAGAAAATCTGTAAGAATTATCTGTATCTCAATAGAGACGAAGATGTAAATTATTTGGAAGCAGAATATGGTGGTCGAGGCGTTTACAGGACTAATGACCTGTCATTGGTTGGGTTAAGCGATTGCTTTATGTAATACAACATTTCCCATTCCGCCCTTCTTACGAACACCACGTCTGATAATTATTTTTGAAAGTTGTATATATGCTACCATGTTGAGAAACATTTCACATATTTTAGTTCAATCTACACTAGCGCCATCTATTGAGACTAGATGTAAGCATTAAGCAGAAAATTATTATAAATTTAATGTGAAAGGCTATCAACCCAATTATCACCATTACTAGACAACGCCCGGAGAAAACTCTCCAATGTTTATATGCTTTTAACTTTGCCCAGTTTTTATCCAACATTTTGTTTTTTTTGTGTACAAATATATGTAGAAAATCTGTGTACGATAGAGTATCAAATGAAAATATAAAATAAATCAAATATTGAATGTCGGTCATGTAAGAATTATGCCAGGAAAGATAGTGTGGCGGTCAATTTTTCTATTTATCTCTTCGGAGAAACTGCGTGATGGTTAATTAGTTACGAATTTATATGAATTAAAACACAGTTTTTTTTACTTTTGAGTTTATTTTTCTTGACATGTTTCAAAGGCACCTTCATCATAGGGAGAACGATATAAACAGTGTTAACGCCTTAAGTTTATCTAAAATAAATTTGTTAGTTATAAACAGAATAAAACAAACACAATAAAGCACAAGAAAAACTAATAAGAAATGAACAAAACACAACGTAATCGTATAGATGCAGCCTTCGGATATACGTAATAATAAAATATATCACGTTCTAAGATATCGTAAGACGTAAACGGATCCAATCGAAAGACGGCGCGTCCTACTTTATAATACGTCCGTAAGCTCGGCTTAATCTGAACCAATTCTGTACCAATATGGTTTCTTCTCCCAGAGATATTTACTGATTTCTATGCGCCCCCTCCCAGCCACCCTTTCCCCAGCCAATTTATTCATATCTCTGTACCCATGTTCGTACCGAAGATACAGGGAGATGTTCGGACTAAGGATTTGTGATAAATGCCATCTCCTCCATCGATATTGCCAACTTTAAATCAAATAACGAATTAAATTGGTCGTAAAGGTCCCGCCGAACGAAATATTTATATTGCACGTTCAAGTTTTTATTCATTACGCCTCATTAATTCCGCTTTACGCGCCATTTAATTCATTTAGTATAACTTTAATAATATTACGTAAATTAAATCTATAATTTAACACGCACTATTGTACTCGTTTTAAATTATAATCTAGTGAAAAACTAACAAGCTCTATTGGGTGAAATTATCGTGCTATTAAATAAGAGACATTATTTTTTTTAAATATTTAATACGAATAAAAATACCTATTCAAATAAGACGACCTTCGTAGCAGAGTGGTAAGAGCTCTGGCTTCAATACTGAAGGTCCCGGGTTCGATTCCCGGCAATGGTAGTATGATTGTCACACTGTCTTTGGTCTGGTGTAGAATTCTCGTGACAATAAAATGGCAATAGATTGGCTACCTATCACATGTCATAAGAATCAATATAATAGCTCAAATTAAATTGTATGCAGTAATTGGGTTCAAGTGACCTGCTGTATACAAGAAAGAAAAAAAAAGTTCAATATTAATACGAATGGAAATGTATGTTTTTTTTAAGTTTAATTATATGCGTAGATATTACCAAGTGTTTTCATAAACATTTGATAATGCCTTGCTAAGGAGAAATATGTTATTTCCTTACAAATAAATAAAACTTCTAGAAAACAAATGTTTTAATAATAATAATAATAATAATAATGATAATACTAATACTTAAGTTTATGTGTATACTGCCGTTTTGGTGAATAACTCACCTCAAGGGTATTTTTATTCATATTAATAATTTTTCTATCCTGTCCCGTTTATATCCAAGATTTTCCAACCTTTTTGACAATATCCATCCCCTTGCTAAGGCATTATGAAAGCCATTCCAATAAAATATAAGAGAACTTATAAAAAACAAACATTTTCATGTGTATTAATTTTCCAAACAATAATTTTGTCCAGGTGTTTTCTAAAAAAAAAACATTATCATTTTGTGCACTGAAGAAATATCCATACTACTGCAAACGTGTTCCATGTAAAACATTTCGGAATAAAAGCTCGAGAGCACGTTGTACAACCTGCATATCTCTACGTGTGAAATGAATAAAATAAAATACGTAAATGAATCCAATTGCACCAGATCCGATCTGTCTGTGCGAGAATCTATCACTTGCTCCCGCTGCAATCGCTGGTCCGTTAGCCCGCGGTAAAGGAGACGCCCAGCGACGCTTGTCAAATCGACGCCCATCCATTTCCGACGCCCCGGAATGCTGAACGGAGCAATCAAAGTTGGCACTGCAAATTCTATTCCTCGCCTCGTACATATGCTAGGAATATTGGAGTAGGAATATTTTAACCTTCGTTTTAGATTTGATTGAAGAGGCATATCGTCACACAGGTTTAAATCGTATAATCGACATTTGTCAAAAAAATAACTAACTAACTAACCATCATGCCTTCTCTCCGAATAAATAGGGAGACAGAATGGACGACCACACCACGTTTTTTATAAATATCATTTTAGTTATTGTTTCTTGAAAAATCATATAAAACTCCATATAAAATAATTAAAACGAATGAAAACGTCTATTCTATATACACAAAAAATTTATGTGAATAATATGTTTCGCCTGTTTAAGACCTTCACAAATATCTGTCTATACTTACTACTTCCTATGGTAATACAACTTTTGAAGAATTTTAGTCTCCATGGAGACTTTTCGCCAAGCTCCTCGATCCTGTGCCTTTTGCTCCCAGCAGTCCGAATCGCCCAACTTAGCCAGTTCAGCCAGAACATTGTCCATTAGGCGCTGTCTAGGCCTTCCTAGAGGTTTTACTCCAGTCGTTCTAGATGCGTACAGGGTCTTGATTGCTGTGGTCTCTTCGGCTCGGCTTACGTGCCCGATCCATGCTAGGCGACCGGCTCTCACAGTGCTCGTTATAAGGGGCTGCTGGGTCATTGTACGAATCTCTTGGTTAGTCCTATGCCTCCAAGTTGCTGCTGCAACACCGGATCTGGGTCCCAGGATTACTCTTAGTATTATATTCTCAAACCAGTAGATTCTTTGTTGTTCTTTTAGAGTCATTGTCCACGACTCAGAACCATATGTCACCACTGGCTTGATGATGGTGTTATAAATTTAACACCATATCTGTCTATAGCACTTTAAAATTAAATATTGTATACTAAAACTTCTAGAAACCAGACCTTTTTATTCGTATTATTTATTTAACATTGGATTTTGCATCGTCGTTCAAGAAACTATAAATAATAAAACTTCTAGAAAACAGACGATTTCATTCGTATTATATATTTAATATAGAGATTTACATCATTGTTCAAAAAACAATTAATAATAAAACTTCTAGAAAACAGAATCATTCGTATTAATTATAAATCATTTTCTTAATCTGTCACTGGTAACTTGATGCTATTTGAAAACTCTGTTATAGGTTATTCATATCAACGTCACTTTTGATGTAAGCACGTAAGCTTTGTAAATTTAATGTACGGTTTGAAAGGTGTTATTTGTACTTTGGAGATGCGATAAAACAAGGGCGCGATTCTGTATACACAACTGCTGTACGCGCCGCAATACGGTGGCGCTGCAATCAATTTGCGGTGGCGTGGTATCGATGTCGCTGTGACGGCATATTGATGTCCCCGTGTGATGCAGCCCTGACTGCCCGATACTGCGAACTATCGCAGCTATCGTGCATATCAACCCCTCCAGTGGCAATTATTGAAACTAAATAATAAAAAATATAGTAATATTTTTTTTCTTTCTTAATCTTATTATTCTTTTTTTATAAGGATTAATTGTATCTCAATAGAGATGAAGATGTAAATTGTTTTTCTGGGAACAGAATGCGGTGGCCGAGGCGCTTACAGGACTTATGACCTGTTATTGGTTAGGTTGAGCGATCGCTTTATGTTTAACAACATTCCCCATTCCGCCCTTCTTATGACCACCACATCTGACAAATTTTTGGAACTTGTATATATGCTAGAATCCCGCGCCTATCTTTACATTCTTTAGTTCACTCTACACTAGCGTCATCTATTAAGATTAGGAAGCATTAAGCAGAAAATATTTATTAATGCAATGTGTAATCTCTGCAAATCATACAGTTCTAGATTACGCCTGGAGATGTCTCTCCAATTTTTATGCCTACTTGGATCAGTTATTTTATCCAACATTTTGAATGTATACAAATTCTTCGTCGGGGTAGATTTTCAAGTCTCACATCCGTACAGCAGTAAATTTCTTATAGTACCATAAATATCAGTCAGCAAAACAAAAAATCTTACAACATCAAGACAACCTACAAAATGTAATATACATGATAAAACATACCTGTGGAGCAAGTAATGAGCTTCAAATATTTGGAAGTAGAGATCTGCAGCCATGATGACCTTTATACCGAAGTACGTAAACAAATCAATAAAGCCTCTGCCGTGTCAGAGTGTCTGAAGAATCTAATCTGGAAAAACAAGCAAATGCGTATTGACACCAATTTATAAGACTTGCGTGCAACCTATCACGACGTATGCTGTAGAGACTCTGGCTGACACTGTACGAACCAAGGGTCTGCCAAAAACATCTGAGATGAAGGTCCTAAAATCCATTACTAGAAAACTCTTCGAGATCGCGTCTGTAACATACGAAAAGCTTGCGAGGTAGAGAATTTCGTTCAGTGGAGTAGATCCAAAAGAAGATACTGGAGGGACCATGTAGCCAGAATGGTAGTGATAGACTTGCATAGCAGACGATATCCCAGACGGACACCGTCCACCTGGAAGACCACCTAAGAGATGAAGGGACAGCTAGTCCTCATCATCCCAGGAGACATGATATATGTGCCACAGATCAGATCTATTAAAAGAGAAGAAGACTATAAATATTAAGTTAAATTCCACATAGGTTTCTAGATTGAGTTTAATAAAATTTGCGTTTATAGTTTGGTATGTTTGGTTTATGTCTTTCATCCCAGAAGTTTATGAGGACTCTTGTTTGGCTGTCCGCCGCACAAAACAAGCGCGGAGACTTCACCTGAACTTATTATTACCAACATAAAAGCCCATTTACCTTACTGCATCTAAACTGTGAATAACCACATAATCTATTTTAATGTAACAGACAAGTTGAGATAGCACTAAAATTAAAGTTACCGCCAGAATATAATGTTTTTAGAACTAAATAATACACACACAGACACAAACGTGGTAAATAATGAAAATATTTTTTTAATTGAAAGGTATTTTATTGTATTTCTTCTTATTTTTTAGTTTTCTTCCCTCCACCGCTGGATATAGGCCTCTTCTATTTTCCTCCAGTCGTCCCTGTCTTGTTCCTTTCGTATCCAGGTTGTTCCAGCTATTCTGGCAATATCGTTAGTCCATCTTTTAGGTGGACTACACTCCTTTTCTTTGTCCTAATGTGTAACATGTAACATTTGATAATGCCTTAGAAGGGCGAAACATGTCATTTCCATAAAATATAATAAAACTTCTAGAAAACTGACGTTTTCACTCGTATTAACTTTAAAGAATTGTTAAATTTTTATTTTTGCTATTAACATTGAACTTCTACTAAGAAATTATAATATAAAAGATATACGTATTGCATTGGATCTAACTTTTTAAAGTCTTCGAATCTTTTATATCTGAAATAAATAAGGCGATTATCTATTTTGTGAGAAAGTAATATTTATAATAATAAAAATGACTATAAAACAATTTTTTCAGTTCAGTATATTCTATATAATTTAACATAATACAAATTTTATTTTAGCTGATTCAAAAAAATTGTCAATCATAAAAAGATAACTACTTTTCTGTTAAAAAGGGTTCTTTTTTAACTACTTAAACGTCTAAAAAATACCCACAATAAATTAATGAATTAATTTTAACATAAAATTTTGATCAATTCAAAGCGTTTACACTAGAATTTCATAATGATGATTATTTTATGATTTAAAACAATGTTTTTAAGACTTTTAAGTGGATTTTCTCGATATATTTCGAACACGTTTAGCATAAGAAGAACCATATACGAGTATATTGATATTATACGATTTATACAGAAACAAACGATAAACAAAACTGTGATATACTGTTTTTTTTAATATAAAATTATTTTTATATTCATTTAAGATAAATTTAAGGCGTTAACACTGTGTAATAGCATAATGACTCATTTTTATGAATTAAAACACTGTTTTTTTTCCACTTTTGAGTTTATTTTTAGTTTATATCGTTCTCTCGACGATGAAGGTGTAAGCTTTCGAAACATGTCGAGAAAAATGTTTTAATTCAAACAGTGTTTTAATTCATAAAAATTCGTCATTTTTTGTATAATTTATTATACAGCATAAACGCATTATAACTTATATTAGGTCCTTACATATGAAATTGGCGTTTTGCCGTACTGGCAACTTTGATCTCAAATATCTTCTCTTTGGTTAGGAATTCCAAATTCAAATTTAGACAGTTATTTACTCAAGTATTTGTGTTTTGAAAATTATAATTCATTTGTTTTTTCCTCAATTGTTTTTTTCTTTGCGTCACTCAGTTTACAAAATGGAAAACTTGAAATATCGCGTTATTTACGAGTACGAGTTCCACCGTGGCACCAGTGCTGCAGAAACGGCTAGAAGGATTAATGATGTGTATGGCGACGGTGCCGCAAAAGAAAACACAGTGCGTTTTTGGTTCCAACGTTTTCGTTCTGGAAATTTCGACCTGCATAACAAGCCCCGTGGACGGCCGGAGACCAAAGTTGATAATGAAGAATTGAAGGCTATTGTGAAAGTGGATCCATCGCAAACCACGTCCGAGTTAGCTGCAGATTGCGGTGTTAGTAATAAAACTGTTTTAATCCACTTGAAGCAAATTGGGAAGGTGAAAAAGCTTGAAAGGTGGGTACCTCACGAATTGAGTGAAGCAAATCAACAAACGCGCGTTGACTGCTGCGTTGCATTACTCAACCGGCACCATAATGAAGGGATTTTGAATCGAATCATTACCTGTGAAGAAAAGTGGATCCTGTATGATAATCGGAAGCGCTCATCGCAATGGCTGAACCCTGCCGAACCAGCCAAAACATGCCCCAAGCGAAAATTGACCCCAAAAAAGTTACTTGTGAGCGTTTGGTGGACTGGTGCTGGTGTCGTTCACTACAGCTTTCTTAAATCTGGCCAGACGATTACGGCAGATGTCTTTTGTCAGCAACTGCAAACCATGATGGAAAAGATAGCTGCTTAACAACCGAGGCTGGTTAATCGCTCTAGGCCACTGCTGCTTCATGATAACGCTAGACCACACACTGCACAACAGACGGCTACCAAATTAGATGAGCTTCAATTGGAATGTCTAAGACATCCACCGTACTCTCCGGACCTTGCCCCAACAGATTACTATTTTTTTCGAAATTTGGATAACTTCTTGCAAGGGAAAAAATTCAACTCCGATGGGGCAGTCCAAACCGACTTCAGAGATTTTATTGATTCCCGTCCGAATGTTTTTTTTAGTAAAGGGATCGATGAACTACCTATGAGATGGCAAAAGTGCATAGATAGCAATGGTACATACTTTGATTAAATAAATATATTATATTTAAAAAAAATCAACTTTATGTTCCTCCCATACAAAACGCCAATTTCATATGTAAGGACCTAATATTAATCTCCACATAATAAATCCGTATTTTTTTTTCCTTTGTTTAGAAGGAAAAAACTTTACGAATCAATTGGTAAAAACTATTTAAACAGTTTGGTTGAATCTGATCTTTTTTTGTAATAATATATTTATTTCAAACTTACAATATTGTTCTTTGGAGCCGTCAATATGTAACTACGAACATTAATATATTTATATGTATGCATCAACGAACATTATTTGTAAGCGAGACGTTAATTTATCAGTATCGGGGATCGCGATACCAACTGAGCACTGTTTAATGTTCACGGAGGATGGGGTATTCAAGCCACCCGAAACGGTGATGAAGCCTCAAATGGCCTCACAGGCATAATTCTACTAAAAAGACAATCAATACATTCTTCTTCTTCTTCTTCTTATTCACTTTTGGTAGACTCAGGAGTCTGTTATTTCAGGCGGGTTCTCTTGAGACGCTGAACTCCAGCTTTCTCTCCACCGTTTCGGGGGTCTTCCTGGTCGGCGTTGTCCGTTTGGCGTTCCATGGAGAGCTATGTGTGTGTGTGTGTGATCAATATATATGAATTATTAATAAATCAAATATTATAATATTTTTAAGGATTAATGTTTATCTCAATAGAGACGAAGATGTATATATTTTTTTTTTAAACAGAATATGGTGGTCGAGGCGTTTACAGGACTTATGACCTGTCATTGATTGGGTTAAGCGATCGCTTTATGTAATACAACATTCCCCATTCCGCCCTTCTTACGACCACCACGTCTGATTAATTTTTAAAAGATACATCTATATGCTAATATGAGTGTATTATTTGCAAACCTGGCAAACTCCATCATTAGATGTTTTGAGTAAATCGCAAAAAACTGATACGCTAATAAAATGAGCTGTTTTACGATATTTATTTTTTTCATCTCAACCAGTTAGTATTTTAAAAGTAATCAGCCATGAAATAATCATCATTATGTTGATAATTAAAGTAAAATAATGAATTTCATTTTGGAGTTTGCCAGCTTTGCAACACTTAAGTGGAGGTTGCCATGTTTGCAACAAACCCTGTATTTTAATAGCAAAATTCTTCAGAATGAAGCTGAATTTGAAACTGAAAATCAATAAAAATTGTCTGCAAATGTATTATGAATAAGACCCAATTCATATCTCACTTTTGATTGTTGGTGGAGTTTGCCGGGTTTGCAAATAATACCCTCATATGTTGAGGAACACATCACATATTTTTGTACAATCTACACTAGCGCCATCTAATAAGATTAGCTCTGTAAACGTACCTGTAAACGCCTCGACCACCAGATTCAGTTTCAAAAAAAAAATATTATGTCTTCGTCTCTATTGAGATAATTTAATCCTTAAAAATGACTAACCCGCAATTGGTTAAATCCAGTATTACTTGTATACATTCAAAAAATTTAATAATAGTTTTCTTGGCAATATCGTGTAGATAATAGGTTCCTAAACTTTTCAACCTACCGCTCCCTTTTCGAAAAAGAATACTTACCACTTATCAGTAAAAATACGCTGAGTACCCTTTTTTAACCTATAATGTAACATATAGTTTTTTACAGAGAGAGAGAGAGAGAGAGAGAATGTGTATAATAGTGTCAAATGAAAATATAAGAATAGAATACAGTGCAAATGACAGTATTAACAAAATAACTGATCATGAAGATGGTTTGGACACATCGAAAGAATTCATTTAAAATAATGGTAAAGAAATTACATGTAAACGACGTAAACGGAACTAGAAATAGAGGAAGACCGAGGAAAACGTGGAACATCAAATAAATAAATTATTAAATGTCGGCCACGTGAGAAATAGATAAGCATGCATGACACGATATATAAACGTTAAATAAACTAGAGAAATATGTCAGGAAACAACTGTGTAGCGATCCATTATTTCCCCTTATCCTTTGGGGAGACTCAAGCTTCATCAAGACAATATAATAACTGTTATTATATTGAAACTAGTTGGCTTCAATTATTATAACCATACATACCATGGTTTAATTCAGATAATTTAGAAGTATTATATCTTACCTTTATAAAAATGTAATTCCAGTATGTCTTAATACGAATCACAATACAAGTGAGTTTTGAATATAATTTTGATATAAAATTCAAAATGTCTGCATTAATTAAGAACACAAAACTTTAATAATAAGGAGTAAACTAGGTTTTAATATAACTTTAACCCATATTGTTTATATCGAGGAAAATATTTATTTAAGGAAGTTTCAAAAAATATATCGACTTAACTAAAGATGGCAGTAGACAATAGAGTTCTAGTGCCGACCCTTATGTATGGAAGTGAAGCTTGGAATCGGCAGACGAAGGATGAAAGTTAGATAAATGCTGTAGAAATGAGGTCACTAAGAAGAATGTGCGGAAAAACAACGAATGATAGACTATGTATTGATGAAGCAAGAAAGAAATGTAAGGCGGATGAATGCGTGATAAATAACATGAATAAAGGGTCTCTTTGATGGTTTGGACATATTGGACGAATGGATGAGGTAAAAAAATGTTTCGAAAGATATATACAAGTAGTGGGAATGGAAAAAGAAGTTGAGGAAGGCCAAAGAAGACATGGCTTGACCAAATGAATCAATTACTGAAAGGCGACCAGACTTTAAGATATGACGTGCGTGTATGACTCGGTATATGAATGTGGAAGAACCTAGAAACGTGTGTCAGAATCGAGTAGTCCATTCTCTCTGCCAACCCCTTCGGGGAAATGGCCTGACGGTTTGTTGTTGTAAGTTTAAAATGAAACAAATAATAATGTATTAATATGATTCTAAAACACAATGTTATCATTAATAGAAATAGTTACTTGTTTCTTATATTTCTGCTATATTTTTGTGTTTTGAAATCATTTTTAACTAAATTTAACTGCAATTAGTATTACTTTTACCCTCTCCCCAACCGCAATCATACCCCCTCCACCTTTATTCATAACTCCACCCCTTTTATATATAAGTGATCACTCTGCTTTATTTTATTATTTATTATTATTTAAAAAAGGTTATGTTATAACCGAAACATGTTTGTGTTAAGTGAAATAAAGTGTTGTAATACTAAGTGCAGTTATATTTATTCAAATAGTTACTCGCATCCATAAATTATTTTTTAGTATAACTCTTAAACGCGAGCTTGACCGTAATTAAGTGATTAAAAGCTTATAATACAATTACGCATACAGCAAAAAAACGTAGTCTCGGTAACCGGAATTTCATTCTGAAAAGAAACAACGCGAATTTCCTCACTGAAACTTGAAGGGCCATCGCTTCGCTTCGTATTTCAGTTAACTTTAATGGAATACAAACATTTGAAATACAGCGAGAACCTTCTAATAGTTGAGCCATAATGAAATTAAACTTTCCCCTGTCTCATAATTATTTTTAACAAGAAATTCTGGAACTTGAAACAAAACAAAAAAGCACTCGAAACGATCGTAAAAAAGTAACTTTTCTCCTAGTCTCGCTAATAAACAATACTGATGAGGCACTAAATGCCTTAAAGTCCCCGAAAGAATCTACTTTATCAAACCCTTTTCTCTTTTCCTGGCCATCTTTTCTTACTTAAATATATAATACGTTCGGCCGTGTAGTTGTTGGGCAAGGGGACAGGGAGAGTTATTATTGGAAAGGAGTATAAATTTATTGGGATACCTACATACATTTCACGTGTCCCTGTCATATGGTGCCCAACTTCATGGGTAGATTGATAACTACATACAATTCGTTTTATATCTAAAAATAAAACTTTCACAAACACAATAGAATTATTAAACGACTAGTTTCACTTGAACTCAAGCTTCATCAGAGCAATATGACAACTTTAAAAAACAACCAGAACCAGATAAAAAAAGGCTTCAATTATGAATATTGTTTTATTGAACGCTAAGGCATTAACACTGTGGAATTCCATAGTAATATAATTAGGAAATTAAATAAAACATTGTTTAATCCACAAAATATTTAATAAATATTAAAAAACACGACATGTTTTGGAGGATACCTCCATCTTTAGGTGTAAAAATATAATAAAAACTAAACAAAGAAAGACTGATATAAAAAATCGCTAGACTGATATAATAATTAAAATTTAAAAATTAACCTGGGCTATTTGTTATAAGTACTAATTATTATTTTTTATCATTAAGAACTAATATTATATTATTAATAATTTTAAACAATACATGATTAATGATTAATTACATGATTAATCTTCTGATTCTGATTTTAAAAAAATGGTTATATTCATGTGGTGCTCCTGCAAATTTGGAAATATTTCTTGTATAAGTGAATTGTTTTGGTCAATTTGGTTGTTGCCGCAATTTATGATAGTTATTTGTGACACAAAATACGTTTTCACTCTTCTGATGAAAATAATACAAGTTTTTTCGTTTATAAAAATAATTTTGACAGGTGTAAAAATAAATTTTTCATTTGTTTCAATGACAATTTGAATAAATTCTTCAATCAAATTTTCAAGTTTTTGCTGGTGTTGGATTGTTTTAAGTGCCTAATTAAAATGAAAACAGTGGAATAAAAAATCAAATAAACACAAATGTCCGGATCGTCCAGCTGACGACAAGTGCACAATCTAAAAGAACATTATGTGTTAAATTATTTTTATGTGTTATTTTATTTTATATCATTGTATTTTATATAATTTGTTTTAGATTTATTATGTAGACGTTGAATGATCGAAGTGTGCACGGGAGATGCCTATTGGTGGCGATGAGGTTCGCAACCCATCACACCGCGTCTCTCGCGTTGGCGAAAAGAGAAGAATAGAGTGCAGCATCGATTAAAGTGTTGCAGTCCATTCTTTCTGTCTACCCTTTCGGGGAAACGGCGTGATGGTTAGTTAGTTAGTTAGTAACAATACATGTTGATTCCATAAAAATATATATAATTGTTATTTAGAAAAAACAAACATTTGAAAAGACATAATTTATGTAGAAATTAATAAATGATTATTTTGCATTTGATTGGGAATGGGAGCTTGGGAGATTCAAAGTAGACAAAGTATTTAAGGGGCAAGGAGTAAAAGGAGGAATCTGATTATTAATTATGTTTTCACCTTATTTCACCGACTTGAGGATTTCTAAATTTTCAAGTTTGTTTAATTTAATGCTATTATTAACTGTGTGTAGAAATATTGTGTCATTTTTATCGAAACTATGGTCAAATTCAATACAATTGCTAGCCATCTCAGAAAAAATAGTATGTTTGGTGAAAGCTTGTTTATGTTCGTTGATACGTGTTTTAAATATTCGTCCTATTTTTCCTATGTAAAAAGCATAACAATTGTTACGTTTAATTTTATATATACCACTTTTTTGACAAATATCTGTTTTTTGTTTAGAATTTAAAAAGAGTTGAGCAAGGTTGATTTGTGTGTATAGACTGGTTTGATGTAACGAGGAAGTGATTTTTTGATTTTGTTGGATAAGCCATCAATATATAAAAAAAACATCTGAATGAGAAACTGGTGTTTTGAAGTTGTGAATGTATGTGTTGTGGATGTATGTGTATGTGTGTTGTGGATGTATGTGTTGGTGTGTTGTGGATGTATGTGTTGGTGAGATTTTTTTTATTTTTTCAAAAGAAGCTTCTTGTTTGTCGTGTTTTTTAATATGGTTTTAAATATTTTGTGGATTAAACAAAGTTTTTTTCAATTTCCTAAGTACTCGTATAATATTGTTTTGTTGAATCGCTCTTTACATCATTACAGCGGGAGCCAAATCGATGTTAATGGTATAGCTATCATATTGATATCATAAGATGTGATATGTAGCTTATCTATTGCCAATTAAATTGTCACGTGAGTTCTTCTTCTTTTTACGTTTCCTCATTACTAAGGGTCGTGATCTATGGAACCGCCTGTGACTAAAACAAAACGCTTCCAATCCTCTCTGTTCTCCGAAGTTCGCATTGCCAAGTAGAGATTTTCCCCGGTCATCTCCTTAATCTGGTCACATCACCGTGCAGGAGATCTGCCTCTACTTCTTTTGCCTGGAACACTTCTTGTGACAATCTTTTTTTCAGATTACCAAGCTCTCTCCAGGCAATGTGACCAAAGAAACTCAATACTCGCCGACTGCATATCACAGATAGTCTTCCTGTTATTTCAATGTCATCGAGAACTGTGTCATTCGTTCTTTTTGCAGTCCACGGTATCTTCAGCAAAATAATATTGTAACACATGATAATGTCGGTTGGTGCGGGTAACAAAGTGAATGGAGCTTTAAAAGTAATTATTGGAAACAAGAATTTATCAATGAAAGCGAAAATGGCCGTTCACAATGGAGTTCTGGTCCCAACCCTTATGTATAGAAGCGAAACATGGAACTGGCAGAAGAAAGATGAGAGCAGAATAAATGCGGTAGAGATGAGGTCCCTAAGACGTTTGTGTGGTAGAACGATGTGCGAAAGAATCTCAAATGCTGATATTAGGAAGGAATGTAGAGCGAAAGAAGGTATTATGAACAAAATTATGAAAGGTTCGCTGCGTTGATTCGGACATATGGAGCGCATGGGTGAAGAAAGAATGGTTAAAAAAGTATACGTTAACGATGTAAATGGAGTAAGGAGTCGAGGTAGACCGAGTAAAACATGGCATGATCAAATTAATCAAATATTAAAGGTTGGGCATGTCAGAAGCCGGAAGAATCGACGTGCGTGTATGACTCGATGTATGAATGTGGAGGAAGCTCGAGAGGTGTGCCAGGATAGAGTAGTGTGGCGGTTCATTCTCTCTGCCTATCCCTGCGGGGAAACGGCGTGATGGTTTGTTGTTGTTGTTATAGTGTTAAAGTATCACAGTGTTTCGGCAAAAACAATGGACTATTTAAAGAAATATCAAATACTGTTTTTCTTGTTCTCATCTTCTAGTGTAAACTTGTTCGGCTATTGATTAAATATTGCCTTAAATTGCTCTTCTTAGTAGAAACAAATAACATCGGTTCGTTCATTACGTGGGGAATACGGATACTATATACCAATACAGTTCATTGGAAGACAAGTATAATCCGAGGGCTGGGGGAGACATTTATGGTAAAGGAAAACATTTCAGTATATCAAACGAAGATTCCGAACAATACATTCTTATTTGTACATAGTTGAAATCGATGGCGAACGTCCACTCGTAACTTTGAAATTAACTTTCGATTTTTATAGTAAAAAAGAAAGTCTGAAAATACAATTCCACTGTTTTTTATTTGAAGAGATTTTTTGTAGAAACCGAATTTTCTAAACATTATAGATTTACTTTTCTTCTATATACGCCATACATTGTGTTGTTATGATGGTTTATTTCTATTTTTCTTTTTTATACACTTTTATTAAAAATAAAATTATATTGACATGTTTCGAACGAACAGTCCTTCTTCAGTAAAGATACATATTTATAAAATTTTTATAAAATTGTTGTTGTTTACATGATCTGACAGATGTTTTAAAGATTTATTTTGGAACGTTTAGGCTTTTGTTATAACAAATATTATGACTCCGTTAAAAAATTTAAAGAGTTAATCTTTTTAAAAAATCACGCATATGTAACCTACACGTACTGTGTATATTGGTACTAACCCTTGTTTCGCCAACTCCGAAATCTAAAAAAAATACGGAATAAGTACTTTTTGCCCTTAAACCACGTACTGTATCCAATTCAGGAGGACTTACAGTGTAGCAATAACATTTATCAAAGTACCTCTAGCCTGATCCTTTCTACACTTCACTCCATTACGAACTTACTATGTTTGGTCCCTCTTTCTTTTAGAAATAAATAATAGTGTGTTTCTTTTATCCATAGGCCCATTGAAGTAATCCACGTAGTATAACTGAGATATTATTTTATAAAACGTTAGGCTATTATCAATGTTAGTTCTTCCATACAACCCTAAAGCCGGGCTTGTCTTAAAAAATCTATAATAAAACAATGTTTTTTGCGCGCTTGAGCCGTCTACGAATAAACGATTGACGACCTTCGTGGCAGAGTGGTTACAAGCTCTGACTTCCATGCCGAAGGCCCTGGGTTCGATTCCCGGCGATGGCAGTGTGATTGTCACACTGTCTTTGGTCTTTATCACATGTCACGAGAATCAATATAATAGCAAAAAAATTAAAATTGTATACAGTAATTGGGTCCAAACGACCTACATAAAAAAAAAAAAATATTTTGAATTTTCGCGCGAGTTAAAGCGATTTAATTCGTTGCGTTGCAAATGACTCCGCTGACATGCGCAAAAATGACTTAAGCGTATGTTTTGTTCACTTATACGCGCCGTATTTTATTTCATTCATACATACCGCATGTGAGATGCCCGCGAAATCGCCTACGAGTACGTCCACGTGTTTTGTTTCATATTTTCGATGGGCTTCATATTGGGCTTGCAAAATGTAAAAGGGTCTTTGTCTCACTTATATATTTTTGGCCTGTAATCATATAGCTAGGTGCATATATACCAGAAGATATCTACAATTTTTTTGTGTGGATTTGAAGCCGGGCTTTATCTTTCTGAAGTTTGTTACTATTCGATGTGTCACGAACTTCATTTCTATTTTCAGAATGTTATCTGTCATTTACGCTATGTGCAGAAACGTTATGAAAAGCAAGATTATGTAATTTCTTGACGAACATTTATTTATAATTCGTATTCCGGTGTTAACAAATTTATCATTATTGTCTATTTACAGCTTATTTCTTATTAATTATATTTCTTCTTGTATTTGTAAATACATTATTATATTATACAAGAACATATGTTTGATGACGCAGAAAAATATTTTATTGTTATAATTTTAAAATGCGCCTAAAATGAAATTTAAAATCATAAAATTTACGATATTAATTTAGAAAGATAAAACTCTTTTTATCCGGAAAAATATATTATTGTGACCCTCTACTAATATTATAACACAAAAAAGTCGGACGGGCTTGCCTTACTAGTTGATCCTACGCACGCCACTGTCTATTATATTTTACTAGTTGCAACCCGTGAAATATTCACGGAAGTGAACCAAATTCTATATTTTAAAATACCTAATGGAGCAAAATCAACTTAAAGTTTTTGGGCTCATTAATGTTTAAAGTTTAAATTGCATGTTGATTGATGAAAAACATCTTTTTTATAATCTCTTTGATACTAACACAACCCTTCTTTCAATATCCCTCTCCACTCGCCCATCTTTTGTTAACATACTACACAAATTCCCGAACTCATCTACTTGCTCAAAATTTTCACCATTCACGTTAATGTTGCAGACTGTCATGATTTCTTCTTTTCCAAAAATCATTACCTTGGACTTATTAACATTCATCATCAGATCATTTCGCACGCATACCTTATACATACAATTTACCAGGACTTGTATTTCATGCTCGTTGTCTGCAAGTAGGACAGCGTCATCCGCATACAAGAGACAGCTTACTGACACTCCGCTCATTTTGGCACCTGGATCCAACCCTTTCAGCTCCTTCATATAATAATAATACACTTGTCAAAATTTGTATACGAACCACTTTATTTGAATAGGTGTTAATAACGAATAAAGTGGTTCATGTATTATACAAATTTTGACAAGTGTATTTTTATTATTTTTTATTTGAATCAATTATTCTTTAACATTCGTACTGCGAGTCATACACGTACGTCAATTCCTCCGATTTTTAAAATGGACGATTAAAAAATTGATAGAATAATTCATTAAGGAAAAGCTCTAAACAAAATTAATCTATAAATTAAACAAACAAAATAAGTTCTTGCGAAATATTGTAAAAAAAATTATGTATGTTGCCGTATTTGTCTCTAAGTCAAAGAAATCGAGACTCACAAAATGAATTGATAATTTTCTTTCATTTCAGAAGTCACGTTTAACAGCATATTAAGATTACCTTGGACATAATGAATAAGTCCTTTATAACAGGTCCCTTCATTCCCAAAATTAGTCCTGTACAAATCGTAAAAAGTTGTAGCGACTCGATTAGAAGGAAGAAAAGGCTAATTTCCTTTATTGTATCTCTCATATTCCCGTACATTACCCTAGTTTTTATTAAACCCTAATGTGGTATTTGGCAAAGTTGCTCTTCCTCGAGAGGGGGCTGCTACCCAAGTTTCGTCATAAAAAATCTTTACACCAAACCTCTGCAGGGGTGGGGGTGCGGAATCTAAACAGAATACTTAAATATTTTACGGGAGCCGTGAAAGGGATGGTTATTTTGGAAATTTGAAACTTTCAGGTGCGTCATTATATTAACTGAGTCGCAGTTTCGACAAGAAGGGAACTTTTTACGCCGAAATATGAGAAAGATTTCGTCAATATCCGGTAAAGTCTTTATAAGGGACGTGCTTTAGCGTTTATTGTGCACACCTTCACAATAAAAAACTTTTATTTTATTTTATTTTATCTTACCGGATTGTTGGGCGTTTTGTTTAAAGCCACGTAAATCTAAATTCGTTTATTTAATCATTACGCTCGCCTCTCTTCAAGTTATAATACTTACTTAATAATTTATCCGGGAATTCGATTCTCAGAATTTTTGTTGTTCTTGTTGAGTTTGTTTTTGTGAAGTTTCCTAAAGGAATTCAACTGGTGTTGCGAAGTTAGCTTTATGTATCATCGGAAAGAATATTTATCTATTGTTGAACGAGAACTAGAGATAAACAATTTATAAGATTAACAAAACTAAAATTTAAATTGAAAAGTAAATTTGACTAAACGGTATCCTTCAGAGATACCAACTGGAAATTAAAATAAAAAACAAGAATTTAAACAAAGAATTTATCTTTTTAGTTTTTACACTAAAGAAAGACGTGAACACTCACAACATGTATGTTAAAAGTGCAAATAAGTATTGTGAAAATACAGTGTTTTTAACAAGTTATTGAAATTTGAATTTATAACATTGGGTCATTACGAATATAGTATTTTATAAAAGATAGGTGAATATGGTTCATTTTCCATCCCTTAATCGAATTTTCCCGATTGTCTAAAGGTTATAAGAGCTGGGGTTGTGATATTCACGCGAAGGATTAAAACGTCTGTTTTAAAGGAGTTTTAATTCATATTTTTGGAAGTCAATATGTTATCTCTTGCTAGAGAATTGTCAGATTTTTGTTTTCATTATTCATTGTATAGATTTTTTATTTTTCATTTTTGATTTACAGATGTTTTACTCCCATTAAATACACTTAAACTTCTAGAATCAGACGTTATTAAAAAAATCATTTACTACCATCAATCTTCTTCTTCTCTTTCAGCCTGTTGTGACAGCCAACTCCTGGACGTGGGCCTCCTCTCGTATTTTACATTCCTTTCTTTTTTCAGATACTGTTAAATGGTTTGTTTAAAAACATGAGAAATGTTTTGCGATTTAACTTTTTTAAATTTTGATGGACCTTAAAGTAACATTTGATAGACTTTAAAGTTGAATACCATCAAACATTGTTCATATGTAAACTAACCTCAATGTTGATTGAATGCAAGTTTATATATTGTATAATATATAAGAACGTAAGGTTTTCCTATGCACGCCATTTTATTCAGAGTTCCATTGTAGAATAGGTTAATGAAATGGAAGGTCGTATTCTTCGGTGGTGCAGAGTCATAAATATTGAAAAGTCTCGCCTGCCGTAGTGGCTGTATGCAAACGGGGTCCAAAGTTAATGTAACCGCTCCGATGTATAGGGCCCTGTCGAAATGTATGGAGTCCCGCGAATATACAGTTCATTATATTAACATTTACACTGCATTAATTATTCTAACGGCGATAGTCACTTAAAAAAATACACTGTTTAAAACACTTTATTTTACTGTTACAAAAAAATACTAATTAAAGAGTATATGTACTTTTCGGATATATTCGTTATCACTTTGTGTTATGGATTCACATTTGAATAATTTTATAAAAACAATTCGGGATGTAGATGCCCTTCCTCAGTGTATAAATTTAAAAATTGTTACTTTTATACTCTATGAAAAATATAAATAGGGGAAAATAATTCTGTCTATGGATAGAGTTCTTCTTCGTTTTGTCCTGTCACACCTCCGTAATGCATAGGGCCTCAAGGAACCTTCTCCACCCGACTCTATCGCATGCCTGATGCCTAACATCATCCCAAGTGCCACAAAATGAGGCCTGCTGCCTTAGCCTCGTCCTACATGGCTCTTCTCCAGGTGGCTCTAGGTCTGCTTCGCTTCATCTTTCTCCCCATAGGGGACCAGTCTAGTGCGCCCTGAGCGATGCAGGCTTGGTTCCGTCTCGGAGTGTAATCGATCCACTGCCATTTGCGTCTAGCGATTTGTTCTCTAATTGGCTTTTTACCTGCCATGGTCCAGAGAACGGCATTTAACACTATTTGGGGTCAATAGATATCGAATATTGAGCGAAGGCACCTATTTATAAACACCTGGAGTTTTCCAATAAGGTCCGCGGTAGATTTTTAAGTCTCACATCCGTACAGCAGTACGATTTTAATGCTATTGCTGAATATTTGGAGCTTGAGCTTTCTCGAAATGATACTGGAATGCCATACAGGGCGAAGCATAGCGAAAGCTCCCATTGCCTGTATGGGTAGAGGTAAAATGGGTAGAGTTAATTATTATTTAATTATAACTATAAGATAGAGGGAACAAATCAAGTATTAGACTTGTAATTAAATTTATTTCATCATCTTCACGATTAGCCATTAATCGTTGAGTGTTGGACATAAACTTCCCTTCCCGACTTCCACAACTCTCTATCCTTCACCACTTAGTGCCATTGACCTCCTGCCACTCGTTTGGTGTCAACAGTCATTCTAAATGTGGTCTGCCTGGGTTTTTGTGGCTAGTACTCTGTTGCCACTCCAGGATGCGTCTGGTCTACCGTTGTCCTCGCTATATGGCTGGCCAATTCCACTTCAATGAAGTTTTTTTTTTTTTTAAACTTATAGCATAAAATAATATTATATTATTATAATCGATGCCAACTAGTTTCGCTTGGACCCAAGCTTGTCTTCCAATGAACCACATTGGTATATACTCGTAGTGTTCGTTTTCCTCACGTGACAAACCGATGTTATTTGTATTTAATAAGAAGAGAAGAAATTTACGGCGATTTTTATTAACAGCTGGAAACGTTTATATAAAAAAAAAAACAATAATTTAACTTTTAAATATAAAATAAAAGTCTTTGTATTTAACCATAGTATGATTATTATAATCGATGAAAACTAGTTTCGCTTGGATCCAAGCTTCATCAGGACAATATAATAACTAATATTCAATTGTCTTGATAGAGCTTGAGCCCAAGCGAAACTAGTTGACATCAATAACAATACTTACCAAAATTATGAAAGAATCGCTGCGTTGGTTCTGACGTATTGAGCGCACGTATGGAGAAAGAATGATTAAGAAAGTATACGTAAACGATATAAATGGAGTATGGAGTCGAGGTAGACCGAGGAAAACATGGCATGACTAAATCAATTGGATTTTAAAGATTAATCATGTAAGAATTCGGAAGAATCGACGTGCGTGTATGACTCGTTGTATGAATGTGGGGGAATCAAGAGAAGTGTCTCAGGATAAAGTAGTGTGGCGGTGCATTCACTCTGCCTACCCCTGTGGGAAACGGCGTGATGGTTTGTTGTTGTGGTTAAAAAAAAATGTTATATACACATTTTTTTTTTACTATGTTTTGTGTGATTTTGGATAACACCGTATGATTTCTCCTTCTCAACCGACGTTTCGTGGTGGTAATGTTACCACCACCACCACCACATTACCCTGAAGATGGAGACTGCAACGATCTCCGAAACGTCGGTCGAGAAGGAGAAATCACACAGTGTTACCTAAAATCACACAAAACATATTGCTGCCAACCGTGAAAATCTACCCAATTATTTTCCAATTGTCTACTAATAAAGTGAGCGCTTCATATGAAAATGTATTTTATTTTTAGTTTATTTGGTTGTTTTTTATTACATATTTATGAATCGTACTGTATAAGATAAATTAACCCGGCGGTAACCTCAAAATTATGTTGCGTTAATTGCTATTCCTCGGCGCTTTACAGGTGGGGAGGTGGTGCTTTATGGATTAAACGATTATCAAAGAAGACTCCGGCTAAGTAATGTGGGTAGTTTACTGGGTCGTTTAATTAGTATGGGCTTATTAGAATTCTCAAAGATAAGGGGAAAGTTATTAAGATTCAAGACTTTCGCTTAGCGTGGGAAAGGGATTGCGTTTCAAGCGGTTTTAATCAATTTTTCAATTGTTTTAATTTTAGTATCGATTGTATCTGAAAATTTAATATGATTCTTTTATCTTATATTACATGGTGCTTTGTATGGAAGTGGAAGTGAAACTTAGAGGTGGCAGTGTTCACTTAGAAGAATGTATGGAAAAATAATATATGATAGAATACCCAATGAAAAAGTTAGAAAGGAATATGAAGCGGATGAATGCGTAGTAAATAAAATTAATAATGTGTCATTTAGATATGGTTTGGATATATGGAACGAATGATTGATGGAAGAATTGGTTTAAAAGATATATAGAAGTAGTGTGAATGCATGGGGGAACACGGCTATCCGCGAGATCTGCAAGGTGGAGGATGTCGTGAGATGGGGCAGACAACGCAGAAGATACTGGAATGCGCACGTGCAGAGGATGGATCCCACCAAAATCCCACACGCTGTGGCGCATCAGATTCCTGCCGGCTGCCGTCCCCCCGGAAGACCGCCGAAGAGATGGAGAGATAGCTGGGAGTCAACCTCCCAAGAGAGGCCAGCCTGATTTCAGGAACAGACTAAAGGTCTATAAGGAGAAGAAGATGAAAGAAGAAGATGTGTGAATGGAAAAATATATCGAGGAAGGTCAGGAAAACCAGGGCATGACCAAATTAACCGAATACTGAAAAAATGCCATGTTCGAAGTAGGAACAATCGACGAGCGTGGGTTTACGGTGCGTAAATGTAGAAGAAGGGCGAGAGTATCAGGTTATAACAGTTTGGCGGTCTATTCTATCTGCTTACCCCTCCGGAAAACAGCGTGATGGTTAGTTAGTAAGTTAGCATTGTCGTTATTTATTAAATACTTATATCTGTAAACATAGGAAATTGTAAAAATAAGTTTGTTTAATCCAGTAAATATTAAAAAAATATTAAAAACCACGACATGTTTCGGAGGACACCTCCATCTTCATTTGTATTATCATTATGTATATTCATTGTTTAATATTTTTCATTAGTTTTTACTGATAAAATATAATTATTAGTACTTATAACAAACAGCCCAGGTTAATTTTAAAATTTAAATTGTTTTATCGAGTTTTAAATGCGTTTTTTTTTAACTTGTCTTTCTTTGTTTAGTTTTTATTTTATTATATTTTTACACCTAAAGATGGAAGTATCTTCCAAAACATGTCGTGTTTTTTTTAATATATTTTTAAATATTTAGTGGATTAAACAAAGTTATTTTCCATTTCCTAAGTATATTTCTATGGAATTCCACAGTGTTGATGCCTTAGCGTTCAATAAACTTCTATCTGTACCTAAGAGCTATAAAGTCTGAAGAGATTTTTAGATTTTCATCGCCCGGAATCGAACCCGGGACCTTCGGTGTCGCAGTCAAAGTACTTACCACTCGGCCAAGAGGTCGTCAATATATATGTTATAAAGAATATTTTTATGGTGCTCTTCTACCGACCCTTTTGTATGGAAGCGAAGCATGGAACTGGCAAAAGAAGGATGAAAGTAGAATAAATGCAGTAGAAATGAGATCTCTTAGACGTATGTGTAGATACTCTGTGTATGATAGAATATCGAATGAAAATATAAAAATTGAATGCGGTGCGAATGATGGTGTTATGAACAAAATAATGAAAGAATCATCAGATGGTTTGGACATATGGAAAGAATGAATGAAGAAAGAATGGTAAAAAATTATATGTTAACGATGTAAATGGAACCAGAAATAGAGGAAGACCGACGAAAACGTGGCACGATCAAATAAATCAAATATTGAATGTCGGCCACGTGAGGAGTCAGAGATCGACGCGCGTACATGACACGATGTATGAATGTTGAGGAATCGAGAGAAATATGTCAGGAAAAAAAAGTGTGGCTGTCCATTCTTTCTGCCTACCCCTTCGGGGAGACGGCGTGATGGTTGGTTAGTTAAGAATATTTTTATTTTTTTACATAATTTTCACATGTGCGCATGTCGATCAAGTGAGGTTAGTTACAAGTATAAACGTGGCTACAAGGTGGTCTCAAAATCTGCTTCACAATTGCTCGTTCAGCAGGCGTCGTTAGTTAGCCGACTTCCATAGGTGCCCGCCGTTATTTATACCCCCGCGGGGCTTCCTGCAACCGGGGGAGCTTCCGCCGTCCCTCGGCAGTTTCCGCCGCCACTCGTAGAGCGCCGCTAAAAACTCCACCTCAATCTACATAACGCCGAGAAAAGTACGCTTATTAGGCAATTTATCATCGCTGCACAAAAGGTCGCGAGACGCTGACTGTCATTTGATTCTTTATTTGCGGCTAAGTCGCGACTTGTGACAAAGTGTCTTATTCCGAATATATAGGCTTGTTAAAAAATATTCAAGTTACGAGACTGAACAATGCTGACATTTAGTGTTTTCTACGGCATTCGAAATCATTTCCGTATTTGTATATACCCGTATGTATGTATATGGTATTGTACATTTTGTATAAGTTTCAAATGAACTTATAAAAATTGATTTATTCCTGAATATAGCGTTTTTTAAGTCATTAAAATATTTATTTGAATTGATAAATAATAAAAAACTAAAAATTATATTTTTGTGAATGTATACTTATGTATCAAGGCGTTTACAGGACTTACGGATTCATACATTTTCTAGATTTATGTAGTGAAACCAACTGCATTTGAAAGCAATTTAAATGCTACAAATATTTTTTTATATATCAATCAAATACATCAATAATTATTCAGGAATATAATGTACTTACAAGAATACATAAACTGTTAAATTATAAAACTTTGTTTTTATGTGTTCGTCAACCTATCTTGATATCAGCAGGTGTTACAATAATATATCAACTGTTAAATGTTCGTAATTTTTCGAACCCTTTTTAACAAATAATAATAAAAAAATGTATCAGCCGTCAAAACTCTCCACATAAACAAAAAATATATATGATTAATACGATTGAAAACGTCAGTTTTCTAGAAGTTTTATTATATTTTATGAGAAAGACATGTTTCGCCCTTCTAAGGCATTAACAAATGATATCAAATGATCACATTTGACAATGCCTTAGAAGGGCGAAACATGTCATTCCCATAAAATATAATAAAACTTCTAGAAAACTGACGTTTTCTTTCGTATTAATTATTTAATATGGAGTTTTACATCATTGTTCAAGAAACAATAAATATGAAAAACTTATATATTTTCAACACCATACAGCACAAACGTATTTTGTTATAAATTGTGAGTCTTTAAATTTGTATTGTTTGTTACACCTGATGATGTCAACGTCGATTGGCGAAACAGATGTTGCGACAAATTATAAAAATGTTGATATAATATAATATTTTTATAACTTTTAACAGTCAATAATGTTGAAGTTAAATAGTGTTTCGGCCAAAACAATGGACTATTTCACAAGAATATGTTTGAAATTCTCATACTGTATTTTGTCTGGTGAAATTTACGTGACAATTAAAATGTTGATACACATGTTACTAATCAGATGTCATTAAAATCAATCTTTAAAATATTGTGTATATTAATTGGGTTCCAATAACCTGCTGTGTACGATAATTTTGAATGTAACTGCCATAGTAAAGGCCCAATTGACATCCCAAAAACCATCAAAGATGTTTGATTTAGATTTGAAACTAAAGAACAACAAATATTACACGAGCATAGCTTATATGAGTAGGAATATTTATAAATAAGTAAGAATTATATTTTCGTATTTTTTGGATGGAATTTATCAGGTCTGCTTAGCATGTCCAAATTATTATTATAATTAAATTAAGATATGGGCTTATCTTGAATTTTTTGAGTGTATAAACATACCATAACAGTGCTTTAATATTATATTCCTTTACTTGTATTATTATTATTATCTTTTTGCTATTTTTTATATAATTACCTTAGTTAGTTTAATCCTAATTTTTTTTTTACGTATACAACAGGTTGCTTGAACCCAATTACAGTAGGTATACAATTTGTTTAAGCTGATATATTGATTCTCGTGACATGTGACAATCTATTTTATTGTCACGAGAATACTACGCCAGACCAAAGACAGTGTGACAATCACACTGCCATCGCCGGGAATCGAACCCAGAACCTTCGGAATGGGAATCAGAGCTCTTACCACTCTGCCGCGAAGGTCGTCGTAGTTTAGTTAAATCTTAGTTAAATCTTAAGTATAGTTTATACTTAAGATCTAACTAAGATTTATAAATCTAAGTATAGTTTAGGTAAATCTTAAAGTCTATAATGTTGTATTTTCGTCTCTATTGAGATACAATTAATCCTTGTAAAATAAAAATAATTTATCCGCAATGGGTGAAATCCAGTATTTGTCTACAAGAATTTGTATACATTCAAAATGTTGTTGTATAAATATAACTGGTACATGCAGGTATAAAAATTGGAGAGACATCTCCAGGCGAAATCTAGTACTGTATGATTTGCATAGACTTTCACAGTACATTAATAAAGGTTTTCTGCTTAATGCTTTCTAATCTTAATAGATGACGCTAGTGTAGAGTGAACATAAAAATGTAAAAATAGGCGTAGAAACCTACCATATATACAAGTTCCAAAAATTTGTCAGACGTGGTGGTCATAACGGCGGAATGGGGAATGTTGTTAAACGTGAAGCGATCGCTCAACCCAACCAATGACAGGTCATAAGTCCTGTAAGCGCCTCAGCCACCACCTTATGTTCCCAGAAAACAATTTGCATCTTCGTCTCTATTGAGATACAATTAATCCTTGTAAAATAAAAATAATTTATCCGCGATGGGTGAAATCCAGTATTTGTCTACAAGAATTTGTATACATTCAAAATGTTGTTGTCTATAATGTTAACTCTGTTCATTCATTTATATTTATGGTAACGTGTAATTGGCCTTATTTGAGTACTTATTTGTGTATTTTTTTATGTATAGGTACACATATTAGCTGTTTGTTACCCTAAAATAAATAAATAACATAATAGAACTTTTTCTGATCGCGAAATCTGACTGTAATTTCCTACATTCTCGTTTTCTTGGAAATCACTCCCACGCGCGCCGAAAAATCAAAAACCAATTATGAAGCCGAACAGCTTGCCGCACAGAGTAAGACTACCGGATTATCAATACATTCCCCGCGCACCTAATACTAAACACGCAAATTCTTTGTAATCCGGGATCCCGTTCCTTCTTGGATGGAATTCTTTTAGATGTCCATTCGCCGGTGAAAGGAACCGCCGGGGGCCGCCATGTTGCTCAAAGAAAGTAGGTACTTTATTCACCATTCCACATCGTCTTGGTGTAACTTTCCGCCATTGAATGGTGCCCTTCAACAATGGAGAATGGTAGAATAAAAAGCGTGATTTATGCAAAGCACTTAAAGAAGTCGAATTTCAAAAGGCAGGGCCCAGACACCGAAAAAAATTGAGACCACATTTTCCCACCACAATGATACCCGTCCACGGCCATGATTTACAATTTTCCGCCTAAAATGGCGAATTTAAATACACGTCTTTATTAACATATTTCTACATATTTTTCAATTAAATATTTCACCTTTTTCATTCTTATTTCTTCATTTGAATCCAACAGTTATTTTCTTGCGGAATTTTAAATGTCTTTTGTTTATTTTTAATGTCTTATTTTAAAATGTCACAACGCAGTCGGAAAATCTTTATTAACAAGCTTTACCGTTTCTGACTAAAATCCGCGCCTTATTTTCACTGTGGTATTTTATACACAAAAAACAAAAATATTAAATTCTAAATGTTCATCAATACATTAGAAATCAAATTGATGTATAATATTTTTTTTAATTTATATGAATGAAATGAAATCGCGTTATTTGTGAATGAAACAAAACTTGTTTATCAATTTCAACTTAGAATATTTATTAAAAGAAACATTTAATACCATTATTGCTACTCATATAAAGGCCGCAAAAATCTGTTAACAGTAATGAAGGCTTTTAAATATTTTTAATACTGCAATCATCGATTCTGGACGATATCAGGTAATATAAGAATGATAACAGGTTTATATTTGTACATCACTAAGTTAAATAGTCGTATTTTGCGGAAGATAAGACACATCGGACGATATATCTTTTAATTTTAGGAAAATAAAATATGTTTTAGGCGATAAGACAGATGGTGGTCTAGGGCAGTGCTCCGCAACCGGTGTGCCGCGGCATATCGGTGTGCCGTGAGCCGGATGCAGGTGTGCCGCGGTCAAATACACAATGAAAAAAATATTTAGTTATAGTCGTAAGTCGTGAATTGCGAAAGAGTCGACTCTTTCGTAAATCAGCCCAGGAGACGTTGGTGACCTTTTTTATTTTTGTTTCTTTAGCTCATTCAGCTTTTTAGTGAAAATCTGACGGAATATTTTTTGTTTGCGATCTTTTTTTAGGCCATTCGTGAAAAATCGAATATTCGATTTTCCCGAATGAGCTAAAAAAAAAGGCACCAATATCTCTGCTGACCGAATTTTAGCTTAAGGTATGCCGCGGAATTCTAGGAAGAACTTAGGTGTGCCGTTGGTGAGTAAAGGTTGCGGAGCACTGATCTAGGGGACAGAACGCTTGGCTCATGATCCAGGGGACGACCCGATTCCTTCTTCATAAAGATTAGGTATTTTCTGCTCGTATAGATGATTGTATAACAAATTCTTATATCATTGATTTAAATCCTTGGGGTCAGTATTTTTTTAATAAAATATTTTTATAAAAAAATACATCGGACCATAAGACGCACCCCAATTTTTGGTTAAATTTTCAAAGAAAAAAAGTGCGTCTTATGGTTTGAAAAAATACGGTTATTATAAATTGAATGTTTCTTGAACAATGATGGTAAACTTCATGTTAATAAAATAAATACGAATGAAAACGTTTGTATTCTTGAAGTTTTCATTCGTATTTTTTTATTTTGTTTATTTTTATCATTTAATAATTCCTAAGCAAAATTTCATTCTCATAAAAAACATTAAAATAAAACTTCTAGATCACAGACGCTTATAATCGTTATATTTTTTTTAGTTTTCAAAGAATCTCTTAACCCCCTTACCTATGGGTTATTTTCCGAGAAACGTGCAAAAAAAACAGGTTTTAAATTAATGAAATTTAATTATGGATTTATTTTCTTTTTTTAAATTACGAAACGTCAAATCGCCTGCCCCTTGTAAAACTATCAAATTTATGAAGACTTGTACTCGAGTGTTGTTGGCACACGCGCGTATCCCTAACAGTTAGAAGGTCGCCAAATAGTTTCGTTCATAATATAATGATTTTTACACAGTTTTTCATGAAACAATAAATTAAAAAATCAACCATAAAGAATTGTACACCATAAAATCATTGGATACGGAATTCCGTTTATTTTTCAGTTTTAATAAAGCGTCTAAAATAAAAAACTAAGCATTTTCTAAGTTCATTTATCTTTTCAACCCCTAGCCAATGAGCTTATCCCCTTCCGATGCATTTTATCTCTGGTAAAATATTTTCTTTAATAATGCGCCGCGCCTTTGTGATTTCAGGGCGCAATATTAATAAATCTCCCCTTTCAGTAAACTCTGCCAGGACCTGTTGTTATCTCTGGCAATAAAATGCAACTCGATTTTTCCATTGCACTTTATAAAATAGATGTTAAAGTTGGACTCTAACGCTTTGAGGTCTTAGCTGTGGTGACAGCTAATAATGCGATTTCAATGACAATAGTTTGGCAGAAACGACTGACTTCTCAAATAAATAATTTCTTTATAATTATACCGAACGGCGTTTTTTAAGAGATACTTCCAAGTTAACTAACTAACCATCACGCGATTTCTCCGGAGGGGTAGGTAGAGAAGATGGAACGCCACAATGCTCTGTCCTGGCATATCTCTCGGGATTCCTCTACATTCATACATCGTACCATGCACGCACGTCGATTATTCCGACTTCGAAAGTGGCTACTTTTTAGTAATTGATTAATTTGGTCATGGCATGTTTTCGTCGGTCGTCCTCGGCTTCTTTTTCCACTCACGCTGCTTGTGTACAAATTTTTAACCATTCTACTATCATCCATTCGTTTCATATGTCCAAATCATCGCAGTGATCATTTTTTCAAATTTTATCCATGATGCAGTCATCTGCCTTACATTTCTTTCTTATTTCATCGTTCGGTATTCTATCATACAACGTTTTCCCGCACATTCTTCTTAGTGATCTCATTTCTACGGCGTTAATCCTGCTTTCATCCTTCTTTTGACAATTCCAAGCTTCACTTCCATGCATGAGGATTGGCACTAGGACTCCATTGTGTACTGCCATCTTTGCTTCTGTTGATACATTTCTTAGATACTTCATAGATACTTCCACATTTGTATTTATTTTGACAGTGAGCGGTTTCGCCCGTCTGGCTCGCATCGTTACACCAGATTGCGAGTCTGGCAAAACCGGTCGCTATCGAAAAAAAAGCGAAAGTGGAAGTAGATCCTTAACTCTCAAATTAACTACACTGCAGACTTTCACGTTAATTTAGACGGAGAACTTCAAACCCTCTATTAAACACTTTATTATTATTTATTATAATTACAAATTAATACAGTGATTATTACTGTTAAATTTACAACACTGTTATAATATTACAATTTTAATTATACGCTTTTGGCATCATGCCAACATCAGTTATCGAAACAGCTGTCGCGACATTATCGAAAAATGTATTATAAAAATTGTGAAATTGTAACAGTGATGTAAATGATGTTGAAATATCATAGTGATTCGTCCAAAACAGTAGACTATTTAACAGATTATTTATTGTATATAGGTATGTATAATAAAATGTATCATTTTCTTTCACCGTTGTTATTTAAAATAAGAACAATTATATTTCTTCAATATTATTTTTAAGTTCTTGCTAGTTAAGTGCCTAATTACAGCTAATTTAAAAAACGGTAGAAACGTGTAACATAAATTAAATAAACACAAAAGTCCGGATCATCCATGTCAACATGTGCAACATCGAAAAAAACATTATGTGCTAAATTAAAAAACGGTGGATACGTGGAACACAAATTAAATAGACAATATGTGCACCATCTAAAAAGAACATTTTGTGTTAAATTATTTTTATTTAGTTATTTTATTTTATATCATTGTATTTTATATAACTTGTTTTAGATTTATTTTGTGGGTTTGGACGATCGAAGTGTGCGCGGGAGATGCCTATTGGTAGCGATGAGGTTCGCTCCCGCGGGGCGAAAAGAGAAGGATGGAGTGCCGCATCAGTAAAAGTGTGACAGTCCATTCTTTCTGCCTACCCTTTCGGGGAGACGGCGTGATGGTTAGTTAGTTAGTTAGTTAGTTAAAAAATTTATAATTATTCATTAGCTGTAAGAATAGATTAAAATATAGGTTTTTAAATATTTTATAATGTTTTAACATAAAACATATTTCTTTTAGAAAGTGACATTCAAAGACACCGTATATAATCTATCAACTGAAAAAAAACATTTGAAACGCCTCGCTTATATTTCCAATCCGAGAGATTAGAATAGAAAATTCCCCCTCCATTCGTGGATGTGTGGGGGTATGTGGGGTGCGCGAGGTGACGGGGCAAAGAAGAACCCGGAATAGCGTCTTTATCAGCCGTGAGTTACGACTCGGACGCATTTCTTTGTGTCACATTACCCCACTTTACCCTCTCTAGGTGTACTAAAATGCTAGCCGAAATTTTAACGGTATCTGATGGAGTTATGAAGGGGTTCTTATTTTAAATCGGGTAGAAATTTATTCGTTTTTAAGCCGTCGGCAATGTTCTTAAATATTCAGAGGAGAATACAAGGACGCTTTGCGATCCACATTTAAACAAAAACCTATTATTGATCGAACAGCACAATACACTGTTAGTAACAACTTTGCGCTATCAGAGCTTTGCAACTGTATGATCAATTGAATACGCACCTGCACAGAAATTTCAAAGTAACATCCTTTAAGATATTGAAGTGTTGACATAAAAATAATATCGTTGCTTAAAAACGTAGAAAGTCAATGTAAATAACACGGTGAATATCTGGAAAAAGTAGATGAATTTGTTTATTTAGGAAGTATGTTTACAAATGTTGTGAGAGTGAAGGAGAATTTTTTAAGATGGTTTGGGGCCGGCAACAAAGTAAATGGTGCATGTAAAGTTGTCATCGCATACAAAAGCCTATTTAAAAAGCTAAGACGTCAGTACACAATTGTGTTCTTGTGTCGACGCTTACGTATGGAAGTGAAGCATTTAACTAGTAAAAGAAGGATGAAATCAGAATCAAAATTTCTTTAAAGTAGATATTTAGTTAAATTCCACTTAGTGTGTACCTGAGTATATTTTATCTAAATATATGCTTTAAAGAATTTTTTAAATATTTTTTATTAATTTTTTAACCCCAAAATACAATTTAATTAAAGAGTATTTAATCGAGCTGATGAGGAGCTTTTTCACGGGGTTGTAATTATAAAGCTTGCTATTAAGTGATTGTCAGTATTGGATACACAAAATTAAAATATAAAATAATAGGAAAACATAATAATTATTATACTTTTTAAAAAAAAAAATCTAGAATGGCAGCGCACACTGGTGTTATTCTACCGACCCTTATGTATGGGAGCAAAGCATGGAACTGGCAAAAGAAGGATGAAAGTAGAGTAAATGCATTAGAAATGAGATCTCTTAGACGAATGTGTTGATACTCTGTGTATGATAGAGTGTCGAATGAAAATATAAGAAGTGAATGCGGTTCGAATGATGATGTTATAAACAAAATAATGAAAGGATCATTAAGATGGTTTGGACATATGGAAAAAATGAATGAATAAAGAATGGTAAAAAAAGAATATGTTGACGATGTAAATGGAACCAGAAATAGAGGAAGACCGGGGAAAACGTGGCACGATCAAATAAATCAAATATTGAACGTCGGCCAAGTGAGGAGTCAGAGAAATCGACGCGCGTGCATGACACGATGTATGAATGTTGAGAAAGCGAGAAAAATATGTTAGTAAGAAAAGTGTGGTAATCTATTCTTTCTGCCTACCCCTTCGGGGAGACGGCGTGATGATTAGTTAGTTAGTTAGTTAGTTTGAATTATACTGAAATATGACCTTACAATACAAAAAAAAACTAACTAACTAACCATCACGCCGTCTCTCCGGAGGGGTAGGCAGAAAGAATGGAACGCCACACTGTTCTGTCTTGACATACTTCTCTCGTTTCTTCTACATTCATACATCTTGTCATGCACGCACGTCGATTTCTCCGACTCCTCACGTGTCCGACATTCAATATTTGATTGATTTGATCGTGCCACGTTTTCTTCGGCCTTCCTCTATTTCTAGCTCCGTTCACGCGGTTTACATATACCTTCTTTACCATCTATCTTCACTCATTCTTTCCATGTGTCCAAACCATCTTAATGACCCTTTCCTTATTTTGTTCATAACACTTTCATTCGCACCACATTCACTTCTTATACTTGCATTTGTCACTCTATCATATACAGATTTGTCACACATTCGTCTTAGAGATCTCATTTCTACTGCATTTATTCTACTTTCATCCTTCTTTTGCTAGTTCCATGCTTCACTTCCATACATAAGGGTCGGCACAAGAACACCATTGTGCACTGCCATCTTGGCTTTTTTGGATAGGCTTTTGTTTGCGATGACAACTTTAAGTGCACCCTTCTTTCAATATCCTTCTCCACCCTCCCATCCTTTGTAAACATACTTCCTAAATAAACAAATTCATCCACTTGTTCCAGATTTTCACCGTTTACATTAATGTTGCAGACTGTCATGCTTCCTTCTTTTTCGAAAATCATTACCTTGGACTTATTCACATTCATCATCAAATCGTATCGCTTGCATACCTCATACATACTAGACACCAGGGCTTGCAGTTCGTGCTCGTTGTCTGCAATACAACGAGAAAGCAAATATAGATTTATTTTAAATTATATGTGAAGTTTCAAAAGCGTAAATGTATAAAACTCCTTAGAATGAATCGTAAAAGACTGAGATGAAATAAATGCACGAACCTCATCGTAGCTTTGTTATACAGCAAGAAATATATTCCCATTAAACACAAAATGTTCATCTTGTACTTTCGTTATTGAATAGCAAATTCCGCCATGAACATCTGAACATTGTTCAAAGACAATTAAAACGCGCTTTATCAACTTAACTACCAGTCTCACGACACTTCAATTCCAAAATATTTTCAATTTGGGCTCATCTGGCCGGACTGTCGTGCTCTGACGTAATAACGGGAGAGCTTCGCTCCAGTAACGGCTCGTTAAGTTTTAGGCAAAGTGTCATCTGAAATATAAAGCAGAATATAATTCCATGAAATAATTTTAACAAATTATAATCTCTTGCTAACTTATAAGCGGTATGTTTTTATACCGAAACTTTAACTGTGTTGAAGTCAAGAGAAAAGTGTTTACGGTCCAAGAAAATAAAATAAGTAAAAAGAGCAAAATTTTATTGAAATATGTTATGTTTTGATAAATATTAAGCTTTTACTGAGTAAATCCGTAATGATGAATTGAAACACTTTTATTTTCACTTTTTAGGTTTTTTTTTCCAGTAGGTTCGTATAAATTATACTTAAGCAAATGTAAAAAAATAAATTCAAGTAATGGACAATTTAGATGGAAAATAATATTTTTTTAATGTAATATGATGTTGATGATAATGATAATAGCACGTTACCGAAACTTTTAAAAAATGACGAATAATTATGCTTATTATTTTATATAAAATTAATGGTTATATTTCATTTTATTGTGTTGATAGCAGTAAAACATGTGTTTTTATGTATGAAAGTTCGTTATAAAAATAGTATTTTTTTCAAATAAAAAACATAACTCACACAGAAACATTTATAAACTTGAAAGTAGTGAAAACAAAAAAAAATTTTAAATCAATCAACATTTTCACATTTTTATAATATTTAAAAATCTAATTAAAAAATTAGTAATATACTTGGCATTCTGAAAGTTATTGTTTATAATTAATAAGAATGAAAACATGTATTTTTTTAAATTAATTCCAATGAGAATATTTCAATGTTAATGACATGTTTTGCCTGTCTTAGGCATTATCAAATGTAGCAGACATTTGATTTTGTCTTGACAGGCGAAACATCACATTCACATAAAATAAAATAAAACTTCTAGATAACAGAAAATTTTATTCTTATTAATTATTTATTATGGAGTTTTATATCATTTTTCCAGACGATAAATAAATATTGTGGTTTATATTAATTTAATTCTAATGAGTGTTCACCTAGCGCCAGTGGACGCCATCCCTCGGCGTCGTGCTCTAGAGCGTCGGCGTCGCTGAGAAAATGGCGACTGCGCGACATAGGACATAAGATAAATCCACGAATCACTTATCTCCGCTCATCGATAGATAGGTACTCCGTTGCTGTACGGAGGGTACAGCCGTAATATGGATGCGAGAGCTTCCGTTTCATTGACTCCCAGGACCGATTAAATAGAAAAATGGCCTGCCTTTCTCCTCACTCCAGTCACTAGGCCCTCTGATTATTTATTTACTACAAGTCCCATCTTCTCTCACAACTTATCTACAGGTCAGAAGACCGATTTAGTGACACGCCACAGTAAGCAAGACGTGCAGGACTTGGGGATTTGATCAACTCCTTGAAAAAATATTTTTCTTTGAGCTTTCTGAAATACATTTACTCTTAGTGTATTATTTTTAATGACGTTATCAACTTAACAAACAAAACAAACCATCACTTCGTTTCCCCGCAGGGGTAGGCAGGGGGATTGGACCACCACACTTTTCTATCCTGTCATACCTCTCTAGCTTCCTCCACATTCATACAGCGAGTTATACACGCACATCTATTCTTCCGGCTTCTGACATGACCAACCTTTAAATTTTGATTACTTTGGTTACTCCATTTACATCGTTAACATATACTTTTTAACCATTCTTTCTTCACCCATGCGCTCCATATGTCATAATTTTGTTCATAATACCTTCTTTCGTTCTACATTCCTTTCTAATATCAGCACATATTCTGGCGTACATCGTTCTACCACACAAACGTCTTAGGGACCTCATCTCTACTGCATTTATTCTGCTCTCATCTTACTTCTGCCAGTTCCATGCTTCGGTTCCATATATAAAACTTATGTACAAAAGTAATTATTGCTTTTACAACTATTTAACTATAGTCAGATAAATTAAGAGTGACCATTAAGATCTCTATTGTGTGTTTTTTTATTATTATTTGGTATTTGAATATGATACTGATATCATTAATTTATGCAGTACTGATTTGGTTTGTAATAAAACATAGTTTAAAAAGTGATTATCTTTCAGTTATATGAAATATTTCATTCCCATAATAAACAAAACTGTTGTTTTCGTCAATAATAAATAGAAAATATTTCATATTTAATACAAATGAAAACATAAATTTTCTATATGTTTTATTATATTATATGGAAATGACATGTTTCGCCCTTCTCAAGCATTATCAAATTAATTGATAATACCTTAGAAAGCCGAAGCATGTAATTCCCATAAAATATAATAAAACTTGTAGAAAACTGACGTTTTCATTTTTGTATTATATAATTTAATATCGAGTTTAACATCATTGTTCGAGAATAAATACATAAGATTTTTTTTCTTTTCGAAACAAAAAAAAAATTCGTATATGGATATTCGATCGATTAAGAACATTTTTACTTTAAAATGTGTTAAATTAAATTAATAAATCTATCACCACTAATTGGCGATTGTCACATTGTTTTGGGTTTGGTAAAAAATTCACGAGACAGTAATATGGTGAAAGATAAGCTACCTATCACATGTCATGAGAATCAATAGCCCTTTAGTTTTAAACGTTAATTTGGTTCAAATTACTCGCTGCTTACAAATGCTGAAAGCAATGGTAAAATATTGTATTAAAGCCCAAGAGGCCCACTTTGCTGCAAATCAATCGCTTGGATTAAAACTAGAAAAAATAAATAGTCCATTGTTTTGGCCCAAACACTATGATTACCTTAACATTTTAAACTGTTAAATTAAATCACGAGTATATCAATTTGTTTTTTGAATGTATACAAATACTGGATTTTTACCCATTGCGGGTTAATCATTTTTAAGGATTAATTGTATCTCAATAAGGCGAAGATGTAAATTTTTTTGGAAACAGAATATGGTAGTCGAGGCGTTTACAGGACTTATGACCTGTCATTGATTGGGTTAAGCTATCACTTTATGTTAACAACATTCCCCTTCTTACGACACCACGTCTGACAAATTTTTGGAACTTGTATATATGCTACTATTTTTTTAATAACTTCACTGTTTGTAGGTCAATCTACACTAGCGCCATCTATTAAGATAATATCAAATGTCAAAGTTTCGTGATTTTTCGAATCTTTATCTGTATTTGTTCCTGTCTTTTTTTGCTCTCTTTTCTAATTCGAATAATTTCTTTGATATAATTTAAGTTCTTGCTGAAATTGAGTTAGGTCTCTTCTCTGGTTTCAATCCTGGGATTGGTTTGCAGCAATTCCCTCCATTATTCTCTTCCATTTTTCCCTGTCTTGTGCGGCTGTTTTGAGATCTGCATATGATGAGCAGCGTACGTCCACCAACAGGTCCTCCAGGTACTCTCGGCGTGGGCGTCCCCTAGAGTTTGTCCCCTCGATCATACCCTCCATTATGGCATGCAAGAGACCTTCTTGACGTATTACATGGCCGATCCATCTTGCACGCCTTTCGGACAAGGTCCTGAGCAGGTGCCTTCCTCCTTCGATTCCTTGAAGAACTTCCTCATTCGTGATGTGGTCTCTCCAGGAAATTCCAAAGAGTCTTCAATAGGACCACATCTCAAAAGCCTCTAGTCTCCGCTTATCCCTTTCGGATAGGCACCATGTCTCGCAGCCGTACATCAAGACACTCCATACATAGGTCTTGATGAGGAGTATTCTCAGTTTTAGGTCTATATTATTTGACTCTATTATTTAGGTACTTTAGTAAAAATAACTTTTACATTGTTAATAACTTTTACAATTCGCCTCAAGTGACTGCATTTATCTCATAAATAACATGAATTCTCAATAATATATTTATATTAGTCGCTTTTTATATACGAGTATATTATTAGTATTCAAAGCCCTTAAAAAGTGCTTTATGTTATATGAATTTCACAAGTTATTCACGGCGTGAAAATTTACAATTGTATACCAGCTCTACCTGAATATAACCTAATGATTGTTAAATCGTTTTTACAGATGCACCCCTGGTGACCCTGTCACTAGGCAGCACCCTCAACCCCGACGATATCAAGGAAGGGGACGATGTATACTTCGAGTGCACAATACGAGCCAATCCCAAGGAGCACAGAATCACGTGGTACCACGACGTGAGTACATACCCATACGCTTTGTATTACATTATTCACTGAGAGTGTTTACTCTGAGGGTAATAGGAGGACGTTTAGGGCTGATGAACGGTTTATGATGATGCGGCCTTTGTATCTGTGAGAATATGTGTTTGTATTATACATGCAGACAATACAGGCGGGTACGAATTTACAACGTACTAAGAATTTTCCTTGTTATTTTGAAAACAACATCGTTTTATTTTATATAAATGTTTAAGAAATAATAAAATATATAGTAACATAAATAATAAAGAAATAAAACGATTTTTTAATTATCTTTCACTTTTTGTCTTTATTTAGACAGTGACCGGTTTCGCCATATATTTACAATGTTGAATAATATGTTTCGCTTAATAAATGTTTTTTATTAAAATTTCTTCGTAGAAGTTCATTTTAAATATGAAAACAAAATAAAAATTGTACATTTTTTTTTTATTATTATGTATTTAGTATGCTTCCACTTGTGTTTATGTTCGACCGGTTTCGGCAGCTTGCTGCCATCTTCTGGAGAAGTCATCTTCTAGCTGCCGAAACCGGTCGAACATAAACACAAGTGAAAGAACACTAAATACATAATAATAAATAAAAATTATAATTGTTAATGCAAAAACTTTGTTTTATATGAAATCGTATTTATTTTACTTTACGACATTTGACATTTGATATATATTTTTGTAACACCTGATGATGTCAACATTGGTGGATGAAACAGTTGTCGTAATGTAAAATAATTACAATTGTGATATAAAACAAAGTTTTTGCATTAACAATTATAAAATGTTAAAATATCATAGTGTTTCGGCCAAAACAATGGACTATTTAAATGAATATTGTATAATTTTTTTTTGTTTTCATTATTTGATATGTTTCACATTTCTAAGGCATTATTAAATGCCTTAGAAAACCGAAACCTCTAATTTCCATAAACAATGATAAATCGTAGACGTTTTTGCTTGTTTTAATTGTATAAAACACCAAAAAAACATACGTACTCATTCATGGAATTTTACATAATTATTTAAGGATCACATTATACTTCTGAATTACCCAAATCTCGCTTTTTACCCAACCACAAGTTGGTGTAATAAATAAATGAAAATATGTTACTCAAAATGAAACATTCTCCACACTTACGTAATACAAAACTAATCTCGTAAGTTGCTGAGTAAAACTGATGCATAGAGACTGGCGGACTATACCCGGGAGACTACCCAGACAGCTTGCCCGGAATACTGCCATGGAAATACCTTTAGAAGCCAAGAAACTTTCCTTCATAGTTTCAAAAAATTTCTCGTCTTATTTCGTGCACGAAAACCACTCCCATTCGACAGAGAAATGTATGAAATAATACGCGCTCTCCCGAAACACGCAGATATATTCCACAATTTTGAATTTTCGATATTGAGTTTATTTTGAGCTCTGAGCTCTGCGTGAGTGACAACATTGAAAAACGCTTTTCTAAGGTAAAATCAAATGTCATTCTCATAAATTATAATAAATCTAAAGAAAAGAAACGTTTTAATTCTAATTAATTGTTTGTATTTTGGAGTTCAACATCATAGAACAAAACACAATAAATATATTTAAAATGCATTTGGAAGTCAAATAATTGAAAAAAATAATAATAAGTAAACTGTTTATTATCTCACCCTGACGAAGCTCCAGCGTGAAACTCCAAGAGCGAAACCGGTTGGTGTTCCAAATATAGTGGTTTAGATACAAATACTAACTAACTTACTTACTAGCTAACGATCACGCCGTCTCCCCGAAGTGGTAGGCAGAACGAATGGACTGCAACACTTTTCTTTCTTGACCTATTTCTCTCGCTTCCTCATCATTTATACATCGTGTCATGCAAGTGCGTCTATTTCTCTGACTCCTCACATGGCCGACATTCAATATTTGATTTATTTCACCCATTCGTCTAAGAGATCTCATTTCTACTGCAGTTATTATACTTTCATCCTTCTTTTACCAGTTCCATGCTTCGCTTCCATACATAAGGGTCGGTAGAAGAACACCATAGACTTTTGTTTGATAGTTTACAAATACTTAAAGTGTATTATTATTTTATATAATAATGTCACGCTACAAATGATGTGCTTCATACAAAACTTCAAATAATCGAGTTGTTAATTAGATCTAACATTTTTTTCCATACAGTTATTATAAGATATAAAGAACGGTTTTGTTACCTAGTTATTTTGTTATAGTTTAAAAAATTACTAATTTCATTTATTTTTTAAAAAATCTATGTTTCAATGCTAAAGTTCACAGTAAATTAAATTAAAATGGGCTTTGGTCTTTAATGTGGTAGTTTCCCGTTGCCTTTTTTGTATACAACAGGTTATTTGAAATCTTTCACTTTATAATTTTCATCAATTGTGAACGGTTAGTCTATCAAAAGTTTTAATTGTTACGGGAATTGCCAGGAATCGAACATGGGTCCTTCGGTAAAGCAGTCAAAGCTTTTGCCACACTACCACGAAGGCAATCTCCCACTCTGCCACGAAGGATTCTGTAAAAATATAAGTTAATGTAAAATATTATACATTTTTAAATAACTGCAATTTTGGAAAGCGTATAAATGATACAGGTGTTTAACAAAGAAATGCAATATGATTATTTGTCACCAACGCTGCAGTAATGAGCCAGAAATACTCTTACATAAACACGGCACTTTAAAGTTGAGTCTTTCACACGGATTAAGCCGGGTTGGAAGACACCCCGGCGCCTACACAATGGACAGTCATTACGCCTTTGTTCCCGATCCGTGAAGTCACCCGTGATCTGCGGCCGAAAATTGGGAGCTAAAGCGTTTTCCTCGCCTGAAAGAAAACGCCGATTTCGGCATTTTCCCCGACAAAGCCTCCGGCGGGCAGAAACATATTCGCCCGAATTCTACAGCCCTTTATGCTCAAACCGCCCACCTGATCTCTGCGGCGGATTCAAAATTCGATCCCACACCTCTTTCGTTCGATTCGTTTTTTAAAACCGTTTTTTTTTCTTTTACAAGAAGAACGCATATAATCAAATTATCTTACACAAACCTTTTATATAACATGGATCCTACTTTTATTATATTCTCGTATAATTTTAAATCAAAAGAGTTTTTGAATTCTATGAATATTTTAATTTGCAATGAATAATATAAATCATAAACTGGCCAAAGAAGGATGAAAATAGAATAAATGGAGTAGAAATGAGATCTCTTAGACGAATGTGTCGATACTCTGTGTGTGATAGAGTGTCGAATGAAAATATAAGAAGTGAATGCGGTGCGAATGATGGTGTCATGAACAAAATAATGAAAGGATCATTAAGATTGGACATATGGAAAGAATGAATGAAGAAAGAATGGTAAAAAAATTATATGTTTATGGTGTAAATGGAACCAGAAATAGAGGAAGACCGAGGAAAACGTTACACGATCAAATAAATCAAATATTGAATGTCGGCCATGTGAGGAGTCAGATAAATCGACGCGCGTGCATGACACGATGTATGAATGTTGAGGAAGCGAGAGAAATATGTCAGGAAAGAAAAGTGTGGCAGTCCATTCTTTCTGCCTACCCCTTCAGGGAGACGGCGTGATGGTTAGTTAGTTAATTAGGTAATATAAATCAAATAATACCAAGATTTTAATATATGTTGTAGGTACCATTTTATACGATAATTTCTATGATTTCAACAGAAAATCATAGTAATATATACGTCTTTCTTAATTGACAGATTTTGAATTAATGGGTGACTGATGGTGGTACGAGTATACAAAACAAAGAATTTGACAACTCTCAGTATATATTAAGTCCGATAATTGTGCACAGTTGAACTTTTTATCTAATAATAATTTTATTCTTATAGTATATAATGTAAAACATATGTCATAATGTATTGCTAATCAATATTTGTATTCTAAAATGACGAAAACCTTATTAAAATTCAAATTAATGATTTTTGTTATAAGCTTTTTATGTCGTGATGTAGTCATTTTGGATCGACACATTAGACCAGAAGCAATATTGGCACAATATTTTATATAAAAGAGTTTTCTGCAAAGATGCTTATCTACCTTTTTCTTCTTCTTTCTCGGCTTTGATCTCTTCAATACAGAAAAAGATACTCGGTGTTAGTCTGAGAGGCGAATAAAAAAATATTATTATATTTTATTTTTTTATTATTGAGGGTAACAAACAGCAATTACAATATATGAATATAAACACACAGAGACAACAAAACAAAGCCAATTACATGCTACCATAAATATTATATAACAACTGACATAAGGTTAAATATATAAGAAGAATAAATAACACTTTGATAAGTTAAAGAGAAAACTATAAGTATTAGTAATAATGAATAATTAAATATGAAATATAATTTTAAAATGTAAAAAAAAGAAAAAGACAAGAAAAGAAAAAAAAGAGTAACTAGATTCATATAATATGCAAATAAATATATGTTATGAACAAAATGATAAATGGGTCATTAAGATTGGATACGTGCAAAGAATGAATTAAGAAATTTAATAGAATTTAACGATGTAAATGGAACAAGAAATAGCGGTAGACCTAAGAAAACCTGTCATGATATAATCAATCAAATATTAAATGTCGGCCACGTGACGAGTCGGAAAAATCGACATGCTTGCATGACACAATGTATGAATATTGAGGTAGCGAGAAGCAAGTATGTCAGGGAAGAACAGTGTGGCGACCTATTGTTTCTGCCCACTCCTTCGGGAGACTGCGTGATTGTTAGTTAGGTATTAGAATTATTGAATAAACTATTTTGCTCTTATTCTAATGTTTGATTTGAAATATTTGAAAAATTAGTTCTAGAATCTTTTAATTCTAATTTTGAAATTTAAAACGATTTGGTAGAAAGCCAACCGTTTTATTTAAAGCTCCAACAAGATCCTCGTAACTTTTAACCATTATATATAAAAATGTGAACACCATTGCCATTTTATTTAACATTTTATATGATTAAATTAATTGATTCTGTTTCAAAGGGAATATTACGTTTCAAATGCTTTCAAATATTGTGCTATTGAATATTTAACAATCAATGTGCACTCGTATAATACATTTCGGGTAGGCCATATTTTTTTAATTCAAAACTCTCGAATTTCAAAGGATACAGAAATGAAAAACCATTATTTTAATGAGTGTTTGGGAAAAATAAAGATTCACGTGAATAAAAACAATCAACGCAATATATTTTTTGAATAAAATATTTGATCAACTTTATACAGTGTAGTATAAATAAGCTTTTACTGCTCATGGCACACAATCAATATTTTTTGTGTGGGCAAAAGAGAGAAGCAATACTTGTGAATTATATGTACGCCAATTAATATTTTAGACATATTTATACGCATACGAGTATAATGACTGAATTATTAATATACGTATATTTGAAGTTAACACATTTCTCTCGCTTTATCAACATTAATACATGTCGTGTCATGCACGCACGTCGTTTTTTCCGACGGTGCCGAGAAACTACGAGTGACCCAAAGAGCTATGGAAAGAGCCATGTTAGGAAATACGCCTTAGAGACAGAGTCAGAAACGATACGGTGAGAGAAAAAACTAAGTTCACTGACATCATCCACCGGGTGGTGACTCTAAAATGGCAATGGGCGGGTCACGTAGCCAGAAGCTCAGATGAAAAATGGACAAGAAGACTGCTGACTTGGAGACCGTAGACGGCGAAGAGCAGTGCAGGGCGACCGCAACTACGGTGGAAGGATGATCTAAACAGACACGTCGGAATAATCTGGATGCAGTCTGCACAGGACAAAATGACATGGAAGCAAATGGAGAAGGCCTTTGTCCAGGAGTGGACGGGAATAGGCTTAGGAAGAAGAAGAAGAAGAAGAGGAGTCGGAGATAACGAAGTGCGTGCATGACAAGATATATGAATGTAGAGGAATCGAGAGAAGTATGTCAGGACAAAACAGTGTGGCATTCCATTCTTTCTGCCTACCCCTCCAGGAAGATGGCGTGATGGTTAGTTAGTTAGTTAGTTAGTAAGTTCCCTTTACATCGATTTGCCTCATGCTGTCATGATGTAAAAAGCGATTTCACAAAATAATAACAATAATAATAATTATACTATACACCTGTGTGCGACCAATCCTCACATATGGCATTGAATCGAGGGCAGATACTGTCAAGACAAAGAGCATGCTCAGGACAACCGAGATGAAAATACTCCGCGCTATATCTGGCAAGACCCAACGTGATCGAGTTAGGAATACAACAATCCGAGAAATCTGCGAGGTCGAAGATGAAGTCAGATAGGGACGTCAAGGACCGCGATACTGGCGATGTAGAAAGAATGAGCTCAAATAGGATACCACATATAGCTCTCCATGGAACGCCAAATGGACAACGCCGACAAGGAAGACCCCCGGAACGGTAGATAGAAAGCTGGAGTTCAGCGTCTCAAGAGGATCCGCCTGAAATAACAGACTCCTGAATCTACCAAAAGTCAAGAAGAAAAAGAGAAGAAAAAGAAGAAGAATTATACTTTGTGTATATATATGTATATATATATATTGTTTCATATCACTTTGAAGAGTTTTTAAAACAATAAAGTATTAAATTCGTAAAACGAAATTCATCGCTGGCGAGGGTGGCGCGGGCGCCGACCTGCAGAAAGCGTCGGTAGCATTTAAATGTGAAACCGCCTTTAATCGCATTAGAAAAAAAGTGTTTTTTAAACCTACACTTATACCGAGGCCCATGTCTCCAAACTTGACAATAAAAAATTGCCTCTCGCAAGGAAATCGTGTCAATTTGAAAAAATGTTTCAGCAACGCCGGGGTGCGGCGGCGGGCGGCGGGCCGGATTATTCTAATTCTCAAATCCTCCCTTGTCAACTGCTACTTTTCCATAAAGTTGGCTACACGAGGAGTGTCCTAAGCCGTTGAGTACCCTTAAGTCCGAATTTCGGAAACTCCAAGAATAACACACTCACACGAAACGAGCTATTTAACATATACCCATCGCTATTTGTCTCACCACGGCAAATGCGTGAATTCTAATCGATGGTTCATTTGGAGTTTTTAAATAAAGTAAAAATACGCGATCAAATGAATTATCATTTTTTAAATTCATACGAATGAAAATATCAGTTTTCTAGAAGTTATTAAGTTATTATATTTTATAGGAATGATATTTTTCGCCCTTCTAAGGCATTATCAATTGTTTCATTTGATCTGTTTTTTTCAGTCAGTCAGATCAGTTTCATTTGATATCAAATGTTTCATTTTGTATCATTTGATAATGCCTTAGAAGGGCGAAAAGTGTCATTCCCATAAAATATAATAAAACTTCTAGAAAACTGACGTTTTCATTCGTATTAATTATTTAATATGGAGTTTGACATCATTTTTCAAGTTAAAATATTTATAATTTTTTTGTAAATTACCATTAATATTTTCAGTACAAGAGAAAATATTTGATATTTGCAAAAGTATTTCATAAAATAAACACAAATTAAAAAAACAAAGAAGTAGTGAGAAAGGAATTTAAGGCGGATGAATGCGTCCTAAATAAAATAAGAAAGGGTCATTAAGATGGTTTAGTTATATGAAACGAATAAGTGAGGGGAAATGGTTAAATATATATATAAAAGTAGTGTGAATGGAAAAAGAAGTCGAGGAAGTTTAAGGAAAACAGGCATGACCAAATCAACCAAATATTAAAAGGCGACCATGTTTGAAGTAGAAACAATCGATCACGGTGTGTGAATGCAGAAGAAGCGCGAGAGTTATGTCAGGATAGAATAGTTTGGCGGACCATCCTCTCCCCTACCCCTCCAGGGAAACGGCGTTATAGTTAATTAGTTAGTTAATCCAAAACAAAAATCCCTTATCAATTTTGAGGTGATTTTTTATAATGTTTTGTTAAACTATTAACACAGAAATAATTAATTTTAGATGAACTCAAGGCGTTAACTCTATGGAATTCCTTTTTTTATGTATTAACTGCTAGGACCTTTATTATCTATCAGTGCATGAAAGTTAATGTGCTACTTTTTAATTATTTTTATCAATTCTCCCGCATCACCATAAAAACCGTGAGACGGATTTTTTGTTAAAAAATTGTATTTTGTAAAAGTTATTTTTTCTGCTTGTGTGAAATGGCCATTGGTTTTTGCCCTAAAATATGAACTATTAATTTACTAAATCAATAGCTTTAGAGTCATAAATCAGCCTCAACCCAAAACTTCCGTTCAAAAACTCATTTTCAAAATTTGACCCATTGATCTCGAAATGTTATGTACCTGGTATTGTGTCTAAGCTAACTAACACGTGTAATATTTGTTTCTAGGTCCTTGTATTTATTTTATAATCACTTTGGTTGGTTTATATCGTTCTCCCGATAATGAATGTGTAAAGCCTTCGAAACACGTCGAGAAAAATAAACACAAAGTGGAAAAAAATTACCCGGCTCTAAAATTAGATAACTTGGAAGCATTAGAAATTAAGAAAACCCTTAACAATAGTCTCCCCTTAATTAATAATCAAACGAATCTTTTCCATAGTCCTATTGTAGCCATGTTTCCCTTTGAAAATAATTTTTAATATTCCCATTAAAATAAAAATTATAATAAAAATAAATAAAATTTAACTTCCCCGTCCTCCACTAAAATCATAATTAGAAATTCTCCATATTTTTTCCCAAATGAGCATGATTCACTGTTCTAACATTCTATTCGTCCTCGCGCACACTTTCTACTACCGTTTTTTCTCCCTTGCATTTTATGTTTCTTTCTTCATATGTTGTTCTCTGATATTAAGTTTAGTTTACCTCTCACCCTGACGATGTTCCGGCGGGGGAGAAACCGGCTCGTGTTACCAAATAAAGTGGTTAGATACAAATACTAAAAGTATTTTATTATTTTGAAAATAACAGTGTTTTAGTACATAAAAAAATCAACAGTTATAATTAAATAAACTGATTTTTTTTACTAACTTCCACATTTGCCTATATTTCGACAGCGACCGGTGTCTAATTTATTGATGATTCTAAAAGTAAATCATATTGTTATTCTGCGTTGCGTAGACACAATCGGTGTGTTCTTCTCGTCTGTATCTGTAATATGAAAAAATACAAAAAGTCTAATTCGATATTTCGATATTATTTAATCAAATGCGCTAAAATTAGACACATATCTCAAAGTATTACCCTCTGACAAGCCATTCCAAGTTCATTTTAACCACAAAATTGTGAAATCACTGCGCAATATAACTGACAAGTACCCACCCAAGTATACATTTGCAGAGGATAGATCGCCCCAAACAAAAGACATAAAATAAACTTTCAACATAATTCAAAATATTTAACTTTAATAACTTCATGTTATTTACTCCGTTGGGTATTTGGCTTCCGGCGGAGCGATAAATCCAGCTATTCCTCATACATTTATCACGGTATCTTGGCTTAACGCTGAGCGACTATCAATGGGCATTACTGGGGCGGCGCTCCTCGGCTGTAATACTGCCACAACTCACAAAGGTGGTCGGGACGTCGCTTTCTGCCCGAGTGATCGATTCGCTTATCTGTCTGAGGGTGCGTTTATTTTCCCACCATGTTATTTTTTCGATTCGTCAGCAGCAGCCAATACACGGACGTTCACCAAATCTTGAGTATAAACAAATATTATTGAACAATATAAACAGCACTAACCTTATTTAAAAAAAAATTAAATACATGTTTCGGACACAGAAGCCCTTCTTCAGTGATTTGTTATTTTTTGTCAATACAAAAAATCGGGTGATGGTCTAGGGGATAGAATGCTTGGCTCCTGATCCAACGGACTTGGGTTCAAGCCTGAACACGACCAGATTCCTTCTTCATTTTTGAAGATTGTAAAAATAAATTCTAATATCATTGATTAGTCCTATTATTAAATCCTTAGTGTTGGTATTTTTTTATTTTTTTTTGTTTCTTGAACTTTGATGTAAAACTCCATATTAAATAAATAATTAGAATAAAAACGTCTGTATTCTAGAAGTTTAAATTTATTTTAGATGAAATGACAAGTTTCGCCCTTTATGGCATTATTAAATGTTTTATTTGTCATTCCATCAATAATAAAATAAAACTCCTAGAAGACGACGTTTTCATTCATATTAATTTCAAAATTCTCATTCACGAAAAATCTGTTTAAATATTTATTATGTATCTAAAAAAATTAACAAAGCAATGATGAAGGGCCTCGGTGTCCGAAACATGTCTTTATTTTAATAAGTGTTGTTAACAAAGTTATAAACTTGGTTCAATGTATCCGCAACACAAAGTTATAGCGAATATAGAAGAAATAATATTCTTCTTATTCGTTATTTTTTTAAATTAGATCTAATGATATATGAACACAGAAATTATGCCGCCTGAAAACTAAAGTCTATGACTCATGTGTCTTGTCAGTGATGATGGTCTGGAAACTATGCCCCACAATGCCAGAAACTTACAATATATTAAATGCGTTCAGCATGCAATGGAAAGACTAATGTTGGGTCAGTCAGTCTTAGTGATTCTTCGGGCTTATGTGTTCCGAAACATCTTTGTGTGAATATTTAATTTTAAACTGTTAAAATAAATTATTTTGGTTTTGTATCACAATTGTATTTTATTTTACGTGACAGCTGTTAAAGAAATTATTCAAATTAACATAAGAACAAATACACATAAAGATTCGAATAATCACGAAAATATGATATTTGATAAACGAGTATTATGTCAACATAGGTTGATGAAACAGCTGTCGCGTAAAATAAAATACAATTCTGATACAAAAACAAAGATATTTGATTAAACAGTCTTAAATGTTAAGGTATCATAGTGTTTCGGCCAAAACAATGAATTATTTAAATTAATTGTATTTTATTACTGGAAAAGTTATAAGTTTCTAATCAATTCAATTACTGGAAAAACCCTCCGAGATCGTGTCCGCAACGCAGACATAAGAAAAACCTGCGAAATAGAGGATATCGTTCAGTGGAGTAGATCCAGAAAAAGATACTGGAGGGACCATGTAGCCCGAATGGATGGTGACAGACTCGCATATACAGCCGCTTATGAAATCCCATCCGGACACCGCCCACCTGGAAGACCGCCGAAGAGATGGAGGGACAGCTGGATCTCATCATCCGACGAGATATGATCTCTGTGTCACAGATCGTCAGATCTATCAAAAGAAGAAGAAGAAGAAGAAGAATTGTATTTTAAATACAGTGTTGTTTTACGAAGTAAAAAAATGATTCAATTGTAAATTATTATTTAGCAATTTTTGAAACAAGTAATTTATTGTTATTTTTAATTTACATTATTATTTTCTTGATACGAATCGCGTATTCGATAGGATAATTTTGAAACGAAAAAGAAACTTTAACATCAATAGTAAAAGCACCCTTTATATTTTATTTTACAGTTTTGCAATTTGATTGCTAATAATAGAATCGGATTATGTTAACGGAACTTGAGGAAATTGAAAACCAAAACTTATAACTGACTAATTTATATTTGTTATAAAACATTGATTAAGAATTGAATAAGTTTGTTGTATTGTGCCGAATCAATACAAATAGTAGAAGAAAAGGTTTTTTTCATTAACTCGGGTCGAATTTCCTAAGAATTCTGAAATATTTTAAAGCATTTCTGTAGTCATATTTATGTTGTTTAATTATAAACTAAGAGTTTTTTTTTTAATATTTTTTTTATTAACATAATTGGTATAAATGATTCATTTCGTTTCATTGAACTCTTTTTATACACTACATTATATTTTTAGCGCTATTCCTTCAATAGTATATTTTCGTGTCCGTCATCCGTCTGGACAAAATTTTAAATTTATTTATTGTTAAATAATTATTTAATAAAACGATGTTTTAACTACTTCCAATTTTGTCTTTATTTCGACGGCTGTCGAAATAAAGATAAAAGTGGAAGTACTTAAAACATCGGTTTATTTAATTATTATTTAAAATGAACTTCCATCAGAAGATTTAAGTAAAATCATTTGATTATCTTATATATTGTTTCTTGAACAATTATGTAAAACTCTATATTAAATAATTAATATGAAAGAAAACGTATTTACAAGAAGTTTTATTATAATTTATTTCAATGACATATTTTGCCTGTCAAAGGCATTATCAAATAGTTGATAATGCATAGAAAGGGACAAAAGAAGAATAAAATTTTTCTATTGTTTATTGTATAATAATGTAAAACTCAATATTAAATAAAAAATATTTATAAAAATCTCTGTTTACTAGAATATATTATACTTTTCTCTACGCTGTCAAATCTCCATTGAATAATGCCTAAATGAAAATGAATAATTTCTTAGACAGGCGAAACGTCTCATTCATATAATTTTAAATATTTCGTATGAAGCACTTAATTTTTTGGTGTGAAATTATTAAATAAAATAATAATACACTTTTACGAATTTGTGTTAACAACACTTTACTTTGTAACACCAACCGGTTTCGCTCCCGCCGGAGCTTCGTCAGGGTGAGAGAGTAAACAAACAAAAAACAGAGAACAACCTATGAAGAAATAAATATAGTATAGAGGGAAGAAATAGTAGGGGAGGAGAAAGTGGGCGCGGACGAATAGACTGTTAAAACAGTGAGTCATGCTCATTAGCGAAAAATTATGGAGAATTTCTAATTCAGATTTTAGTGGTGGACAGGGGAGCAATTTTTAATATGACTTCTAGAAAACAGATATTTTTATTCGTATTAATTATCATTTCCAATGTTCTGTCTTCTGGAATTTGGTCTACATGGTCAAGCCTCTGTAGGCATTTAGAATCTCGCCAATGTTTCCTGTTTAATCACTACTTTTCTCAAGCGAAGGCCCAATTTTTTTGTAAACATTATGCATATATTTTATGTGCGTAGACGTTAGTGTATGGTTTTCTAATCTCTACAAAAATCCAAGTTGGAATGGTAAATACGTTTTTTTAGATATCTTCGATCCCGTTGAAAGCATAATATAGATAAGGTATAAGCATTCAAATGTTATCATTTTTCTACTATTTTACTATATTGAATATTGGAAAGAGTGTAAGAACTTAGTAAATTCATAATATTTCAACTTTTTTTGTGAGATTACTACATTTTACAGCGCTTTCTTTATACAAATTAATTTATAAACATCACCTGTCAGTATATTTTTTTTAATTAAAATATACTCTTCTTAATTAAAGCTAAAACGGCCGTTCACAATGGAGTTCTGGTCCCATCCCTAATATATGGAAGCGAAGCATGGAACTGGCAGAAGAAGGATGAAATCACAATAAATGCGGTAGAGATGAGGTCCCTAAGACGCATGTGTGGTAGAACGATGTACCTACGACAGAATCTCAAATGCTGATATAAAAAAGAAATGTAGAGCGGAAGAAGGTATTTTGAACAAAATTATGAAAGGATCGCTGCGATGCACTGAGGTACCAAAGTCAATTCTAGCGGGAAATTGGGTATTTATTCACTATTTTTAATTCCAATTATTTCTTACATAATATCTTAAAATATAAATGGAGCATCATAAACCAAGTCAATTAACCACATGGCAATGGTGTTAACGCGATGCGAGGTTCCCAAAGTTGATAAGTAACGCACCAAACATTTCTCATTGTTTTAGTAGCGTTTGCATTCCCAAGTTGATGACACATTTTTAGCAAAGTGTTAGCATTATTGCTTGGTTTTACATTATGAATATTTTGATTGAAGGTATGTTCTTAATAATTCACTTTATTATATTATTTTGCTTTTTTATTTCATGTGTTTGAGGGGAAATAACCAAACAATGAATTATCGGATTATAAAAGTTTATCATTTAAGTTTGTGAAGGCCTACAAAAAAATCCCCGAGACACCCGATCAATTTTATTATTTTATTTTGTGTAGTGATATATATGTTATAAAATCCATAAGAAATTAGCTGCCGGAAATTGCCCATTTAGAATGTATGTTACTTTTTATTTCAGATGGCTCAATTTCTCGAAGAATCTTGTTTGACATTTGGCGAAGGGGAAATAATAAAACTAAAGTAAAATATGTATTTCTCAGAAATTTCAACTAGAAATGTTTAATAAAGAGATTATTATGCCTATAAACAAACAAAAAAATGCGTTTTAGTGGCACATTAAGATCGAAATGGGTCGAAAGTAACAGAACACAAAAATATTTATGAAAAAAATTTCTAAGTGGTTGATGCTGAAATATCTTTTCCTGAATCGACTTCGAAAGAGATTCAAGATATATCAGAGGTACCATCTACTTCTGGAAATACCAGCAGGAAAAAATCTTTTGGTAATTATACGAAAAAACGTAGCGAAAAATAGCCTATACTTGAGTTTGCGTCTGGCGACGAGTTAATGTACGCTGCACAAATTAGTTTAAGATCTGCGGGAAGAAGAGATGCTACAAAAATTATTGAGGAGATTACGTTTTCTCCAAAGCGAGCAACTAGTTGCTTTTTATTCTAGAATAAAAAAACATATAGAAAGTCTCCTAGGTCGGCTAAAATGTATTCACGTGAAAAAGCACTAGCTTTGTTTGTTGATTCAAAACTTACTAAATATGCTCATTCAATCAGAAGCTAAAGCTCTAGGTGCTAATATTTACCCATCTTACAAACATATTTTGGAAGCACAAAAAGTGCTATCCAGTCAATTCAGTTAAAATAACTGAAAATTGTGAAGAAATAAATTTACAAAAGATATTGGACCATATAATGGAATGCTCACATGCTCCTCATTTCCTCTGACCCTTTAATAACTTCCTACAAAAGTAACTCTCAAAGGCCTAAGGGTAGTTTTAATCCAGAGGTTATAAAATTGCTACAAAATCCGCAACCACCAGATACTACAGATAATCTATCTGAGATAACATGGTTATTATGATTCTACTTAATATTCATTTTTGTCCTTATTTTACTTCACGTTTTTTAAAAAATATTTTTACTAATTATACCTTCGAACAAGAATTACTTGTACATATGTATTTAACGGTATATCAATAGTTTAATTTCGTCTTAGATAAATGCATTTTCTAACAATAATTAGTAGATTTATCTACATAATAATTTCGATGATTTACTAAATTTTGATATTTCTAATATAAGTTGAAATATATTATGTATTCACATTTCTTTAATAAAACAAGTATTTCATACAACAAATATTGCAGTTTTTGTGTTAAAAAATTTTTTGAACCATTAATTACCATTTTATTACATATTTCAGAAATTTCCCGTCAGATTTGAATTTGGGACCTCTGTGCGATGGTTCGAACATATGGAACGCATGAATGGAGAAAGAATGGTTAAGAAAGTATACGTTAATTATGTAAATAAAGTGCGGAGTCGAGGCAGACCGAGGACAACGTGGCATTACCAAATTAATAAAATTTTAAAGGTTGGTCATGTTAGAAGTCGGAGGAATCGACGTGCGTGTATGACTCGATGTATGAATGTGGAGGAAGCTAGAGAGGTATGTCAGGATAGAGTAGTAAGGCGGTCCATTCTCTCTGCCTACCCCTACAAGGAAACGGCGTGATGGTTTGTTCGTTTGTTTCCTCTTAATGTTTCTTCCACTTTTTTGTCTGATAAACTAATATTTTTAATTGTGTAGGTTTTATGATTTTTTTTAATACGATTATATATTTAGCGTGCTTCCACTTGTGTTTATCGTCGACCGGTTTCGGCAGCTTGCTGCTATCTTCTGATGACCAGAAGACCATTCAAATAGATTCATTTAATTAAAAGATAATCTTTTACTCTGATAACAAGAGGATTGTTTTATTTTTAAAACGCAATAAAATTAGGGAATGTGAAATTTCACGTTCAATTTATCATTAAGGAATAATGATTTACGTCCCATCATAAATTGGGAATCGTTTTATGAATAAACATGTAGTGCTCAAATTCAAGTGCTTCAACCCACTCGATCTTTACAAATGCTAAATTTCAGCAATAGTACCTACACACTTTTCCCAGGGAGGAAGAATTTTATCGAAGGAAGCACATTACCGTTATTGTAATAAAATAAAAATATTCTAAAAACTTATGTATGGAAGCGAAGCATGGAACTGGCAAAAGAAGGATGAAAGTAGAATAAATGCAGTAGAAATAGATCTCTAAGACGAATGTGTGGATACTCTGTGTATGATAGGGTGTCGAATGAAAATATAAGAAGTGAATGCGGTGCGAATGATGGTGTTATGAACAAAATAATGAAAGGATCATTAAGATGGTATGGACATATGGAAAGAATGAATGAAGAAAGAATGTTGAAAAAATTATATATTAACGATGTAAATGGAATCAGAAATAGAGGTGGACCGAGTAAAACGTGGCACGAACAAATAAATCAAATATTGAATGTCGGCCATGTGAGGAGTCAGAAAAATCGACGCGCGTGCATGACACGTTGTATGAATGTTGAGGAAGCGAGAGAAATATGCCAGGAAAGAAAAGTGTGGCAGTCCATTCTTTCTGCCTACCCCTTCGGGGAGACGGCGTGATGGTTAGTTAGTTTTTTTCTAAAAACTTCTTCTTCCTCGGTATAGACATACGTCTGTTCTACAGAGGGTTGCTCCTCCTGTGGGGTAGATTCCCAGCTGTCCTTCAATATTTTAGAAGATCATTCACGAAAATGATTCCAGTGAGGTTGATTATGTAGTGCTTTAACCTTCATTAGCTTCAGAAAATTAATATTTTAAATTGAAATTTCTTGGTGCAAGTTAGTTTTAGGTAATGAAAAATAAAAAAATAAATGTATACAAAATTTCTTTAGTATTATTGTACATTTAGTGGGCTTCCACTTTTGTTTAACGTCGACCGGTTTCGGCAGCATGCTGCCAGAAGATAACAAGGGGAAACATAAGTAAAAGCCCACTAAATATAAAATAATAAAGATATTGTGTATCAATTGTTAGCTTAATTTTTATAATTCCTGCATTTTTTTTGTCTCAGTTAATTTAAACTAAAAGTAATTTAATTTTGGAATAACTAGAAAATAAAATACATAATTATATTTTTAATAAATTGAATAAATTCTTCAATGAAATTTTCAAGTTTTTGCTGGTGTTGGATTGTATTAAGTGCCTAATTAAAATGAAAACAGTGGAATAAAAGATTAAATAAACACAAATGTCCGGATCGTCCAGCTGACGACAAGTGCACCATCTAAAAGAACATTATGTGTTAAATTATTTTTATGTGTTATTTTATTTTATATCATTGTATTTTGTATAATTTGCTTTAGATTTATTATGTAGACGTTGAATGATTGAAGTGTGCGCGGGAGATGCCTATTGGTGGCGATGAGGTTCGCAACCCATCACACCGCGTCTCTCGCGTTGGCAAAAAGAAAAGAATGGAGTGCAGCATCGATTAAAGTGTTGCAGTCCATTCTTTCTGTCTACCCTTTCGGGGAAACGGCGTGATGGTTAGTTAGTTAGTTAGTTATAATAATTAAATAAAACGATGTTTTCAACTACTTCTACTTTTGTCTTTATTTCGACAGCGACCGGTTTCGCCAGGATTGCTGGCATCGTCGATGACGTTTTCATTCGTATTGATTACAAAACAGTTATTATTAACATTTAATAATTGTATTCAATAGTCTTTAAGTCGCATTGGATTCATTTCTTTTTTACCTAAGAGATTTCATTGATAAATAAATTAATCCAGTGACATTTAATGGTACCTTAGCATGGCTAAAGTGTAATTCTTTAGAATATAATAAAACTTCTAGAAAACAGACGATTTCATTCGTATTGATTACATAACGATTATAATTATCATTAATTATTTTGTTCATTAGTATTTCAATCGCACTGGATTTATTTCTTATTTGGCTAAGAGATTACATAGATAAATAAATGAATCCAGTGACATTTTATGGTACCTTAGCATGGCGAAACGTGTAATTCTTTAGAATATAATAAAACTTCTAGAAAACAGACGTTTTCAATCGTATTAATTATTTGATAAGGAGTTTTACATAATTATTCCAGAAACAAGAAATACGTAGAATCTTGTTTCTTCTTCTTTCGGTGCCGTGTCAGTTCCCCCCAACGTTGGCGATCACTGCAGCAAAGGCATCTCTATTCTGCGCCACTTGGAACAGGTTCTGAACTCTTGTTATTCTTGTCCACTATTTGATGTTCCACGGCCAGGAAAGCTCCCTTCTACTAACTCCCCGACATCCTTCCACTTTGCCTATTAATATCAGTCAAAGGAGGTCGTATTTTTCTCCCCTTAGCACATGACCCAAATATGAGACCTTTCTAATTTTTATTCAAAGTTAAGGCATTAACATTGTGGAATTCCATAGTAATCTACTTTGGGAATTAAAAAAACATTGTTTAAACCACTTTTTCATAAAAAAAGTATTAAAATACACGACATGTTTCAGAGGATGTTTAGGTGTAAAAATATAACAAAAACTAAACAAAGAAAGATTAATAAAAAACGCATTTAAAATTCGATACAAAAATTCAAAATTAAAAATGAAGTTGGGCTATTTGTTTTAATTTTACACCTGATAATGGAGGTATCCTCTGAAACATGTCGTGTATTTTAATATTTTTTTATTAAAAAGTGGTTTAAACAATGTTTTTTTAATTCCCAAAGTAGCTTTCTAATTTTCAATAATCTCGTTTAAAAATGTTATATACCGATTGGCCTCACGTTTTAAGACTTGTTCTTTGGCAAAATTACTCAGCCATCGCTGGTACCTTTTGAGTACGTTTTATTACGGATCTTTAGGATCCTATTCAAATTTAATCCTCATGTTTATTAAGTCCTGTACTTATATTGGCACACTAAAGTCCTTTTGAAATCTTTGATCCATTAACTGGAGATAGGATATCTCTATGCTCTTTCATTTCGTTCCCAATCGCTCCAATTGGTCCCCATTAAGGCTACCTAAAGCTTCAGTGGCGGTCAGTGGATTCTGTATTAATAAAACTATATATTTTTTTCTTCTATCCAACTAACTAAAAATATTGTTGATTTTTCTGAGGAGTAGGCAGATGGTAGTCCACCACACTAATATATATTCTGACATATTTCTCACAATTCTTATTCTTCTTCTTATTTTTGTCCTGTCACACCTCCGTGGTGCAAAGGGCATCAAGGAACCTTCTCCACCCGACTCTATCGCATGCCTGATGCCTAACATCATCCCAAGTGAGGCTTGATGCCTTAACCTCATCTTGCAGGGCTCTTCCCACGACTCTTATTAAAATTCTTAAATCGCATAATATAAGTGCAATAATGTAATTTTACCACGTTCATGGTCTCGATTTCTTCTTACATTTTCTACGTTATTATATTCCATATTTACGTATCAATACTATAATTTAAAATAAAACTAACTGTCACGCCATCTCCCCGAAAGAGTAGGCAAAATATATATATATATATATATATATATATATATATATACTGATAAAACTCTATACACTTATTTCGATTCCTCAACATTCATATATCGTGTCATGCACGCTCGTTGATTTTTCAGACTCCTTACGGCGCGGCGCTGACATTCAATATATATAATTATTTATAGAAAACAAAATATTAACTTACCTATGCGAGTTAATTTTTGTAATATGTTGTTGGTCCTAACCACAACACATCCATAACAATGCGTTACGATCCTCCATTATATGAGCCGTTTTTTTAATGTGGAATAATAATAATTTTGATAAGGTATTTTTCTATTTTTTTTTCTTTTTTTCTTGTATACAACAGGTCGCTTGAACCTAATTAATGTATACACATTATTTTTAGCTATTATATTGATGATTCACATGACATGTGATAGGTAGCCAATCTATCAACATTTTATTGTCACGTGAATTCTACACCAGACCAAAGACAGTGTGACAATCACACTGCCATCGCCGGGAATCGAACCCGCTACCTTCGGTATGGAAGTCAGAGCTCTAACCACTCTGCCACGAAGGTATGATAGGTTGATATATTCTTTGAATATTTATAATTACACATTCGATGAACCATGACTTCTTCTATAAATCAATAATAAAAACTCGTGTAAAACGTAAAACCAATGTATACAAAAATGTGAACTTAATTTTCCTTTTGTTATTATTTCCTACAATATATATTATTATTGAAATTAGAATAAGTCCATTTGGAGCTAAAAAAACGTTAATTTTGTTTAACAATTTCATCATAATATGGAGTTAAAAACATCACCCAAGTTGTTTAATATTTGCTAATATTTTTTAATTCATTCAAACGCTAATCGTAAAATATCTCGAAAAATGAATAAATACACTTATTCTATTTTCAAACGGCTCATATGTCATGAGTCTAAGGGAAGATTATTTAGATAGTCCATTGTTTTGGCTGAAACACTAATTCAACATTATTAACTGTCAATGTGAAATTTGTTATAATATCACAATTCATTTAATTTCTATGAAGTCGCTACAGCTGTTTTGCTAACCAATATATGCATCATCGGGTGTTACAATCAACAGTTGAAACGCCTGATGATGCTAACATCATTTAGCGAAATAGCTTTCGCAAGAAATTAATTCGAAGAAGATAATTTAATTTTCGGTTTAACAGATAATTTTCGCGGACGTCCCTGCAAACGGATTTAATTAAAGTGATTTGTGAGTGCGGAAGTTTCTGAATTTGGTTTACACAACTCAATTCGGAATTATCTCAGATTGCGAAAGAAAGAAGTTGCCTGGGATATTTTCCTAAATATATTTTGAAAAACTAAAACGATTCGCATAATTAGAACGGGAATTTAAAAAAGAATTAATTGCCTTCTTAAGCTCTTCTGTTTGTCATTAACGAAAAATGCAGATTTACGGCCCTTAAGAATTTTAATGGAGCCTTTAATTATGTTGAGATAATGCAAAAATTTTAGTTTTAAATCTTGTTTATATTACATGTTTTTAAGCATGCAAAAATAATGCTCAAAATGTTAATATTTTGTATTTTTTGTCTCTTTGGTGACGAAAATTAAGAGACAGATACTCTTTCCTTAACACAATAAACTATTTTATGAAGAGAGAAAGAGAAACGAGAAAAATAATAATGTAAATTGTTATTTTTTTAATTTAGTAAACACGACTGTTTAGTGGTTTTACTTAGATTCAATTCATATAATTTATACAAATTGTGACAAATTTGTTTCGCCTAGCGAGAGCATTCTCAAACTTTTGAGTTAGTGAAACCACTAAATTAAAATAAAAATTAAAAATGGGTGTGGGAGGGAGTTTTAACAAAAATAATACCATCAATAATTTTTTTATCAAATCGGTTTATTTTCTCAAAAAAATATAACAAACAAAAATCACAGTTTCATCACAGCATCTCTTGAGAACAGAAAATATAATATATAATAACAGGAATGAATGAGAGATGGTTCGTCTTTAGGAATACAAAATATGTACTCTACAATTTCAAGAATATTTGTCTTGTAAACGAACTTTCACTAATTTAAAAGATGTCGATCTCCGAAGCGATCGTGCAGCAGTTTGTTTGCACTATCTACCGGCATTACCAAAGGCAGGTTTATTGTGAAATGTTAATCAATATTTTTTTTGTATAATTTACGAAAAATAATAAGGTATTAAAAAAAACGTTACATATAACGAAAAAAATATTCAAATAAAAATATTTTTTCATTAATATTCTTTCTATAGCACCATAAAATAACATTGTAACGGTATTTAAAGAAAAATAAATAAGTAATGTTTTAATAGGCCGTACATTTTGAGATTCTTAATTTATGTGTATAATTATTGATTCTCTAGAAATTTGAAAATTTGTATTTTTTGTTAAATTCTGTGAAGGATTGTACTTTACCAAAAAAGCGATGATTTGAGTCAGTCGGACGGTTCTGTTTGTTTTAATCGTTCATCGAGAGAACGATATAAGCTGGTGAAGGTATGAAGCCTTCGAAACATGTCGAGAAACATGGTTGGAAGTAAATTTTAAAGTAGAAAAATTGTAAGGATGAATGTATCTCAATAGAGACGAAGATGTAAATTATTTGGAAACAGAATATGGTAGTCGAGGCGTTTACAGGACTCATGACCTGTCATTGGTTGGGGTAAGCGATCACTTTATGTTAACAACATTCCCCATTCTGCCCTTCATATGACACCACATTTGACAAATTTTTGGAACTTGTATATATGCTACTATTTTTTAACAAATTGGCAAAAATCCAGTATTTGTCTACAAATATTTGTATTCAAAAAAACAAATTCTAGAAAAATCGTAGTTAAAAATATGATTTAGCAATTCCGCAATGCATTAGACAGGCGAAACATGTCATTCATATAAATTAAAATAGTTTTTCTAGAAAAACAACTTTTTCATTCGTATTAATTATTTTAAATCGTTGTTGAAGAAACAATAAATACAAATACATTTTAATATCGAAACATATAAACTGAGAGACACTGAGGACGATAACAAGCAAGACACTGAGAGATCGCGTGAGGAACACCAGAATAAAAAAGATATATGAGGTTGAGGATATTATAAGATGGAGCAGACAGCGAAAAGGGGACTGGTACGGGCAAGTTCAAAGAATGGATACCACCAGACTCCCCTATATTGCACTATATAATCAGCCTCATGGGGCTCGTCCACGTGGAAGACCTCCTAAAATATAGAAGGACAGCTAGGAGTCTACCTCACAGGAGGAGCAACACTCTGGAAAACAAACCACATAGGTCTACAACAAAGAAGAAAAAGAAGATATAAACTGAATACTTACACTATTAACTAACTTATTAAATAACTAACCATCACGCCGTCTCCCCGAAGGGGTAGGCAGAAAAAAGGGACTGCCATACTTTTCTTTCCTGACATATTTCTCTCGCTTCCTCAACATTCATACATCGTGTCATGCACGCGCCTCGATTTTTTTTTCTTGTATACAACAGGTCGCTTGAACCCAGTTACTGTATACACATTATTTTTAAGCTATTATATTGATGATTCACATGACATGTGATAGGTAGCCAATCTATCGCCATTTTATTGTCACGTGAATTCTACACCAGACCAAAGACAGTGTGACAATCACACTGGGAATCGAACCCGGGACCTTCGGTATGGAAGTCAGAGCTCTTACCACTCTACCACGAAGGTCGTCAATTTCGATTTCTCTGACTCCTCACATGACCGACATTCAATATTTGATTTATTTGATTTTTCCACGTTTTCCTCGGTTTTCCTCTATTTCTGGTTCCATTTACATCGTTAACATATAATTTTTTTTACCATTCTTTATTCATTTATTCTTTCCAAATGTCCAAACTATCTTAATGATCTATTCATTATTTTGTTCATAACACCATCATTCGCACCGCATACACTTCTTATATTTTCACTATTTCTTACACTGTTATATTTCTTCTATTACCCAACCACATAATTGTGTTCATATATCATTACGTTGAAGATCTTTATTACATCTGGCATACATAACTCCTGGTTTTGTTACCTGATATCCTGTATAATTAATTCACAGACAAATACGAACACCCGTGAGATCTGTGAGGTAATCTTCTAGTTAAGTTTTAATCCTCCGTCATATCACATTACAACGTTCGACATGTTATGATTTCACTGCATAAAATATGTACGAATGAAGCCGAAAATGTCCTCCCTACTTATAGAGTATCTGGCATTCCGTCGCTACAAGTGGTATATTAACGTCCGTGGATTACTATGTCAAAATCGTAATTTTATGTTTATTTATGAACCGCGGCGATAACATAAATCCGATATGAAATTGCCGGCAAAGTGCTGTAAATATTACATTACCCAGTCGAAAATATATTTTCATTGAACATAATAAAGCTCCGGGTACTTTTATAGTACTTAGTTTGAAAACTATCATTAATAACAATGAACTATTCATGATCTACGAACAGGGTAAGCTTGTCAAAATATGGTAATTTTCACGTAATACCGGGGTCTAGATTTTAAAATATTGCTTTAGAATGTTGTTGCTTGAAGAAATAATTCATCTTCTTCTTCTTCCTTGTTGTAGACCTATGTGGTATATTCTCCGGAGTGTTGCTCCTCCTGTGAGGTAGATTCCTAGCTGTCCTTCCATATTTTAGGACCAAGGAAGCAAGGGCAGACACATTAAGCGCCAAACAAGTTTTGAGGACTTCAGAGATGAAGACACTGAGGACGATAGTAGCCAAGACACTGAAAGATCGCGTGAGGAGCGCCAGAATAAAAGAGATATGTTAGATTGAGGATATTATAAGATGGAGCAGGCAGCGAAAAATGGACTGGTAGGGGCATGTTCAAAGAATGGGCACCACCAGACTCCCCTATATTGCGTTGCATAATCAGCCTCATGGGTCTCGTCCTCGTGAAGAAATAATTCATTTATATAATATTAATACTTACTTACTTCTCGGCTATTATGGGATCTTGAAAAAATGGTTTTAGACAGGCAACAGAGTAAATGGGTGCACTTAAAATTGCATCACAAAAAAAAACAATCCAAAAAAGCTTAAATGGCAGTGCACAATGATGTTCTTGTACCGACCCTTATGTATGCAAGCGAAGCATGGAACTTGCAAAAGCAAGATTAAAGAATAATTAATGCAGTAGAAATTATATCTCTTAGATTAATGTGTGGAAAATCTGTGTATTATAGAGTGTCGAATGAAATTATAAGAATTGAATGCGGTACAAATGAATATTTTATGAACAAAAGAAGGATCATTAAAATAGTTTGGACACATGGAAAGAATGTATGTAAAAATAATGGTAAAAAAGTATATGTTGACGTATAACGATGTGAATGTAACTAGAAATAGAGGAAACCAAGAAAAACGTGGCACTATCAAATATACAATGTCGATCACGTGAGGAGTCGGAAGAATCCACTTGCGTGCATGACACGGTGTATGAATGTTGAGGAATCGAGAGTATAGTAAAAGAATGATGGGAAAAAAAGTGTGACAGTCCATTCTTTCTGCCTACCCCGACGAAGAGATAGCTTGGTTATTTAGACAGTAAGTTATGATTTATAGTCTAATAAATTATTTTTTGCAAATTACTAACTAACCATCAGGCCGCTTCCTTGAAGGAGTAGGCTGAAATAATGGACCGCAACACGGTTATTTCTTGGCATAAATTTCTTGATTCCTCAACATTCATACATCGTGTAATGCACGCCCATCGATTTATACGACTTTTCACCTAGCCGACATAAAATAAGTGATTGGTTTGATCGTGCTACAAATCTTCAGTATTTTTCTATTCTTGGTCCTTTACATCTTTAACACAAACATTCTTCACTATTATTTATTTGTTCTATTGATAATTGTATTTGTAACATCTGTACCCGCGAAAACGTGTTCACAAACAAATTCTTGATTCATCGAAGTTCCTTATCCCGGAAGCGATTTTCTGGCTGGAATAGTGTTCTAAAATTAAACAAGAGTTAACCGAAAATTTTAACATTCATTTAAACAGTTTCTCTCGCTCTTGAGTCACCCGCAAAGCCAAAGGGTTGGAAAGGGGTTGGATAAAGCAAATGAATGTATAGCAGAGGGAAATCCCCCAAAAGCAAAGCAATTAATTATAGATGTCGGTGTAGTTTATTTTTCAATATACGAAAAAAATAGTGATTGATTAAATATATACTTTAATTAACGTTTCATTAAATTCATATACATATTAATTGAAAATTATTTCTTTTCATTTAAAAAATAAGTAATTCTATTTAACATTTGATTGCATACAATATCAAATTATTGCACACAAGAAATAATCAATACAGAAAGAAAAGCGTGGCAAATAATCTTAATAGATGGCGCTAGTGTAGATTGACCTAAAAATTTGAAGGTCTTTAAAAATAGTAGCATACGAGTATATACAAGTTCCAAAAATTTGGTTTGAAGTGAAAAATGTGAAGTTATTTAAAAATAGCAGCATATATACAAGTTCCAAATTAATGCTTAATCCAATCTTAATAGATGGCGCTAGTGTAGATTGAACTAAAAAAATGTGAAGTATGGTGTTACATTGTAGCATATAAAAATCATCTTCCAAAAATTTGTCAGATATGGTGGTCGTAAGAAGGACGGAATGGGGAATGCTGTTAACATAAAGTGAACGCTTAACCCAACCAATGACAGATCATAAGTCCTGTAAACGCCTCGACTACCATATTCTGTTTCCAAAAAAATGACATCTTCGTCTCTATTGAGATACAATTTATCATTAAAAAGTGTGGCAGTCTATAATTTCTGCATACCCCGGCATGATGGTTAGTTAGTTCGTTAAGTGAGTGATTAGGATTGTCTGATATTTTATGGCAGATCCTCTATAACTATTTAATCTCTGGATAAAGCTAATGGGGGCAAGTCCGGAGGTCAGCTAACGCATTAAGCAGAAATTGCCTTCCAAACGCCGGCGCTCTTTACCCAGGTGAGTACAGGTGAGTGGAATCTGCTAGCCTCTAATTATGATTATATAATTCCCTTTTCCCACCTGGCGGACAATATTGTTTTCACATCATACGAATGACGTGATGTTGTTTTAATAAGTAGGGGGTTGGTTCCGTAGATCAAGGGGATGATTTTCAAATTACGCAATCTCTATGATTGATGTTACTTCCTGTTTCCCGTTTAGACTATCCGAATATAAGGCAACCTTCTTTATAATAACGTTGACCAAATTTCAACGAAACCAAATCTCATTATACAGATTAATGAGTTTTAACTAGATAAGTTGTAAGGATATGTTATTTTTTATACGTATATATTAAATTATTTTTTTAATAATACAAAAAAATTTAAAAACGGTAAACTTTGATACGAAGCCATTATTTGGTGGGTTTGACATATTTCAATATAAAATTAAACTCTTTTTCACTTAGTATAAATCGTTTATTTCGAGTAAGTATGGCCAACCGGTATTACTCTGTAGCGAGCTTCCTTAGGGCTACAATATGTTTGTGTACAGGGTTATACACATACACAACAACAACAACAAACCATCACGCCGTTTCCCCGCAGGGGTAGGCAGAGCGAATGGCCCGCCACACTACTCTATCCTGACATACCTCTCTAGCTTCCTCCACATTCATCCAGCGAGTCATACACGCACGTCGATTCTTCCGGCTTCTGACATGACCAACCTTTAAAACTTTATAAATGTGGTCATGCCATGTTTTCGGTCTACCTCGACTCTGTACTCCATTTACATCATTAACGTTTACTTGTTTAACCATTTTTTCTTCACCCGTGTATTTGAGATTGTCACAATGTCAAAAAAAGTGCAAAAAAGCTGAGAGTCACACATAGAGCAATAATAATAGCCATATTGGGTATTAGCTGGCGAGACATAGTCAGAAATGAGGACATATGAGCTACGACAAAAGATTTCAATGACGTAATGTTGGCTGCAACCCTTTAGTGACGTTGGGCGGGACACGTCGCTCGTGACTCATGAGCTGTGGACAAGGCCACTTCTGTGCTGGTTCCCGAGAACGGCAAAGAGTGGAGTTGGGCGCCCACAGTTGCGTTGGCGCGATGATATCCGGAAGAGTGTGGAAGTGCCTGAATGCGGATCGCTCAGGATAGAAGGGAGTGAAGAATACAAGAGAAGACAACAGGCTTAAGAAGAAGAAAAACAATTAGATCTGTTAAGTTTCCTAGCCTCCAGAAGGGGATCACATACGGTGTGAGTTGGATTTTGACATAAGCTTCATGATTTAAAAATTAAAAATTAAACACTTTGTTATTAAGTATAAACCACTTTATTTGAGTAAGTAGGGCCAACCGGTTTTACATAAAATAAAGCTACTTCAAGGCTGTACACAAACTGTGTGTGTACGATGTGTATAGGCACTCGTATGTGTATAGGCATTATGAACAAAATTATGAAAGGATCGCTGCGTTGGTTCGGACATATGGAACGCATGGATGGAGAAAGAATGGTTAAGAAAGTATACGTGAATGATGTAAATGCGGTACGGAGTCGAGGTATATCGAGGAAAACATGGCATTACCAAATTAATCAAATTTTAAAGGTTGGTCATGTTAGAAGTCGGAGGAATCGACGTGCGTGTATGACTCGTTGTATGAATGTGGAGGAAGCTAGTGAGGTTTGCCAGGATAGAGTAGTGTGGCGGTCCATTCTCTCTGCCTTCCCCTGCGGGGAAACGGCGTGATGGTTTGTATTGTATTGTATATTTTTACGTATTATATATTGACACTATGCAAAATATCAATTTTACTTGACATATCAAATAATGTATGAGCAAGTTTACACGTATACACGCGTGTATCTGAATAGCTGGGTACGTATATAATATATTTACGAGTATATACCCCACGTAAGAACTATATACGAAATTCATTCAAGTTACTCCACAAAGGGGCGATGATAAATTTTGCATGAGAAGCTTCAAAATACATACATAATAATAATGCTAAATATATTCAAAGATGCACGTTTTGTACCTATACGAGTACATAGACCTTCCCTAGTGTTCTGAACCGTTTTATGTGTATCAAATAACACATTTAGGTTCAAGGCATAATATAATCTTAAAGAAAATTTAGTTTAGTGTTATTTTTTGCTTAACATTTAAGTTTTAAAATACATTTTACTACAACATATTTTGATTTTGAGTGAACATGTAAAATAAACCTAAATAATACGAATAAAAACCGTGTTTTATAGAAGTTTTATTATGCATAATGGGGAATGACTTGTTTCGCCTTACTTGAGCATTATCAAATAATAATTAAATAAAACGATGTTTTTTAACTACTCCCTCTTTTGTCTTTATTTAGACAGCGACCGGTTTCGCCAGGCTCGCTGGCATCGACAGACTGGTAACACTATTGTAAACTTAGTCCTTTATATACATACAGATCAGGGGTGGTAAACATGATTCTATACAAAAATAATCTTCAAATATTTATGTAAAAATTTTCTGAATTTAACTATTGGTATTACAGGTATTCTTGGAGGTTCGTGTTTAATACAATGGGTTTTAATTTTTATTATCTCTTACATATTCATTTATAATGTTTGAAAAAATGGTAATTTTGTTTAAATTATTACTGAATTTAAATATTATATGTTATATTTAAATATCAAATAAATGAATGAAATCTAACTAGTAACTAACTAACCATCACGCAGTTTCCCTGGAGGGGTAGGCAGAGAGGATGGATCGCCACATTGTTCTATCCTGGCATAATTCTCGCACCTCTTCTACATTCACAAATCGTGACATGCACGCTCGTCGATTGTTCCTACTTCGAACATGGCCGCCTTTCAGTAATTGAATAATTTGGTCATGCCATGTCTTCCTTGGCTTTTCTTGACTTCTTTTCCCATTCTTTTCCCATTCACATTTAGATATTCTATCATACATTGTTTTTCCGCACATTCTTATTAGTGACCTTATTTCTACGCCATTTATTCTACTTTCATCCTTTTTCTGCCAACTCTAAGCTTCACTTCTATACATAAGGGTTGGGACAAGAACTCCATTGTGCACTGCCATCTTTGCTTCAGTCGATATATTTCTATTTGCGGTAATGACTTTGAGTGCACCATTTATTTTGTTTCCAGCTCCAACTCTTCTTCCGATATCTTTCTCCATTCTTCCATCTATGAATTAGGTAACTTGCTCTAATTTCTCACCGTTCGCACTTACGTCACAATCCGTCATACATTCTTAACAAATTTCTAAAATGCACTTTTGACAGCTGTCTAAATGTCCACTTGAAATATTTTTTATTGATTCAATAACAGAAGGTGATTTAGTTTTAAACCGCGATTTATTAAATATATCATAAAAAACATAAATTATTATTAGATGCACAACTGTTCACTAAATGTAACTACGTAAATACACAAAAACACAAACTTTCTCAACAGTCACATATATACGTCGCCGTGCGGTCACTAGGTTTTTTTTTTTAAATATTATACCTTTAATATTATACATCACCATCTAAAAAGAACATTTTGTTTTAAATTATTTTTATTTTGTTATTTTATTTTATATCATTGTATTTTAAATTATTTGTTTTAGATTTATTTTGTGGGTGTTGGACGATCGAAGTGTGCGCGGGAGATGCCTATTGGTGTCGATGAGGTTCGCAACCCATCACACCGCGTCTCCCGCGGGGCGAAAAGAGAAGGATGGAGTGCCGCATCAGTAAAAGTGTGACAGTCCATTCTTTCTGCCTACCCTTTCGGGGAAACGGTGTGATGGTTAGTTAGTTAGTTAGTTAATATTATAATATATTACACAAAACCTCAATATTACACATTTAACGCTTTCGTGTTTAATTTTTTAACTTTGGCTTTTAGGATGTTTTTTGTTTGCATTTTAATAAACGCAAATGGCTCCAAAAAATAATAGGACATAGTAGAGTGGACCATAGCAATGTGTTTTTTTAATTTATTTATCTATTCTGGCTCTTAGCTTTTGAAATATCCCTGTGTCTCCCAAAAGAAGTGATGGAAAAAAACATGTTTCTATGGACCACCAAAATAACGTATACTTATTAAACAGAAAAATAAGAGAAAGAAGATTTAGCATTCCTTAAATGATTTATTCAATAAATTAATGGGTCTTCGTAAATCATTCAATTTCTATTGTTGAAGGCCACTCTGTTTAAGAAAAAGAAAATACAGCATCCCTGAAGTGATTATTAATGAATGGGTCTTCATAAATCAGTATATTTCCATGATAAGTATAATGTTATTTAAAATTTAAATAAAATTTCGTGTATTTGTTGAGTGTTATTTTATAATCTCATCACTAATGCTCAAGGCCACTTTGATTTGGAAATGAAAATAAATGTTAAATTTGACGGTTTATTTAGAATATAAATTTGGTATCTCAGAAAATAACAAAATAAGTAATTAACCAGAGGTTCACTTATAGTTATGAATTCGTTACCTTTCTCATATAATTCGCTCCAGACTTAATTAAACGCTTAATTAAAATATACGTAATATTATTTAGGTTTGGTACAGGGCACTAGTAATAAGTGATACCTTTTGAATATTGTGTAGGCTTCTGGGAAGAACAGAATATTGCGTACATGACAAGCTTCACATTGTTTTAATTGTCATAAAGATGATAATATATCTTATAAATAATTTTTGTATTAAATCATTAACATTATTATTAAGTAAGTTAGAAGGTTTCAATCCTGGGATTGGTTTGCAGCAATTTCTTCTATTCTTCTCTTCCATTCTTCCCTGTCTTGTGCGGCTCTTTTGAAATCTCGCACTTCCACCAACAGGTCCTCCAGGTACTCTCGGCGTGGGCGTCCCCTAGAGTTCGTCCCCTCGGTCATACCCTCCATTATGACATGCAAGAAGCCTTTTTGTCGAATTACATGGCGGATCCATCTTGAACGCCTTTCGGACAAGGTCCTGAGCAGGTGCTTTCCTCTTTCGATTCTTTGAAGAACCTCCTCATTCGTGATGTGGTCTGTCCAGGAAATTCCTATTAGTCTTCCATAGCACCACATCTCAAAAGCCTCTAGTCTCCGTTTATCTCTTTCGGATAGGCACCATTATTATTTATTACAGCATATTTCATCTAGAAAGAAATCGTAGAATAAACCTATGCAATACGAATAAAAAAGGGCGTGTTTTCTAGAAGTTTTATTTTATTTTATGGAAATTACATGTTTCGCCTTACTAAGACATTATCAAATGTTGATAATGCCTTAGTAAGGCTAAACTCATTTCCATAAAATTTATCAGGAAACAGACGTTTTTTCGACAACATTCGTGTTAATTATTATATCTACTATGAAGCTATACACCATTGCTCAAGAAACAACAACTAGAATAAACACGTATTTTTGTTTCTTGAATAATGATGTAAAACTTCAAATTATAACAATAATACAAATGAAAACGTCCGTATTCTAGTATTATACTTAATGGGGATGACATTTGTTTTCCTTTTTGAGGCATTATAAAATGTCAAACATTTTATTATGCCCTATTAATAAGAAACATTTACAGACCTTTTTTCATTGATATGATTCACAACACAAATATGTGTTTACATATTTTATTTCTGATAAAACAAGTAGCAAGTCCTATGACTATTACACAGAAGGTCCCGGGTTCCATTCCCGAGGATGAGGATGCAAGTGTGATCGTTACACTGTATTTGGTCTAGTGTAGAAATGGCGTGACAATAAAATAGTGGTAGATCAGATACCTATCGCATTTCATGGGAATCAATATGATAGATATAACCTTTACATCGATTTGGCTTGCGCTGTTATGGTGTAAAGATCGATTCAACACAATAATAATGAATGAGATTGGTAATAGATAGGAGGCCATGGCATGCTTTGGAAGATGCCTGCGATCAGCTGTGAATGACAGACGACTGATTAGAAGAAGAATAAAATATATCATTGATGGTTTGGACACATGGAATGAATGGTTGAAAAATTTTTATTCTTCTCCTATGCAGGATATCAACTTTCTTCCTGTGATGAAGACGACCAGCCTTCTCTCCATCTCTTTAGTGGTCGTCCTGGTGGTCGACGGCCCTCTGGAGTCTCGTGCATCATGATATTAGAAATTTTTGTTGGATCCATTTTCTCGATATGGTCCCTCCAGAATCGTATTCTCTGCCTACTCCATCTCACCATGTCTTCAATTTTGCAGGATTTGCGCATTTCTTCATTGGGTATCCTATCTCACAATAGGTCACAAGGTTCTCATTTCTGCTACTCTTAAGAAATGTTTGGTTCTGACAGTGCTTGTTTTATAATTTTTAACTTTGCTTTCCAATAGCATATGCTTATTGTCCCTGACAGTGTCCCATAGACATCCTAAAATAACTGCATCTTTATCAGTCTGTATTTAACTTCATTATAAAGATCGCTGCAACTAGATATCTTCAAACTCAGATATCTGAACTTCATGACCTGTTCTATGGGTTTATCGTTTACTACCAATTTGCATCTGAGAGGGCTGTCTGAATATTGTTAGACATTGTTAGACATAGACATAAATGAATGGTCAAATAAAATATTTCATGAAATTCCCATTATTAATTACTGGAATCTTTGGGCCAGAATAGAATCTTGAGAATAAGATTCATATCCGATGAATCATTATGCATACTTACATGAATATAATGAACGTAACACGTACCTTCAGAATCCGCAGAGACGGGGTTAAAACGGAGCATCTCCCCACCCCTGGCCGTGATAATTGTCTCTTGATTTATTATTCCAATTGTTCCCGAGTGCAGGAGCGGAGCGGGCCGGGCCCCTGAAAGGAAGAACAATCGAGCCCCACGTTGGGCGCCATTGTGGGCTGGGGCGGCCTTGTTCGGCCCTGTGAATTAGGACCGGGCTTCTGAAAAGAAGAATGGAAGATGCCTTGAATAGGCTTAGGAAGCTAATTCACGCGCAGATAATGGGATCCAATGCGTTGCACTGCATTTTGGATTGTACGAACTACATTCAAATATGAGCACAGTGAGATACTTCTCTGCAGAAGGAATTTTCAAATTTCATTTTGAAATTCGAATTTCTTCAATTCTGTCCTCATTATATTTTTTAACTAACTTACTAACCATCACGCCGGCGCCGTCTCCCCGAAGGGGTAGGCAGAAAGAATGGACTGCCACACTTTTCTTTTCCGACATATTTCTCTCGCTTCCTTAACATTTATACATCGAGTCAAGCACGCGCGTCGATTTCTCTGACTCCTCACGTGGCCGACATTCAATGTTTAATTTATTTGATCGTGCCACGTTTTCCTCGGCCTTCCTCTATTTCTGGTTCCATTTATATCGTTAACGATTTATATCGTTAAGAATAAAATATGTATAATAAAATACATACATTTATATCGTTAAGAATAAAATATATTATTGATGGTTTGGACACATGGAATGAATGGATGAAAATTCTTATTCTTCTTCTATGCAGGATATCAACTTTCTTCCTGTGATGAAGGCGACCAGCCTTTTCTCCATCTCCTTAGTGGTCGTCCTGGTGATCGACGACCCTCTGGAGTCTCGTGCATCCCGATATTAAAAATTCTTGCTGGATCCATTTTCTCGATGTGGTCCCTCCAGAATCGTATTGTCTACCTACTCCATCTCACCATGTCTTCAATTTTGCAGGATTTGCGAATTTCATTGGGTATCCTATCTCTAAGGGTTCTCCCTACAATAGGTCGCAATTATGTTTTATTACCATTCTTTCTTCATTCATTATTTCCATATGTCCAAACCATCTTAATGATCCTTTCATTATTTTGTTCATAACACCATCATTCGCACCGCATTGACTTCTTATATTTTCATTCGACACTCTATCATACACAGAGTATCCAAACATTCGTCTAAGAGATCTCATTTCTACTGCATTTATTCTACTTTCATCCTTCTTTTGCCAGTTCCATGCTTTGTTTCCATACATAAGGGTTGGTAGAAGAACACCATTGTGCCCTGCCATTTTAGCTTTTTTGGATTTATATTTTTTATCATTACAATATTCTACTTTAATCTTTCTTTTGAGAGTTCTGTGCTTTATTTCCATACTTAACGGTCGGTACAGGAACACAATTATGCACTGCCATGTCAGCTTTTATGGATATTATTTTATTTGCTATAACAACTTTAATTACCAAAAAATGGTGTAAAGGGTATATTTTAAACAACATTTTGAATGTATACAAATACTGGATTTTACCCATTGCGGATGAATATTTTTTTTTATAAGGATTAATTGTATCTCAATAGAGACGAATATGTAAATTGTTTTCTGGGAACATAATATGGTGGTCGAGGCGCTTACAGGACTTATGACCTGTCATTGGTTGGGCTTAGCGATCGCTTTATGTTTAACAACATTCCCCATTCCGCCCTTCTTACAACCACCACGTCTGACAAATTTTTGGAAGATGTATATATGCTAGAATTCTGCGCAGCAATTCACATTTTTTTAGTTCAACCAACACTAGCGCCATCTATTAAGATTGGGAAGCATTAGGCAGAAAATCATATTTTATATTGAGTTTTACGTCTACTAAATCAACAGAACATTTATTTAACTTTATTATTATGTTTTCGTGGAATGAAATAACCGAAAGTTACCCAGGTGAGCAACGTTATGTTTGTTTTATAAATTATATAATAATTTCGCGTAAATTAGTTTCAGCTAATTACACGGTAAAATGAATGATACGCGAGGGTTATTCAAAACATACCTCAATTTGTAAGTGAGTTGTGATAGTACCGGAAGCAGTGCGGAATCATTAAGGGTTGGGTTGGGTTTGTATTCGACTCTCGGGGGTATACCCGCCAGAACCGGTTAGAACCGGATTTGGTCACACACACACACACACACAAATATACTTCTTTACACACTCGCATACGCATACAAGAAATCGTATAGAACTTGTACAAACAGGTAAAATATTATAAGAGGCGCGTAAATTAAAATACCACAATGTCAGTTTTTTCGTTTATTTTATAAAATTTCGAAAAATTTCAAGCTCCAAATATTCAGCAGCAGCGTTAAAAGCGTACTGCTGTACGGATGTGAGACTTGGATATCTACCGCGGACGTTATGGGAAAGAAAACTCCAGGTGTTTTTAAATAGGTGCCTTCGCTCAATATTCAAGATCTATTGGCCCCAAATGGTGTCAAATGCCGTTCTCTGGCAGGCGAAAAGTCAATTAGAGAACAAGTTGCTATAGGCAAATGGAAGTGGATCGGTCACACTCTGAGACAGAACCCAGCCTGCATCGCTCAGGGCGTACTAGACTGGTCCCCTATGGGGGGAAAGAGGAAGCAAGGCAGACCTAGAGCCACCCGGAGAAGAGCACTGCAAGAGGCCTCACTTGGGATTATGTTAGGCATCAGGCATGCAATAGAGTCGAGTGGAGAAGGTTCCTTGAGACCCTATGCACCACGGAAGTGTGACAGAACAAAAATAAGAATAAGAAGACGATAGATTCAAATTGTGAATGTTGATTAATAAGTATGCTTACAACTAAATTGTTTTTAAATATGTAATTCTCTACATAGGTTGGCAAAATTACAAATGTCAGTTTTTGACGATTTTGATGCCAATATGTCATTAAATACCAATTAGTATTATTACGGAAAATGATTATGTTTTTGAAACTTATATATTTTTTTAATTTTAGATAAACTGTTGAAATCCATAATGACGATTTTTTATGAATTAAAACATTGTTTTTTCCAATTTTGAGTTTAGTTTTCTCGATATGTTTCGAAGGTTTTACACCTGATGAAGGTGTTCAAAAATGTCGAGAATAATAAACTCAATAGCTAAAATAAAAAGTGTTTAATTTATAAAAATAGTCGTTATGAAAAAATCGTTATTATGGAATTCTACAGTGTTAACACCTTTATTTTATCTCAAATTTCAGATGAATCAAAAATAATTAATTTTGAAAATAACTATATCTAACCATCACACCGTTTCCCCGGAGGGGTAGGAAGAGAGAATGGCCAGCTACACTTTTATATCCTGATATATCACTTGCGACTCTTGTATTCACACGCACGCTCGTCGATTGTTCCGACTTTGAAATTGCCGCCTTTAAGTAATTGATTAATTTGGTAATGCCATGTCTTCCTTGGCGTTCCTGGACTTTTTTTTCATTTTCACTTTTACATAATCTGTTTTAACCATTCTTTCCTAATCCGTTCGTGCCGTGTATAAAAACCATCTTAGTGACCCTTTCTTAATTTTACTTGGGACGCATTCGTTCGCTTTCTATTCGTAAATAACTTCCATATTATACATACAGAAAAGAGACCATTAATCGAAATTATAATATTTTGAATATATTCAAATTCTTGTAGACAAATACTGGATTTTACCCATTGCGGATAAATTATCTTAATAGATGACGCTAGTGTAAAGTGAATTAAAAAAATGTGAAGATAGGCGCAGCATTCTATTATATATACAACTTCCAAAAAAAAATTTATCAGACGTGGTGGTCGTAAGAAGGGCGGAATGGGGAATGTTGTTAAACATAATGCGATCGCTCAACCCAACCAATGACAGGTCATAAGTCCTGTAAGCGCCTCGGCCACCATATTATATTCCCAGAAAACAATTTACATCTTCGTCTCTATTGAGATAAAATTAATCCTTATAGAAATCATAATGTTTTTATCATTTTTTTGTTTTAAAAAAAAAGAAACACATAATGAGCACAACTGTTTTTGCGTTTTATTCTTAAAAAACCGCAAAAATTGGACTTTGTTGTGATTGTTTCAGTGTTCCTGAAACTTAATAGCGAGGCTAGTACTACGTATATTATAGTCCAATACAGAGAAAATCTCGCGCTCACGTGGAACATCAAATCATAAATTTCTCATTTTATACTAAGCATCAAGTTTCCTTTCCTTCCTGTTTCACGTGTTGCAATGTGGAGAAAACACAATATCATAATAATGGCCGTAATAAATACTTTGCTAATTATTTAACTTAACTGTTATTAAAACAGTATCCTGAATCAACACTGACGGTACAAAAGTATTAATTAATTTCAAAATTAAATATTATGAAATCACACTATCGTTATTATACTAAATAATATATTCAAATATAATTAAAGTAATGAAAACATCCGTTTTTAATTTTATAAGAGCGACATGTTTCGCTAACTAACTAACCGTCACGCCGTATTTCCGAAGGGGAAGGCAGAAATAATGCGTCTTCTCTTTTCACCCCCGCGCAATGCGCAAATCATTAATATTTGTTACACTGTCGTCGAAAAACAAAATAAACTGCTTCGAAAGGAAGATCCTCTGCAGAATCTTCGGACTCATTAAGGATGGTCAGACGTGGAGAAGGAGATACAACACAGAGCTCTACGATCTATACCAGGACGTCAGCGTGGTCAAGTTTATAAAGATTAACAGACAGCGCTGGCTAGTGCATGTGCACCGCATAGGAAATCTGGAGCCCCCCAAAAGAGTGTTGTATGACAATCCAGACTGCGATTGCTGGATGGTCCGTGGCAGATTGTCGTGTCCTGGAACAGCAAGACTGGAAGGTGGCGGCCAGAGACAGGACGGAATGGAGACGTTGCTTGAAGGAGGCCAAGACCCACCAAGGGTTGTAGCGCCGGAGAAGAAGAAGTCGTCGAAAAACCCATTTTCAAAAAAATATGTTTATTGCAACTCTGACTATTTGGTCAAGCATTAGTGAGTTATTTAACAGACATCTTTGAAAAATTAAACATGCTAAATAAACAAGTACATTTAGCAAACAAGACCCTCATCGATTCAAAATCTAAGATACTCGTACTTGGCTTCATTGGACTTCTGAAGGTGTATGAAAAAAATGTTTCGGACAAAAAATTTCAGCAATTTTATTGGCTTAATAAGTGTGAGGTGACTGATTCAGCTGCATTTTTTATTGTGGATCACTTGGATAAAATGGGTAGTGACTTAAATGGCAGATATGGTAGTTATCCGTGGCTCTATCCCACGGCATTTCTGTTAGGAATGCTTGGAACCAATTCATTACAGCTTCTAAGAGATGGGCCTCTCATTACCCATTTATTTAAGTTAATCAGGGGATATTTCGAGAAATCGGCCGTGTTAGATGATTTTGGTCTTTTTGTTCCTGATAGATTTCTCCGACAGCGACAGGACAGATTGTTTTACCTACCGGCCACCAGAACCAATCTGCCTCTGGTGACACCGGGGGAAAGAGCAATTAGTCTGCTGAACGCGGTCTCCTCGGAGATCGACGTCTTTCGTATTATTAAAGGTACGTTCAGGAGACCAATACTCTTGACTTTGGAAAGTATCTTGTCTTCCTAATGTCGAACCATCTCTAATGCGTTCTTGGTACTATGTTGTATTTTTATAATATTTTATATGTACTCAATATTAAACATATTCCTGTTTATAATGTCTTTTGACTGATTTGATTTGACGTTCAGATTTAAAAGAAATTTCTTTCCCGTATTGGATAACTGAACCAATATTGGTATCAAGTAGTATTAAGAAGAACTTTTAGAATTCCAAAATGATTAATATTTTAAAGCACTATTCAACATAAAAAATACAATGGCGTTGTGTAGAGACAGAAAATAAATACCCGATTATGTCAAATTTTGTGAGAAAATTACTGTTGCTATTTTCATCATCATATTTAGTTGAATGCGATTTTATCGCTGTAAATGATTTGTTATTGAAAAAACAGAATCGTCTTGATAGCACAAACCATGGAGATTTAAGATTATTTTCTTCTTTTTATGTTTCTTTTTTGTACAAAAGAAATTTAATATATTGACACATTAGCCATCCACTCAGTTTTTCCTTTTGTGCGACTCCAACTACTCAGCTCACTCTTTTTACATTAATGCACTTAATTCAAAAGTATTACATTTCACCGGACATCGGAGCAGTTAGCGTTTCACAGTTTTACCAATATAGAATGTCTGGTAGCAACATTGATCTGATCTGTTATTCCCGAACGAGCTATTTTTATTTGAGATATGTCTGAGGGTTTTTAAAAACTGTAAATACTGTGTATGTAGATAATCAGACATATTAAATAACTAAATAACTAATAACATAAAACGATGTTTTTTAACTTTTGTCTTTATTTCGACAGCGACCGTTTTCGTCAGGTACAACTATAATAAAATTTAAAATCCTCTTCTTCTCTTCGTCTTCTTCTGCGATGTTGCAAGTGTGTCCTTGCACACACGGTTGGCGATTAGGTTCATAAAGACAACAAAGTTATATAAGGACAACAAAGTTTGATGTAGGTACCAGAAGATGGCAGCGAGATGCCGAAACCGGTCGAAGACGAAAATTAATAAGTAGATTTTACATTAAAAATAAACATAGAAAAATTCTTAATAATTTTTTTTTTTTCATTATTTACAATGAACTTCTACCAAAAAATTTCAATCAACAACACCAATAATTCGATTAGGTTCAGTTTGATATGGCCTCGTAAGCCGAAACAGATTTGTCACTATTTATATAAATTAAATCCAATAATAACATATGGCGTCGAAGCAGGAGCAGACACAGTAAGGACCAAACAAGTTGTGAGGACTTTCGAGATGAAGACACTGAGAACGATAGCAGGCTAGACGCTGAGAGATCGCGTGAGGAACACCAGAATAAGAGAGATATGTGAGGTTGAGGATATTATAAGATGGAGCAGACAGCGAAAAAGGAACTGGTACGGGCATGTTCAAAGAATGGACACCACCAGCCTCCCCTATATTGCGTTGCATAATCAGCCTCATGGGACTCGTTCTCGTGGAAGACCTCCTAAAAGATGAAAGGACAGCTGTAAGTCTACCTCACAGGAGGAGCAACACTCCGGAGAACAGACCACAAAAGTCTACAACAAGGAAAAAGAAATCCAAGTTAAACAACTGAACAATCGTGTTTACTATTAAAAATGAAGTTGTACAAAACTTATACCTCGACCACCAATGACACGTGATCGGTAGCTAATCTACCGCCATTGTATTGTCACGTGAATATATACCAAAGATAGTATTAGAATCACAGGTCATCGTCGGGAATCAAACCCTGGACATTAGGTGTGGCAGCCATAGGTGTTGTCCCTCTACCACGATGATGGCATTTATATACTCTTGAATCCAGTGTTCCGAAACGTGTTTATTTAAAATAATTAGTGTTGTGTTATTGCATAGTGTGCTTCAATATTATTCAAAATGCAAGCTTTAACTTTTAATCGTCGAGCGCACTAGAGGCAGTACTGATGACAGGTAATTTTTATTTCCAGTCAGTACCCGCTCTTACGCGGCCCCAGCATCCCTGAAGTAATATTTTTAATTAGAGTACTGCGGGTGGCGAGAGCATCGGATAGCATGGAAAACGGGGCGCCCTATTTTCTAATATCAAATCGTTTATTATTTTAACCATATGCATCACAGCGAAAAGTTTTACTCGGTATATTATATCATTTTTAATTATCGTTATAATTTTATTTATATTTAAATAAGCAGCATATACTTACTTTTATTGTGCTATTTTTGAGATTAAATCACCTTTTAATTAATGCTGTATCTGATATTTGCAATCGGTTAAAAAAATCATAAAAAATTGTGTTGTGGCGCTCATATGCCCAAAATTATATTTAAAAAATAATGGCATAAAATTATATGTTAAATAAAGCCAACATCATAGACATTAACATTATTTTGATGAGTTTTTTTTTTTCATTTTGAATTTGTATATCTCTAAAAAAACACCCTTATACATATTGTTATCTTCTTCTTCTTCTTCTTCTTCTTCAGCCTGTATTGACCGTCCACTCCTGGACGTAGGCCTCCTCTCGCATTTTCCATTCTCTTCTATCCTGAGCGATCCGCATCCAGGTACTTCCCGCACTTCTCCGGACATCGTCGCGCCAACGCAGCTGTGGGCGCCCAACTCCACGCTTTGCCGTCCTTGGCCACCAGCACAGCAGTCGCCTTGTCCACTTTTCATCTGAATCGCGAGCGACATGTCTCGCTCATCGCCACTTGAGAGTTGCGGCCATCTTGATAACACCGGAAACCTTTGTCCTGACTCTTATGTCCTCATTTCTGAGTCTGTCCCGTAAACTTATACACATTGTTATATAAAGGGTATATTGTCTTGCTAAAATCGAATCATCTCTCGTGCGTTTCTGTGTACTCAATATATGTTTTAAACATTAATAGTGTCTGTAATGTCTTTTGAGATAACAAACTGATTTGATTTGATTTGAATACGGCCCCACCAAGTTTCGCGATCCCGGGTCATTTAGCTGTCCAGTCCCAGCGCCCTCAGGTCGTTCCAAACTATAGACATCTACATTTTAGGAGGCTGACCCGGTCCAGAAAACCCAGCCCGATCCGGAAATTGACGATGTCCTGATTAGATTAATTTAATCCTGAAGTAAAATAGAAGAATCATAATACGTTTTCTGTGGGGTTAACAAACCATGCAGGACTTTGAGACCACACGAGTAAAGGCAATGAATTCAGACTCTGTACCAGCATATTACAATGGCGAAATACATTGCATGGACAATCAAAACATTTGACATAATAGATTCTCAGACTAACAAAGCCGATGACCGAGTGCGAAAAATGATACACAAAGATTACTATATGTTGTCTGGCAGAGAATCGTGTACAAAGAAAGCAAAACATATAAAAGCCGTACAGACCACCACCGTACACGTCAGTTATTATTCCGACTTCTAACCGACACGAGTCTACGTTATCAAGTCTACGTCACGAGGGATCTCGGACACCCTCCCGCCGACCTATGAAGCCACTCGACTACGTCACGCAGCTTCTGGAGAGTCTTCGCTTCAGCTGACCGACACTACCGCCTAGCGTATCATCATCCTCAGCTGCTCGCCGTCCGGACTCCCTGTGAAGTTACTCCGCCGTTCATCCACGCTCGATTACGAGTACATAATACTATGAATATATAATTAATTGTGATCTACAATAAACGTTGAAACCTCCACGGCCTTTCAACCATCACCACACCCCCAAAGTGGTGACCTCTCCTGACCCCTAAATATCTATTAAAATTTATATTTCCTAGTAATGTGCCATTTATTGACGGAGATCATAATAAAATGACTTAATTTTATTACCCCGAGAATCTGTTCGGTACGTTTGATATAATCGATCATGAGTGATCTATCAAAAGAAAAAAATCAAAGGAATCCAAATGATTGAAAAACATCCCCCGTAGGAAACTATTTACAAAGCATTTCTTTGATTTTTCTCCTCCAGCGTGTATTATGATTGATGTATGGAGCAGATTGGAAATCTTACCGGGTATCTTAGTATCTCCTCGACCTATTCACAACCAGAATCCTTTCCTTTGTGAGTTCTGCGAATAATAGAGCATCTATTAGTCGGAATGATTTTTGGTTTTTCAATACAGCCATGAAGAAAATAATTTTCCCCACAATGGCTACCATCACTCAAAATGAAGATGAAAGAATTAATCTTGGACGAGTACATATTGTAAAAAAATCTTTTTTTCATTATGAAATGGACTATAGTTTACAGAAAATTTGAGTCATTTCATGTTTGGTTTAGTATTATTATCATTTGTTCATAACTATGTATACAAAAATCCAAATGAGAGTTGAAATATTATACTTATTCTCAACAGTGGAAAAAAATATTACTATTTTACTTCACGTATAAATCATAAATACAAAATTCAACAATTCAAACATCTATGTTTAAATTAATAAAAATATTGAAACTTTTGGTATTAACACTATGAATTCCGTTTTTATACATTTTGGAAATTTTAAAATAAAATAAATATTAGTACTCAAAGCAATTAGTCAAGGTTATTTTTTTATAGTTAGGAAATTGAAAATAACTTTTTTAAGATTATAAAATGATTTTACTGAAGTCTCTTGGTGGAAGTTCATTTTAAAGAATAATTAAATAAAGCGATGTTTTTTAACTTCTTCCTCTTTTGTCTTTATTTAGACAGCGAGCCTGGCGAAACCAGTCGCTGTCTAAATAAAGACAAAAGTGGAAGTAGTTAAAAAACATCGTTTTATTTCATTATTATTGAAAATAACTTTGTTTAATCCACTCATTATTAAAAAACACGACATGTTTCGGAGGATACCTCCATCTTCAGGTGTTAAATTTAATTTTTAAATTTAAATTATTGTATCGAATTTTAAATGCGTTTTTTTTTTATATTAGTCTTTCTTTATTTAGTTTTTATTATATATTTACACCTGAAGATGAAGGTATCTTCCAAAACATGTAGTGTTTTTAAATATTTTTTTAATATTATTTGGATAATAATGAAGTTTTTTTTTTTGGAATAATAAACTTTTTTTTTTCAATTTAATAAGTACTACTATATTACTATGGAATTCCACAGGGTCTTAGCTTTCAATAAGTTGAATAATATTGTTTTAAAACTGAAAGAATTTGAATATTTAAAAAAAAATATCACCTCTTATTTTCACCTGTTGATTAATCTTAGTATTTCTATCGATTATCATTTAGGTTTATAACTGTTATTTATTCATAAATATATCTTTGTTACTTCTTCTGGTGGTTTGCCTATGAGTCGTCTATCTTGGGGTTAGCCATATAATACAATGTGAGAGAGTATAGATGAATCCATTCTTCTCACGTTTGCATACCAAATTATTTTCCGATGCCTCCCTCACCTAACGACATCTTCTACCTCACATATTTTCCACATTCTTGTCTTTCTTATTTGTTCACGCAGTGTCTTGCCAGATAAGTAAGATAATAACCCCGTTTTGAGTATCTTTATTTTGACACTCGAAGCGGGGTTTTTACTCTTAAATAATTTTGACCTCATTGATGATTTTCTTGCAATTTCCTCAATCTTGCGCCTTTTGCTCCCAGCAGTTCGTTTCGCCTAACCTAGCCAGATTAACCAGAACATTATGCATTAGACGCTGTCTAGGCCTTCCTAGAGGCCTTATCCTGGTCATTCTTGACGCGTACAGAGTTTTGATTGCTCTGATCTCATCGGCTTGGCATACGTGCCCAATCAACGCTGGGCGATTGGCTCTCACGGTGTTCATTAAAAGGGGCTGCAGGATCATCATACGCATCTCTAAATTGCTCCTATGCCTCCATGTTCCCGCTGCTACACCAGTTCTGAGTCCCAGGATCATTCATAAAAACCTATTCTCAAATCAGTAGATTATTTGTCGCCTTAAGGTTATCAAAAATATATATCAACATATTTTGATCAATTTGTTTTCGTGCATTATTAACTAACTAACTAACAATCACGCCGTCTCTCCGAAGGGGTAGGCAGAAAAAAATGGACTGCCACACTTTTCTGTCCTGACATATTTCCTCAACACTCATACTCGTACATCGTGTCTTGCACGCGCGTCAATTTCTCTGACTCCTCACGTGGCCGAAATTCCATATTTGATTTATTTGATCGTGCCACGTTTTCCTCGGTCTTCCTCTATTTCTAGTTCCATTTACATCGTTAACGTATATTTTTTTTACCATTCTTTTCATGTGTCCAAACCATCTTAAAGATCATTTCATAATTTTGTTCATAACACCATCATTGGCACCGTATTCACTTCTTATATTTTCATTCGTCACTCTATCATACACAGTATCTACACTAAGAGTTCTGATTTCTACTGCATTTATTCTACTTTCATCCTTCTTTTGCCAGTTCCTTGCTTCGCTTCAATACATAAGCGTCGGTACAAGGACACCATTGTGCACTGTCATTTTAGCTTTTTTTGATAGGTTTTTGTTTACGATGACAACTTCGTGCATTAATTGTGTACATAAATGTATTTTCATAGTTCTAATTTATTAAATTACTGTTTTTTGTTTTTCTTGTTCTTTCTGTGTTCTGTCAGGTCTCCCTAACGTTGACTATCACCTTGGTGATGACCTGGGGAAAAATATCCAGAGTGGTATCCCCTTGCCTTCTCTGGAGGATTTTCTGTCGGGGTTACCTTCCCTTAGCTGGGTGTATCCAGTTTTATGGCGCTGGAAGCTCGCCATTCGTCCTCTCTCTATCTGCTATGGCACTAAGTAATATGTGCCACATTGCCCGGGGTTCGCGGGGACTTTAAAATGCCTATGGTGGACGCTAGAGAGTTGGACTTGATAGTAGTGTTGCTGTTGTAAATGCAACATGGCGCCTTACGACATTTTGTAGAGGCATACTTTCCAGCAAAGATTACCCCATCGTAGCCCTACTACCCTTTTGAACCTTTTTGTTCTTAGATATCTTAAATGTTAAAAGTAATTAATCAATATTAATTTCATATACATTATAGAGAGAAATTTTTCTTATATTGTACTTATGTATGGATAATTATCATAAAATTTTAAAATTTTCCAGAACCTTGTTTTAATACTTTGTCGTATTTTTTATTTATTTTTATTATTTGAATTCAAATCAATAAATTCACCCTTATTTTATACAGTGGAAAAGAAAATTATTTCGTTGCTTCAACTGAAATATAAAATATAATCATAACCCAGCCACTAAGTATTAATTAAGAACATTTTAATATTTAATTAACATCACATTTCTACAGTTAAGGACGCTATCCATCTCCGTTTATATTTATTCTGTTATTATAAATCTTAGCATTTATCCGGGTCCTGAATAGAAGGGCAATTTAAACTTAAGGATCGCTAATAAAAGTGCCCTCCAAAGATAAAGCCCTTAAGGAGGGTACGCTCCGATGAAATATTTTTTCATTGAATGAACCACTCAAAGGCCAAAATGAATTATGATTGCGCGCACCCAATTTCTAAAGCCTTTATAAGAAAATAAAGCAAATCTTTTATTGGCGAACTTCATTTAACGCTCATGAACAAACTGATATACTAGGGCCACTGGGTGAAGGGTAAACCACAATTTTCGCATCTTCTTTGAGATTTTTTAAAAACTCAACAAGAGAAAGTTTTTCATTAAACCGTATTGAGCGGATGGCTACATTTGCAGTCCCAAGCAAGTGTTTCAAACTGCGGCAGACTGTATTTGCAGTTCACATTAATAACGTGGAATTGAAAAAGCAACGCTGTTTATAATCCTCTTTAATTTATTTAACATCTTAATAAAAGTTATACCATCCAGTTATCATGATAAATAAGCCTTAAAAGATTGTTGGAAGTGTATGAAATATATTTTGCTGCTTCTATTAATTATTATATTCTTTCGACTTTTAACATGAATAACCTTTAAAATTTAATTGTCAAACCAAGTTTTTCTCCTTACTCCATATCGTTATTGTATATTTTCTTAACCATTCATTGATATTTTGAAGTTTTAACGTATGTAATGGAAGTGACCATGCTTTTGTATTGAATAACGTTCGACTCAAGTGAAACGTGTCATTTCTCTAAAAATATATAAAAATATTTTGAAATTAAAAAAAAAAGTTTTATGTATCGCTACTGTTTCATCAATGTTGACATCATCAAGTACACATAAAGGTTCGAAAAAAAATTAAAATTTGACATTTGATATATTATTGTAACACCTGATAATATCAACATAGGTTGACGAAACAGCTGTCGTAAAAAAAATTAAATACAATTGTGATACATTAAAAAAAGTTTTTTTTTAATTTTACAGTTTAAAATGTTTAAGTATCATAGTGTTTCGGCAAACAAAACAATGGACTATTTAATAATATTTGTTTTTTTCTTTTCTTTTTTATTTAATATTTGTCTTTTTCTTGTCCTTTGTATATACAACACTAATTTTTTTTAAATTAAAATTACATATCAGACATGTTTCTGACAACTTTATTAATATTTTGTTGCTTAACCGTTTGAATGCGTATCGTCGATATTTCGACGAACAAATATCTATCATAAATTGCGTGTCGTCGATATATCGACGATATAACTCGCAGTATATCTCTGGTATTCGGATGGTGCGCTGCGTCCGCTAGTTATGATTTTTTATTTAGCATCCCAATTTTTCATTTTTTCCTCTGTTTTTTAACACGCAATTTTAGTACATATTATGAAAAAAGGCCCAGCACGGTCCAGCATACAAGAGGTTTATATAATCAACTTAATTCATTGTTTTAAATATTTATCTTTATAATACTCGTATGTATCACTGAAGAAGGACCAGTTGTCCAATACATGTCTGATATGTAATTTTTTGAAAAAATTGTTGTGTTACATATACTAAGTATATTAAAAAGAAAAGGACAAATAAAACATCTACAACACAAAGTATGACGAATTTAAGATTATTTCACAACATCATCAACCGGGTAGTGGTCTAGGGGATAGAACGCTTGGCTCCTGATCCAGGGGGCATGGGTTCAAGCCTGGACATGACCAGGTTCCTTCTTCATAATAATGATCTATTTTCTGCTCACATCGAAGATTGTAAAATAAATTCTCATATCATTGGTATAAATCCTTGATGTAAATCTTTTTTTTTTTTAATTGGTACTGTTTATTTAAAAAAAAAAACATAAGTTGTAAGTATGGACCACTAGATTATTATCTCCTGGCATGCTTTTCTTGTATCCTAATCATTCATACATCGTGTCATGTAGAGACTTTAATAATTTATTGAAATGCTATTAATTATAATATAATTATTAAGGTTAATTTGAGATCATTTAGTACTATTAATATTAATAACCGTTTGAAAAGTCAAGTGAGCTTACAGAACCCATACTATTTAAAACTTTAATCCGATTTGAAACATGGGATTACCTTATAATCAGTTTCATCCGTGGGATCACCAAAGTATTATAAACATATTGAATTCAAATTTCGAATACATCGGCTTAATTGTGCTTGAAGTGCAAAATTCAACCCCATAATTGAAGAAATAAAATGACAATACCTAACATGAATATTGTACACCCACATATGAAATTAATTTAAAGCTTTTTCAATTTTATAGAATATTTTACAGGTTTATCATTGTTTGTGGTAACTTTATATGTTGTGTGATAATTTTTTTCTACAATATTTCAATCTTGGTCAAGTGATGAAGAGTTCTAACATTCTCTCAACGTGGTCTGTCCAGAATTGTCTCCTATATCTTCTCCATCCCATGAAATCCTCTATATTTCTGGTTATGCGTATCTCTTTGTTTGGTATCCTATCTCTACATGGCACGATGTATGTATGATTAGGAAACAAGAAAATTTTGCCAAGAAATAACAATGTAGTGGGTCTATACTTGACACAATTTATATATATTTTTTATATTTACATCATTTCTTCTTCAAAAAATTCGAAAAAGAGTTTTTGATTCTAATTGGTGTTAAACCCAAATAAATAAATGTGCAAATCCATAAAGTGATTGAATAATATAATGTAGTTTAAATTTCACCCCAAAGATTCCGCCCGTGGTAAATGACACATGTAAAAAAAACAGTTTTTTTTTATTGAATTGTTGAAGTTAAATAGGCACTTAGTACCTACCAATAAAAAATAGAACAAAACTTAGTTTACAGTTTCGTTCTATATGACATATAGAACAAAACTGCAAAACTTACTTGTTTTTTTTTGTAACTAACTAACTAACTAACCATCACGCCGTCCCCCGAAAGGGTAGGCAGAAAGAATGGACTATCACACTTTTACTGATGCGGCACTCCATCCTTCTCTTTTCGCCCCGCGGGAGACGCGGTGTGATGAGTTGCGAACTCATCGCCACCAATAGGCATATCCCGCGCACACTTCGATCGTCCAACACCCACAAAATAAATCTATAACAAATAATATAAAATACAATGATATAAAATAAAATAACAAAATAAAAATAATTTAACACAAAATGTTCTTTTTGATGGTGCACATATTGTCTATTTAATTTATGTTCCACGTATCCACTGTATCCACTGTTTTTTAATTTAGCACATACTGTAATAACACATTATGTTTTTTTCTATGTTGCACATGTTGACATGGACGATCCGGACTTTTGTGTTTATTTAATTTATATTACACGTATCCACCGTTTTTTTAAATTAGCTGTAATTAGGCACATAACCAGCAAGAACTTTAAAATAATATTGAAGAAATCATTCAAATTCGCATTGGAACAAATGAAAAATTTATTTTGACACCTGTCAAAATTCTTTATAAAAACGAAAAAACTAATATAATTTTAACAGCTAAACAGTACAAACGTATAACGGGTCACAATTAACTATTATTAAGTGCGGCAACAGTTAAATTGACCGAAACAATTCACTTATACACGAAATATATATTTTAAAATATATATTCAAATAAATATTTTTTTTTGTATTTAGTGTTTATTTTACATCAACCATTCTCTTTTAAATTTTTTTTTTGGCTATATCGCTGAGCACCTTAATAATTATAAGCCCTCCGTTTTTCTGATTGCGTTATACTATTTAGGTAACCAGTCAAGACAAATAATCTCATTATTTTTTTATTTAAATAAATTAAATAGTCCCTTGTTTTGGCCGAAACACTATGATACCTTAACATTTTAAACTGTTAAATTAAAAAACTTTGTTTTATGTATCACAATTGTATTTTATTTTATGCGACAGCTGTTTCGTCAACGTATGTTGACATCATCAGGTGTTACAATAATATATCAAAAGTCCTTTTTTTTTAAACGATGAAACATAATTCATTTAAGACAATAAATAATAACAGGAAGAAGATTACATTAATAAGAAATGTGACAAAAGTTGAAGGAAGTATTATTGTTTTTTAGCTAGATTGTATAGGGGAAAAGTTTTTAATGTACTATATCATAATGGGGAATAAACTGGAATTTGTTTTTTTATAACTATAAAATTGGTTATATATTTATAACATTTGATATATTATTGTAAAACCTGATGATGACAACATAGGTTGACGAAACAGCTTTCGCGTAAAATAAAATACAATTGTGATATAATACATAAAACAAAGTTATTTAATTTAACAACTTAAAATAAATTCAAATATATAATCTTGCTGTAAGCTCCACTTTAAAGCTCTTATTCTATATTCGCACGGGGGTTAAAATGAAGTTATTACACAAAGTGAACACAACGTGGAAATAAGTTATCTTATTATGATTTCGTAATAAATGAACAACGTTAATTAAAGTTCCCGTTAAATTCAAACGTGACTCTAATAGGGCGTCTTGGAGCGCCCAATTCGTATTTTCAACGAAAGGCAATTCCGAAAATCAAACGGAACGGAAAACGTTTTACATTAAAAGGATATTCAAGACATAAAAGGGAACGTTCTGAAAGATGTGTTCCCAGCATCTGTAGCCGGCATCTTCCTCCATATAAATTTGTATTTGCGAATGCCGTCCTCTCGGATATCATGAAAACCGGAGTCGGACGTCTTTCATAAATACGTTCTTTTTACGTTTACCTTTTCGGCCTTACATTATCCTTATCGGGGGATCTAACCACAACAAGCCCCGCCCGCCCAGAGTAGAATCGACTTTTTAATATTCCGCATATGAGCCGCTCTTACAGAGCGCGATCCGCACCGTGTTAAAGTAATCTTCATTAAAACTCGGCAACTTTATGACAAAAAATTGATTTCAATCTTTTTTTTGTGAATGTATACTTATACTTGTATACGAATACTGGATTTCACCCAAATCTCCATAGATGGCGTTAGTATTATGAGTAATCTTAAAAAGATTAACATATGTAATCAAAATCTTCATAGATGGCACATTGAAACTGACATGTGAAATCTAACATAGGACTTAAACAAATATACAACTTCCAAAAATGTGTCATACATGGTCATAAACAAAGGTGGAATGGGGAATGTTGTAATTACATAAAGCGTGCGCTTAACCCAACCAATGACAGGTCATAAGTCCTGTAAACACCTTGATCAACCATATTCAGTTTCCAATTTGCATCTTCGTCTCTATTGAGATACAATTAAATCATGAAAAATTGATTTATTTAAAAATAAATTCAAACGCTTTTCACTCGGTATAAACCATTTTATTGAGCTAGTAGCGCAAACCGGTTTCACTCTGTAGTGAGCTTCCTCAGCGCTATACACAAACAGTTTGTATACTCGTATAGCCCTGAGGAAGCTCGCTACAAAATGAACACGGTTGGCGCTACGAAATCAATTAAATGGTTTATACGAAGTGAAACGTGGTTAATTTTAAGTATTTATTGTTACTTTGAATGAAAACGTTTGTTTTCTAGAAGTATTATTATGTTTTATGGGAATGACATGTTTTGCTGTCTAAGGTATTATCAAATGACTTTCCGAACGACGAGCTTGAATGTTACAATGTATGAATACAGAATACTGATTAGTGCACGAGAAGTATGTCGGAACAGGCGGTCTATCCTCTCTGCCTATGACTCCGGGGAAACGCCGTGATTGCTTAGTTAGTTAATTAGATAATATGGTGTAGAAAACTATAATAATAAAAATTAAATAGATGTACCTACGCATATAATTGTTTAACTTGCTTTTATATTTTTCGTTTATTGTTTCTTGAATTATGATGTAAAACATCATATTAAATTATTAAATGTGACGAAAACTTCTGTTATCTAGAGGTTCATTTTAAATAATGAAAACAAAAAAATGTTGATACAATTTTTTTTTATTATGTATTTAGTGTGCTTCCACTTGTGTTTATGTTCGACCGGTTTCGGCAGCTTGCTACCATCTTCTGGTACCTACATCAAAATTTATTTGGTTTATATAATAAATATATATTTTTAATTATATCTTCTTCTCTGGTTTCAATCCTGGGATTGGTTTGCAGCAATTTCCTCCATTCTTCTCTTCCATTCTTCCCTGTCTTGTGCAGCTCTTTTGAAATCTGCATATGATGAGCAGCGCACGTCCACCAACAGGTCCTCCAGGTACTTTCGGCGTGGGGGTCCCCTAGAGTTTGTCCTCTCGGTCATACCCTCTATTGTGGCATGCAAGAGGCCTTCTTGTCATATTACATGGCCGATCCATCTTGCACGCCTTTCGGGCAAGGTCCTGAGCAGGTGCCTTCCTCCTTCGATTCTTTGGAGAACCTCCTCATTTGTGATGTGGTCTCTCCAGGAAATTCCTAACAGTCTTCTTAATTATATAGTTAACAAATTAACCTAAAATTTACATTATATAAAATCATTTCAACTACAACTTAATAACAGTAATACATTATTTAGAATCAGGAAAAAAAATGTTTAACCCCACCACTATCATTTATTATATAAACCAAACAAATTTTGGTGAACATAGAACACAGAAGATGGCAGCAAGCTACCGAAACCGGTCGAACATAAACACAAGTGGAAGCACACTAAATACATAATTATAAAGAAATTTTGTATAATTTTTTTTTTTGGTTTTCATTATTAAACTATAAAATGACATTTGATGACAGGTGAAAAATGGATTTTACTAAAAATATAATAATACTTTTAGAAAACAAAACTTTTCATTCGTATTAATCATTTATATTTTTATTATTATACCTAATTTTGTATGGTAAAAAACGTAGGAGAACTTAATAATACATCTCAGTAAGGCTTTCGAATTTACACATTGAAATTTAGCCAATTTCAGTATGCCGCAGCTGTGGATCGCTCGCTTTTTGCGGGCAGGGCAACCTCCCTCCGCCCGCCACAGGGACTAACATTCTAAGGCAATCAATTCCTCGCTTCATCCGTACGTTTCGGGCCCGTAATGGGCCGAATCAATGACATTGTTTGGGTATAAGCAATAAGCATTCCATTTTCTGGGATACATATTTCTTTCAAAGGTCGGAACATAGACGCCACACTCTAAGAATACGTAATACGTACATTTACAAATATTATTATGCTATAGTGAATACGTCAGTTATAAAGATATTGCAGATTGATTATCGTCGGTATATTGGTCATTCAATGATTACTTTTTTGTGTGTTTGAAAGAAAACCCATAGTTTCTTTAGATATATTATACTGCGATTAATTTAAGCTTCTTCTTCTTAAAGTGCCCTGTCAGGTCCCCCCGACGTTGGCGATCACTCTGGTAAACTCTTCCCTATCCTGCGCTGTCCGGAATAGCTCCTTCACAGTTCTGATTCCCGTCCATTCCCTCACATTGCGCAGCCAAGAGATCTGCTTTCTCCCTGCCCCCCTGCGACCCTCTATTTTTCCCTTCAATATTAGATGCAGCAGGCGATATTTTTCTCCTCGCAGAACGTGACCCAGATATGCAATCTTGCGGACTTTGATTAATGTCAGCAGCTCTCTATTTACTCCTTAAGCTTACTAAATATAATATGACCTTGTCGCTAAGCAGAAATGGCAATGGGCAGGTCATGTCGCCAGACAGGGAACAAAGCGATGGGCACCCAGAGTCCTCAAATGGAGACCATGGGATAGAAAAAGGAGAGTAGGCCGACCCCAAAAAAGATGGGCTGACGACATAATCCCTGTCGCGAATCTGGCAAAGGAAAGCCCAAGATAGAGTGGAGTGGAAGGAAATGGAGAAAACCTATATCCAGCAGTGGAGAGATGGCTGAGGAAGAAGATGAGGAAGAAATATAATATGTCCTTTGAATATACCAAAGTAGGGGGAAATTATGCAGAAATATGAGCTCATTAATTGTTTTTCATGATTTGTATTCGTGTACCTACCCTTAAATAATGATTTATAAAAATTTAACTTTTAATTTTTCATATAATTCATATAATTAATAATAGGCTATTTGTTAATTCACATATTTTAAAAAGAACCATTGCTTTGTTTATAAGCTACCTTTTTTCATTTGAATTAAATTATACTTGCACGTGGAAATGAAGTATATCTTTGAAACACAGAGTGTAAATTAATTTTAATGAAAACAAAAATATATTAAAATTATTTTTACAATATGTTAAACTTTCTTTCCAAATTAACGATGGAATTCCACAATGTTATAATGCTTGAAGCATTGAACATATAATAATTTATAATATTCTGAAGTTTTATTCAATTTTTGTTCCGTTATACTTAAACATACGGTCACCCCACGGTTTCAAATGCCTCCTAACTACAGTCCCCCTGTAGATCTGTAGGGCAGAAAGAAAGCGCTCGGACCTCATTACTTCCCGCATTAAACTTTGCAAAGGGTGCCCTCATGCCAGGAAGCGCCGTAGAATCGTACCCACTACATGCAAATATTCCACCACCTAACGGTTATGTTATTGCTAAGGCTTTGTTTATTATCATTTTATTTGAGGTTCTATCATTCGGAAAACGTTAATTCGTCCAACCTCTGTGTATACCCGTTTATAAACACAATAGAAATTAACAATAATTTAAAAACACTTTTACATATTGTTATTACACCACTTTATTTGTTTTAACCACCTAATAAACCAACTAATGAACAAAGAATGGATCATTTTGATGGTTTGGATAAATGAAAATAATGAAAAAACTTACTAACCAACTAACCATCACGCAGTCTCCCCGGAGGGATAGGCAGAAAGAATTCCATTCTTCGCCACACTGTTGTGTCCTGACATACTTCTTTCGATTCCTTTACATTCATACATCTTGTCATGCACGCACGTCGATTTCTCCGATTCCTCACGTGACCGACATTCAATATTCGATTGATTTGATCGTGCCACGTTTTTCTCGGCCTTCCTCTGTTTCTAGCTCCGTTCTTTTACCACTCTGTCTTCACTCATTCTTTCCATGTGTCCAAACCATCTAAATGACCCTTTCCTTATTTTGTTCATAACACTTTCATTCGCACCACATTCACTTCTTATACTTGCATTTGTCACTCTATCATATACAGATTTGCCACACATTCGTCTTAGAGATCTAATTTCTGCTGCATTTATTTTACTTTCATCCTTCTTTTGCCAGTTCCATGCTTCACTTCCAAACATAAGGGTCGGCACAAGAACACCATTATGCACTGCCATCTGAAAAGAATGAAAGAAGAAATAATTGTAATAAAACTATACGTTAAGGATATAAATGGAACTTGAAATAAAGGAAGGCCGAGCAAAACACGGCACGATCAAATAAAATTATTAAAGGTCGGCCACGTGAGGGGTCAGAGAAAATGACGTGCGTGCATGACAAGATGTATGAATGTGGAAGAATCGATAGAAGTGTGTTAGAAAATAACAGCGTGGCGGTCCATTCTTTATGCTTACCATTCGAGAAGACGGTGTGATGTTTAGTTAGTACGTTAGCAAAGAAATTTTTTTTTAAATACACTATTGACAACTCACTCTTTTCTGATAACTGAAAGTTTTCTCTCCCATCCCACACTCTGTCACAATTTTAGAATAGCCCATAAAATCATGTACCATATTTTGCTTTGTTTTGTTAGATAGGGACATAGAAGTGGATTGAAATTAAACTGGACTAAATGTGGCCGAGATACCCTTTTGCTTTTTTTCTGGAATGATGCATTCTCCAGCTAATGTTAGTCCTGCGTGGATGGGGGGCGGGCCTAGGGATTGTTTGAGCGAAGCTGACAAAGGGGCGCCGCTGCGTCCTATAACAGCTTTGGGTAAGTGGCGGGTAACCTTCAATGTCTTTATAACTGTTTGTTTGTTCATTTTGCATTTGTATAAATAATCACTGTATGTTACCCTACAATAAATAAATTAACAACCAACAAATATCCACTTGATATTATTTTTTGATCATCAATTAGACAGTAATTTAAAAGTGTTTTTAAATTAATTGTATAATACTACACCGGAAATTAAGTGTTTCATACGAAAGTACAAGAAAATTATTAGTTCAAATGGAAAAGTCAATTAACTTAAAGTTTTGTTTAATTTTATTGGAATGACATGTTTCTCCTGTGAAATGACATGTTTTTTTTTTCAATCCCATGGATTATTTGCTGCAAGTCTTATATCTTTGCTGGATCTTAGGATATCACTTAGGATATCAACGTTGGAGAGACCTGACAAGACACGGAAAGACAACGAAAAAATAAGGATATCACTTGGGCCTTTAATTTGATAGTTTCCCGTTTCTATCAACATTTTTATATTCAACAGGTTATTTGATCCCAATTACTGCATACAATTTTTTTAGGTGATGATTATCATGAAATTTGACAGGTCTTTAGCTAGTCTATCGCCATTTTTGTTACCACGTGAATTCCACCAAACTAAAGACAGCGTGATTTTTTTTTGCACACTGTCATCGCCGGAAATCTAACTCAGGACCTTCGGTGTGGCAGTCATTTCTATTGCTAATCTGCCACGAAGGCCGTCCTTATTATCTCGAACCATAAATATTATTTTGAAAAGTGTAATTTAATCGTGTTGTGCATTTTGATATGAACTAATTTTCGGATATTTTCTTACAGGAGAAGCAAGTGTTCCAGAATATGACGTCAGGAGTGATCCTGAGCACGCGCTCCCTCGTGCTGCAGCGCGTGGCACGCCAGCACGCCGGCGCGTACACGTGTAGAGCCGCAAATCCACGTGGGGAGACCTCGTCACAGCCGGTCAGACTGCGTGTGCAATGTGAGCCAAATTTCAATACAATTTTCCAGATTCATAATTTCGGTATCCTTATATTTTGACAGTGCTTCTCTAAAGCCATTTATTTCAGTGTATTTTTTTATAATCACGAACTCTAATTTCCCATGTGAAATGTTAAGTAAAGCTTATTTTGTATTGAAATGAAAATCAAGTAATATAATCAAATAATTGCGTAGATTTTCACGGTTGGCAGCAATATGTTTGATGTGTTTTAGGTAACACCGTGTGATAACTCCTTCTCGACCGACGTTTCGGAGATCGTTGCAGTCTCCATATTTAGGGTAATGACCATCATCACGCTAAATCATTACCCTGAAGATGGAGACTGCAACGATTTCCGAAACGTCGGTCGAGATGGAGTTATCACACGGTGTTACCCAAAAACACATCAAACATAATATAATCAACATCAGGGGTATCTGCCATACCAAAACATCTTAAACATAATCAAATATGTATCTGAATACTACATACATATATCTTCTTCTTTTTCCTCTTAGTTTAGGTCGTATGAACTGTTTGTGACGGTGGGCTGTCCTGGGATGATGATGTTCATCTCCATGTCTTCGCAGCCTTCCTGGTAATCTCTTGCTGCTTGGGTTTTCATCTCTAACATTTTTTGCAATTCTTTTATTCTCCATGCGGCCCACTTGGTCTCTCCAAAAGCGCCTTCTGCTTCTTCCCCATCTCACTATGTCCCTAACACCACAGACAGACCGTATCGTTTCATTTCTGATCCGATCTCTGAGGGTTTTGCCTGCGATGTTTGGACGTTTTGGAAGTCGTTGCAGTTCAGGGTAGTTATTTGTCTACCTTATCATTTTTTTTATTATCTCTTTCCTATGCTACTTGGAACAGGTTCTTAACTCTCCTCGTTTTATATTATATTCCGCAGCCAGGACAACTGCCTTCTTCCAACTCCCGGCCCTCCCTGTATCTTGTCCATGGTTATCAGCCAAAAGAGGTGGTATTTTTTACCCTTACCACTTGATCCAAATATTATACCTTTCTGACCTTCACACTCGACAACAGCTATATATGTATACTCGTTTATAATCCATAATTGTGAGGAAATTCTAAGTCATATAATCAAGTGGAATTAAACAAAATATATATTATAAATATTTTTTTTTATTATTTACAATTATTTACCAAGAATTTTCAAAAAAGGTGTAAATATTTCAACAATACATATTAGTACTATTGAATTAATGATAAATTGAATGATTTTACAGAAATCCCTTGATGGGAAATCATTTAAAAAAATAATTAAATAAAACGTGTTTTAACTGCTCCCACTTTTGGCTTTACGAGTATTTCGATAGCGACCGGTTTCGCCCGGCTCGCCGGCATCGACAGATTGGCGACACTGTTATAAAAAGTCTTATTTATATACACACAGATCAGGGGTGGTAAACATGATTATATACAAAATAATATTTTTTAAAAATTGAAAAATTTACTTCATTTAAATATTGATATTAAAGTTATTTTAGAGAAATTTGTTTTTGATACAAGAAATAAAGACAAAAGTGGAATAAGTTATAACGCATCATTTTATGAAATCATTATTAATGAATAGATATTTTAAACAAGATTACTTATTATATAATCAAGAGTCCCGATTTCATCTAAGTATATAATTACATATACGATCAAACATCTTTAATAAGTTGAAATACCTGAAAATAAAGAATAGCATTCTACAAGAGTTAAATCGAATAACTTGACATAATTCAAAAAGTGAAACGATTGACTGAAGCAAAGATCTTTTCACATTCGCGCAACATCAAAGGGCCCCTCCACCGGGAAACACAAATGAAAACGGTATCTTATTAGGGGCCTTTGCCTTTGGAGTGATGGGTTGAGTAGCCCCTACCTTAAACTCTCTTCACATGAGAGTGCACTCTTCCATTGTTCTACTGATACGTAAAATATTCGTCGTGAATCAAAGAATTTTCAAAATTTTAAATTTTAGAAATGTTCTTAACCCGAAGCTTGGAACTGGCAGAAGAAGGGTGAGAGCAGAACAAATGCGGCAGAGATGACGTCCCTAAGACGTATGAGTGGTAGAAAGATATACGACAGAATCTTAAATGCTGATATAAGAAAGAAATGTAGAGCGGAAGAAGGTATTATGTAAATTATGAAAGGATCAGTGCATTAGTTCGGACATATGGAGCGCATAGATGGAGAAAAAATGGTTAAGAAAGTATACGATAATGATGTAAATGGAGTACAGAGGAAAACATGGCATGACCATATTAATCAAATTTTAAAGGTTGGTCATGTTAGAAGTCGGAAGAATCAACGTGCGTGTATGACTCGCTGTAGGAATGCGGAGGAAGCTAGAGAAGTGTACCAGGATAGAGTAGTGTGGCGTTCCATTATCTCTGCCTTCCCTCGCGGAGAAACGGGTTGTTTGTTTGTTCTTAAAAAAAATACTTATTCTTATAACTGACCTATTTTTGTGCAGAGTATACCGCCTATTGCGATGTGGAATCCCAAATGTATTTTTAATAATAATTAATATGAATAAAAACGACTGTCTTCTAGAATGATAATGAGCTATTTTCTGCTCATATTGAAGATTGTAAAATAAATTCTAATATCATTGATTTAAATCTTTGGTATTAGTATTTTTTTAAATAAAAAATAAAAATAAAAATAAATAAAAAATGTCAATGTATGCACAATAAATATTTGACATTTGAAAATGCCTCAGAAGAGTGAAACATGTCATTCCATCTAGAATATAATTAAACTCACAGAAGAGAGACGTTTTCATTCATATTTATTATTTGTGTGACATTTGTAATGCTTTATAATAAAACTCACAGAAGACAGACGTTTTTATTTAATTTGGAGTTTTACATAATTGCTTAAGAAACTATAAATGTCTTTCCATCTTTTGGGTTTTCCAGGGATCCATCTTCCCTCTGGTTTCCCACGTAGGACAAAGTATGGTAGTCTTTGGCTGTCCATTCTTTCCACATCGTCTATCTCATACCTTCTTATTTATCAGCTCCATCTGACAACATCCTTAATATCACACATTTCTTAAATAACACATAGGATTGAAACCAATGGTATTAAAATTAATTACAAAATGCAATTTCTAATATATGCCAGAAATAGCTCATTATTATGAATACGGAATGGACCAGTGTGTCGATGCCAGCGAGCCTGGCAAAACCGGTCGCTGTCGAAATATAGACAAAAGTGGAAGTAGTTAAAAAAAACATCGTTTTATTTAATTATTATTTAAAATGAACTTTCATCGAGAGATTTCAGTAAAATAATTTGATTATCGAATCAAGTCTTGTCCAGATTTAACTCCCCTAGATTAATTTGTTGGTAACATTGACGGCCTTCGTGACAGAGTCTCTAAAGCTTTGATTGCCACACCGACGGACCCGGGTTCAATTTCTGGCATTTGATATTTTTTTTAAAAACATGTATTTTTTCGCTCAATTGCTAAAAAAGTTGTCCCATTCATCATGGAGCCAACAGCCTTATCTTTCGGAGCGGTTAACTTTATCGCATTGATTATCGTGTCTGTATTTATTTTTCTTTTGTGTAATTGTAATATGAAAACCGTGAGTGTAAAACCAAAACAAGTGCAAATATACAGTTTGGAGATATGGGAGTTTAAAGACTTCATATTGCTTGGAAAAAACGTTTTTTTTAATAAACCAATGATTTTCAGTTTAAAGTAATATAACTATAAACCGAAAATCATTGGTTTATTTAAAAAAACACTCACGGTGCGATATAGTTCTTTTCTTTATCATCGGTACAGTAAAATAACAAATATTTACCGATGGAGGTTAAACTTTGCATGTTACATTACAAAGTTATGCAGCACAGCGTGCGCAAGACACGTGGAGACATGGAAATGTGTATGCGATTCTGCTAACTCGCACATTAGCCCGGTAGGGATACCAACACGATAATGTAGCAGCGTTAAACTTTTAACAGAGTTTCGACTTTCCAACGAGATAATGCAAAGTAAACAAATAAATTCTCGCATTATCCAACTGCTAGCTATAGAAAATCAAAACCAAAGCTTCTATTCAATTCCTTCTATATTCACCATTACTTTGTGTTGTAGATTCATAATTGAACAATATATTTCATTAATACGTTTGAAAACGTCTGTTTTCTAGAAGTTTTATTATATTTTATACGAATGACATGTTTCGCCTTTCGAAGACTTTAGACGTGCGAAACATGTTCAAACATTCAATTTTATAAATAACTACTTAACCGTCGCGTTGCCATGTGGTCAATTGAGTTTCCACTGCCAATTTAAAGTTGATTTTCTTAAAACCTATGGACCCTAATATTATTTAAAAAATTGTAATCCTCCATTGAAGTGTTCTCAATATTTCGTAATAAAAAAAAAACAAAAAATTACTTCCTTCATCCCAAAAAAAAATATTTTTTAAGACTGCCCTCACCTTCATTCGTGTTAAGGTAGAATTTGTTTTGCTAATATTTACAACTTTATCAAAAGTGACAAATACTTACTCGCTGTTTTGAACGTATTATAAATTATATGTTTGGCCTTTTCTCATAGGTACGTAATAATACCGACTGTGGACGGAAACGCAGCACGCAACTTAATAATATCAGAACTGTGAAAATATTAACACTTTACCAAAAGGGACAAATATTAATACGTACTCGTTGTCTTGAACGTACTATACATTTTGCCTGGGTGCCTTTATCATACGTAAAATTTGTCTCGCCCCGCCGCGGCGCGGCGCGGCGGGGCGAGACAAGTTCATACTTGGTGTCAGTTGCTCATATGCTGTGACGCATTCCATATCAGAAATCGCATGGTTCCAGAAAAAATTAATAATGATATGTTTTTCAAATAATCCATGTATGTTATAGATATCGATCTATTCCTAATGAAATTCCCTACAAGATGACATAAATTAAATTTTGATTCATCGAGTCATATGCTTGATATTTAGATAAAGTTAGCGGTAAACTGAATTGACCACATGGGAGCGAGCGTTTTGTTTTGAACACGGTACGTTAAGGGTTAAACTAACTAACCATCAAACCGTCTCCCCGAAAGCGTTGACAGAAATAATGGACCGCCACATTGTTCTATCCTGATATATTACATTACTGGAACTGGCAAATAAGTTGAATAAACTCAATATAAATTAGATCTCTTAGACAAATATGTGGTAAATCTGTTTATGGAGAGCGGTGAGAAATATTTAATGAAGGGTTTAGGTGGGGAACATAGTAAATGGCGCACTGATGACAATTTTAGTCATCGCAAACAAAGCATATCCAAAGAAGCTAATATTGCACTTCATAATGGTGTTCTTGTGCCGACCCTTATATACAGAAATTAAGCATGGAGCTAGCAAAAGGGGGATGAAAGTAGAATAAAAATCAAATCGAATCAGTTTATTAACTCAAAAGACATTACAAACAGCAAAATGTTTAAGGCATCTATTGAGTACAGGAAAAATATTATAAAAATACAACAAAATACCAGAAACGCATTAGAGATGGGTTCGACATTAGGAAGACAAGAGTATTTGTCCCATGAACGTACTGTCACTAATATGAAAGACGTCGATCTCCGAGGAGACCGCGTTCAGCAGACTAATTGCTCTTCCCATCGGTGTCACCAGAGGCAGATTGCTTCTAGTGGCCGGTAGGTAAAACAATCTGTGCTGTAGAAAACCGAGTAAAATGTAGCACGATCAAATAATTCATATATTAAAGGTATATATAAAGTTATAAGAAGACGAAGAAAACGACATGCGTGTATGACACGATGTATGCATGTTGAATAATCAAGAGAAGTATGGTAGGAAAGAACAAAGTAGTGATCCATTATTTCTGCCTACCCTTTAGGGGAAACAGCGTGATGGTTAGTTTTTTTTATTACTTAAAAAACTTAAAACAATCGAGGGTGTCACGAAATAATTCGTTCGAGATTTATTCGTAAAACTTTTCATATTTCATTCGAAGGATAAAATTAAAAAAAAAACTTTTTGCAGAGTCGAAAAACCCTTCAGCATCCCATCGAGGGGCTGTTTAATCCGCCGCTAATTGTTTGAAGCACTTTCGGTCTTTAAAATATCGGCCAACTTAAACAAAACATATAATTATAAAGAAGTTTTGCAAAGTTGCCGGGAGTTTTGCGATCACTTTTATTCCCATTATCAGACCAGATGCAAATACGCCGCCTTAATTGCATATCTCTTCTGCGAAAGTATAGTTACACTGGGTGTACTCTTAATTAGAAAAATGAAGCCAATTTATATTCGTCAAACATAGAAAACGTGAAACGTGCGAAACGTGAGGGAGTGGACCGACATCCGAAATGTGGAGGAGCTGTTGACGTGAGTGGCGCAGGACAGGGGTAGGTTCGCTGAGGTGATCGCCAACGTTGGGAGACCTGACAGGGCAATTGAAGAAGAAAAAGAAGAAACTTAGAAAGCTTTGCTTTTTTATAATGTCTTAAAAACTTAAAAATAAATATGAATCGGATACAACTTTGGTTTCAGTAAAAGTTTGCGGTGTTTTTTTTAGAGGTTCGGTTTTAAAGCTGGCAACATTGTTTCTGCAGACTGTCAATTTAACAGTTGACAGTTGATTTGTAGTAAATACCTTTTGCCATTTTATCCACTTGCTGAATAAAGGTGTCGAAAATTGGACTTCACGATTGCGCTTCATTCGAGCTAGCCGTGGCGCTCATAAGCCCGAAATCATATTTCGGGCATATTAAGGCTAGCTCGAATGAAGCGCAATCGTGAAGTATAATTTTCGACAACTTTATCGAGCAATTGGGTAAAATGGCAAAATGTACTGACTACAAATTAACTGTCAACTGTCAAATTGACAGTCTGTAGAAACAATGTTGCCAGTTTAAGCACCAAACCTCTAAAAAAACTATCTATATAATCGTATACAAAATACAAAATATATTAATGGAATACCTTTATTATATTAAATATAACCTTGATTTCAGCATTTATCTCTCAATTAAAAGCTTTTTCCTTTTTGAAAATATGTGTTTTGAGTAGATGAATAAATTTTAAATTATGGGTACTTAAGAATGTAAAAATATATTTTTATATGTTATCATAACAAGCGTAAAGTTAAAAGAGAAATATACAATTAGAATATTTAAAACTATTCACTTTCATTGAATTGTAAAATCAGAAATCCGGAAGAAGTGTCAAATAAAAAAATATGAATAACTCCCTCTAGCAATATCAACCCTCCCGGATATCTTCTTAAGAAACTCAGCTCCATTCTTTAGAGAACAATAATTATGATATTGTAGTAAATCTTCTAGAAAATATGCACATGATTTAAAGTTATTTCTTTTAAAATCGAAGAAATATAAAAAAAAAACTTTTGATAAAATTGGGTGATTTAAAATATTAGTAAATATAAACGAAATTTGAGAATAATTTTTGGAAAACTTCAAAAATTTACGAAAGTGTGGTATAATCAGTTCTGAAAAAGAAATGTATCTTTAGTAGTGATGTACACTCAACATTTTATATTTATTAAAGTATATATTAAATGTTTGCTTTCTAGAAGAGTTGTTATTACATCTAGAAGAGTTGTTATTACAGTTGTTATTATAGTTGTTATGTTGTATGTGTATTTATTGTTTCTTGACCATTGATAGAAAACTTCATATCAATGACCTTCATGGCCGAGTGGTAAGTGCATTGTCTGCCACACCAAATTCGATTCGATTTCCGCGATAGTAATGTGATTGTCACACTATCATTGGTCTGATTTTAAATGTGACAATAAAATGGCGATAGATTAGCTACCTATCACATGTCACGATAATCAGTATGATATATGTATATAATACGCCGATTTGGCTAGCGCTATAATGATGTAAAGAGCGATTCAACAAAATATATATATTTTTTTTTTAAAAAGATTTTATAAACCAAGGATTTTAATCAATGATATTAGAATTTATTTTACAATCTTCAATGTGAGCAGAAAATAGCTCATTATTATGAAGAAGGAATCTGGTCGTGTCCAGGCTTGAACCCATGTCCCCTGGATCAGGAGCCAAGCGTTCTATCCCCTAGACCACCACCCGATTAACGTATATTTTCTAGAAAACATTATTTTGTTGGAATAATATGTCGACCTTCGTGGCAGAGTTGTAAGGGCTCTGACTTCTATATCGATGGTCCCGGGTTCGATTCCCAGCGTGATTGTCACACTGTCTTTGGTCTGGTGAAGAATTCTCGTGACAATAAAATGGCAATAGATTGGCTACCTATCACATGTCATATGAATCAATATAATAGCTAAAATATATTGTATACAGTAATTGGGTTCAAACGGTCTGTTATATACAAGGAAAAAAATGTATATAGGTATGTTTCGAAATTTGAAACATCGTAAGTTCAGTTACGAAAGACACGTTTTGACAAGAGAGAAAACTATGTTTTTTTTTACGTTTCCAAATCAGAAAAAACTCTTTCATTTCCTTTCGATTGATTAAAACCAAAGATTTGTTCAATAATAAAACAACGATAAAGTTATGAACTTAAAATGCCTTTTATTTCATATAAACACGCAGTAAGAACTGCTTTAAGAATAGAAAGAAACCTTCGGGCGAACATTCATTTCACTTAGTTTCTTCGAGATTTATACCTTGCCCTCGATATCAATTTACATTAACATTTCTAATACATAAATAAAATTGTACAGACAATTCCTTTTCGGCAGCGTTAAGCAGACCAATCGGAAAACTCTTTAGTGAAAACATTTCTGGGAAATGTCCTTTCGTGAGAGGGTGGTGGGTATCGGGGTGGATTAAGGATCTCTTGTGATAATAATATATTACCGAGAGGAGGGGTGTACGCCCCTGGATTCGGGTGACTATATTTATTTCATAGTCCTTAAGAACCCCATATTGTCCATTAATTTTATTTTATTTAAAAAAATACATTTGTGTTATTTTACATTTTATTTATAAAAAGAAATATTCAAAAAATTTAAATAATAACTATGTTGTAATTTGAAAGTTAATTGTAAATTAATATACCTAAGTGGAATTAAACTCAATATATGTATACTATAAAAACGCTTTTTTATAAATATCCTTTATGTATTATGTATTATTAAATAAACACTGTGGAGTAAATTTTCATTCCATTAATATATCCAGCATATCACATTTTAAAATCTGAGATCAAAACTTTTTGAATCAGAAGCCTTCTGCATGTTATTAATGAACAAGTTAATTTAATTGTAGAACGGTTTAATTCAAAAAGTATATGGTGTGATAGAATTTATTTGAGATTTTTAAATTTAAACATTTTAAAATCAGTTTATATAATTATTCCTCTTAACCGAGTGGTGGTCTAGGGAATAGAACGCTTGGCTCCTTATCCAGGGGACATGTGTTCGAGTTTGGACACGACCAGATTCCTTCTTCATTATAATGAGCTATTTTCTGCTCACATTGAAGATTGTAAAATAAATTCTAATATCATTGATATAATCTTAAAAAAAAATAATCCAACACGATTCTTTTTTAACGCAAACATTTAACGTATTTGTATACATAATGTATATATTTTTTTTAAATACTCAAAATTATATGTATGCGACAGTTATGTATGGAAAAGAAACGTGTTTATGTATCATAGTGTATCAATCAAAACAATGGATAAATTGATTGTTTTATGACGATTATGTTTGATTGTTGTCTGCAAGTAGCACTGCAAGCCCTGGTGTCTAGTATGTATGAGGTATGCAAGCGATACGATTTGATGATAAATGTGTATAAGTCTAAGGTAATGATTTTCGAAAAAGAAGGAAGCATGACAGTCTGCAACATTAGTGTAAACGGTGAAAATCTGGAACAAGTGGATGAATTTGTTTATTTAGGAAGTATGTTTACAAAGGATGGGAGGGTGGAGAAGGATATTGAAAGAAGGGTTGGGGCAGGTAACAGAATAAATGGTGCACTTAAAGTTGTAATCGCAAACAAAAGCCTATCCAAAAAAGCTAAGATGGCAGTGCACAATGGTGTTCTTGTGCCGACCCTTATGTATGGAAGTGAAACATGGAACTGGCAAAATAAGGATGAAAGTAGAATAAATGCAGTAGAAATGAGATCTCTAAGACGAATATGTGGCAAATCTGTATATGATAGAGTGACAAATGCAAGTATAAGAAGTGAATGTGGTGCGAATGAAAGTGTTATGAACAAAATAAGGAAAGGGTCATTAAGATGGTTTGGACACATGGAAAGAATGAGTGAAGACAGAATGGTAAAGAAGGTATATGTAAACGGCGTGAACGGAGCTAGAAATAGAGGAAGGCCGAGGAAAACGTGGCACGATCAAATCAATCAAATATTGAATGTCGGTCACGTGAGGAGTCGGAAAAATCGGCGTGCGTGCATGACAAGATGTATGAATGTAGAGGAATCGAGAGAAGTATGTCAGGACAGATCAGTGTGGCGTTCCATTCTTTCTGCCTACCCCTCCGGGGAGACGGCGTGATGGTAAGTTAGTTAGTTATGTTTGATTGTAATTTTATATTTATTTACAACACGAAGTGACAGTGAATATAGAAGAAACAATAATTTACACTTATACTTATAAAATCTGGTTACAGCTCCTCGGTTCGTACTAGCCTCTTCCCGCCGAGGAGAGAACAAAGTATGTCTGGCAATCCTCCTGCGAGCCATTGTGAACTTTAAAGCTAACTGCACAACTCGCTGCGGACCTCTTCACGGGAACTACAAAATCGTAAAACAAAACTTCTTAAATGCCTTAATTGTGATACTACCTTCTTTCTTCTATTGCCTTCTTCGACTTTCTAATAAATGCTTAACACGTGTTCTAGTGCTTTCATTCCTTATTTAACATTCAAATGCTAGAGAGAATTTTTTAATCAATATAAGTTCGAATTGTTCTCGTGAACGCCGAATGAATTTATTTATTTCATAAAAAGTTTCTATATTTTTATCTCAAAATGAATTTAGTTATGAAAATTTTTTTATAATACATATTTTTTTATATTATTTCCAAAAAAGTGAGCAAAAAGACTTCATAATCAATCAAATCAAATCAAATCAAATCAGTTTATTAAATTAATAGACATTACAAACAGGAAAATGTTTAAGGCATCTATTAAGTACAGGTAAAATATCATAAAAATATTACAACAAAGTACCAGGAACGCATTAGAGATGGTTCGACATTAGGAAGACAAGATACTTTTCTAAAGTCAATAGTATTTGCCCCCTGAACGTACTTTCACTAACATGAAAGACGTCGATCTCCGAGGAGACCGCGTTCAGCAGACTAATTGCTCTTCCCACCGGTGTCACCAGAGGCAGATTGGTTCTGGCGGCCGGTAGGTAAAACAATCTGTGCTGTCGCTGTCGGAGATATATTATCTATCGGGGACAAAAAGACCAACATCCTCCAGTACGGCCGAGTTCTCGAAGTATCCCCTAATTAATCTGAAGAAATGTGTTATTAGATGTCCATCTCTTCGAAGCTGTAAAGAATTGGTTCCGAGCATTCCCAGAAGAAATGCCGCGGGATAGAGCCACGGATGGCTACCATACTCCCTCATGTAGAGATACCTCAGAAATTTGTTTTGAATCCTCTCCAGCATAACGGAATATCTCGCCTCGTGAGGACTCCATATCACAGAACCACTTTCGAGCCTGCTCCAAACCAATGCGTTGTATAGGATTAATGTAATCATCACGCGAGAGGATGGAACGCCATACTGCTCTCTACTTACATACATATCGAGATTTCTCTAACATCCTCATCAAGTTTTCTTGGCCGCCTTTAAGTCTTTGATTATTTGGTCATGCTCAGCTTTTCCTTGGACTTTCACGGCTTCTCTTTCCAGTTAAACTTCTTGTATACAACTTTTTTAATAATTATCTCATCCATTTACTATGTATCTTGCAAACTACATTCAGATTATGACGACAAATCGGTTTAGATCATCCTTCCACCGTATTTGCTGTTACCCTGCACTTTTTTGTGGTCCATAGTCTCAAAGTCAGCAGTATTTTTATCCATTTTTCTTTCAAACTCTAGCTGCATGACCATCCCATTGTTATTTAAGAATCACTTCGCAGTGGATGATGTCAGTGAACTTTAATTAATACAAATAAAAACATCAGTTTTCTAGAATTTTTATTATATTTTATGGGAATGACATGTTTCACCGTTCTAAGGCATTATCAAATACAAAAAACATTTGATAATGCCTTAGAAGGGCGAAATATGTCATTCTCATAAAATATAATATAACTTCTAGAAGACTGACGTTTCCATTCCATGCGTTTTAAATTGTAAATGAAACACTTGTTTTTCACCACTTGAGTTTTATATTTTATACGACTAGTTTCGGAAGCGACAGATGCTTCCATCTACAGGTTTATATATAAACTTATATATTTCAACCTGTAGTTGGAATAAACGTTTATATTTAAACCTGTAGATGGAAGCATCTGTCGCTTCCGAAACTAGTCGTATAAAATATAAAACTCAAGTGGTGAAAAACAAGTGTTTCATTTACAATTTAATCATGTCCTACCACAAAGTGAATGCCGAAACAATAAATAACATCCATTCGTTTTAATTATTTAATATTGAGTTATACATTATTGTTCAAGAAACAATAAGTCAGTGAACATATTATACTGAAGAAGGACCGGTTGTCCGAAACAAAACATCAATAACATAAAGTATGACGAACACAGAAGAAATTTTGAATGCTAGTGTTTCATCAAACGCCAAATTATATAATGTATCACTGAAGAAGGACAAGTTGTCCGAAACAAAGTCTTAGGACTTATTCCTAACATGGCTCTTTGGGTCACTCGCAGTTTTTCGGCACTTTGTTTGTGGCAACCGGAAGCCCACCCGCTTCACATACTTTTCTTTTCAGATTGATCGGTATTTGATATTACACCATTCATCGTGTTTTATTTGGTCCTTGAATGTACAATTGAAAAAAAAACGATCGAAACTGGTTTTCTATTAAGGGATGAAACGCAAGAAGAATACTTAAATGTGCCGTTTTTCTCTAAAAATCAATCAAACTACAAGAGAACGATTCCTGGTATTTGAAAGCCGTCTGATTCCCTTAATAAATACCTTTGATTCGTCCCGGCGGGAGTCTTGAACAAACATTTTGTTCTTTTTCCCTTCCCATTCTTCCGCCTCCGTCTCATTACTCCCCGCGTCCCATTGTTTCCCTTCTGCCGCTGAAGCAGTGGAATAAATGGCGCCGTTTTCTGAGTTATTGTCGAGTTTCCCGCGCTCGGGGACAATCGGGGTGGCTGTGTTTAATATTTTGTTAAATAAAGGTGAATCATGGGCCGCGAATAATCTGTCATCAAAGCCACAGCGATTCGTCTTGGTGCCGAAGCCAATTTTGAGTGTGACGTTTGTCGGAAGAGAATTAATTACGCGACAGAAACTCCACCTCCTTCACCCATTTTTAACTCTATTCAAAAAATACTTCTCCCATTAGTCGACTTTATAAAAAATACATTTTTTTTTAAATCAAATCAAACCAAATCAGTTTATTTCATCAACAGACATTACAAAATTTATTTTTAAGGCATCTATTGAGAACAGGTAAAATAATATTTTATGTATAGTATACTACCAGAAACGCATGAGAGATGGTTCAACATTAGGGAGACAGGATACTCTCCAGAATTAAGAGTATTTGCCTTCTGGACGTACTTTCACTAACATGAAAGACGTCGATCTCCAAGGAGACCGCGTTCAGCAGACTAATTGCTCTTCCCACCGGTGTCACCAGAGGCAGATTGGTACTGGCAGCCGGTAGGTATCAATGTGAATTTTGTTTCACTGATTTTCAACTATAAAATATTTTCAACTATGATAAATTTTCAAACTATGAAAGGACCACTAGAGTTTCACTGCTAATTTGTTCATTATTACTTATTACGAAAAGATCACTGATATAATTTTGATCACTGATGATCCTTTTCATCTTCTTCTTCTTCTGCTTTATTTAGGACTGTGTCCTATTATTTCTCGGAGCCTGTTCCTGGGACGCAGATGTCCAACTGTCTCGCCATCTTTCAGGTGGTCTTCCTGCAGGTCGATTTCCCGTTGGTACTTTATTTGCGTCTGTATTTATAGTTTTTCACTCTTTCAAAACATGTTCTTTCCACATGATCTCTCCAGTAGCGTCTTCTCAGTCTTCCTCGTCGCACGACATTTTCTACAAGGCAGATCTTTCTTATTTCAGAATTTCTTATTCTGTTTCGGAGTGTCTTTCCCGCAACGGATAGGAGAGTCTTCATTTTTGTGGTTCTTAGGAGACTTTTTGTTCTGATGGTGTCAGCTCTCGTTTCTATTCCAAATGTCATTATAGGACGTACGCATGTCTTGTAGATTCAAAATGATCCATTCATAAGTTTGTTAAACAAACTTTTGATCCTTTCATAAGTTTGTTCATTATTATTAATTATAAACAGATCATTGCGTTGGTTTTGACAAATGGAACACATGGATGCAGAAATAATCTTTAAAAAAAAAAAGTAAACGTTAACGGTGTGAATGGAATACGGAGTCGCGGGAGACTGAGAAAAACTTGGCATAACCAGATTAATTAAATTTTAAATGTCTTTGTGAAATAGCAAAGAAATCAAAATATTTTAATTTATAATAATAATAATAATTAGGCTAAGTAACGTTATTTAAAGTAACGTACGTTTTCTAGAAGATTAATTATATTTTATGAGAAATATTATACAATTTTGTAAAGTAATAGATTATATACATATTCAGGGTTTTTCCATTAGTAATTCTTCAAACGCCCTGAAATGACCACATCCTTGTTTACTTGACCCACCACTTCACACGGTAGATTCATTTGCCAACACAAGGCAGAACATATAACAAAATATTATATTATAGTTTTATGTTCTCTTAATGTGCATACTTATAAAGTAAATTTTAGATCTCCTTAAAGTCTACGAGTGTTTTTTTTAAAGGGTCACAATTTTGAAGAAGCAATCTAAATTACAATACATAATACCAGCACTTTGAATAGATGATCACAAACAAACCATCACACCGTTTCCCCGTAGAGGTAGACAGAGTGAATGGACCGCCACACTACTCTATCCTGGCACACCTATCTAGCTCCTTCCACATTCGAATGTCGATTATTCCGACTTCTAACATGACCAACCTTTAAAATTTGATTAATTTGTTCATGCCATGTTTTCCTCGGACTACCTCGACTCCGTACTCCATTTACATCGTTAATGTACACTTTTTTTAACCATTCTTTCTCCATTCATGCGCTCCATATGTCCGAACCATCGCAGCGATCCTTTCATAATTTTGTTCATAATAGCTTCTTCCGCTCTACACTCCTTTCTTACATCAGCATTTGAGATTCTGTCGTATATCGTTCTACCACACATACGTCTTAGGGACGTCATCTCTACCACATTTATTCTGCCATCATCCTTCTTCTGCCAGTTCCATGCTTCGCTTCCATACATTAGGGTTGTTAACTCCATTGTGAACGTCCGTTTTCCAATAATTATTTTTAAAGCTCCATTCACTTTGTTACCCGCACCAACCCTTCTTTCGACGACACTATCCGTTCAGCCATCCGCTGTGAACATGCTTCCTAAATACACAAATTCACTCACCTTCTCCAAGTTCTCGTCGTTCACATTTACATTACTAACAGTCATTTTCTCTTCTCTTTCAAAAACCATCACCTTTGACTTTCCGACATTCATCATTAAATCGTTTGACTTGCAAACCTCATACATTGTACGACAGTGAGATTTGTAATTCGTCCGCACTATCCGCAGCGAGAACAGCATCGTCCGCGTAAGGCAGACAATTTACAGACAAATCACTCATCTTCACCAGCATTTATTCCTTTCAGTTCTTTCATACACTTGTCCATATACAGATTGAACAACTATGGAGACACTTGGAAATACTTGTGTATTTTTTTGTCAATTAATGTATAAAATTTTACATGGGTAATGATTCTAGAAAACAGATTTTTTCATCCGTATTAATTATTTAATATGGAATTTTATATCACTTTTCAAGAAACAAGATTGGCGTTACAAATATTTCACTTGTTTTTCGATACAAATGTTTTAATTTTGTACTTAACCTTACCCTTATTTTTTAATACCTACTTTGTTTAAAAATATGTACCCTTATTACTTCTTTTCATAAAGTTGTCGTGAATTTTCGCTTTATATAATAATAAAAAACAACGCATTTACCGCACCCTGGCTTCAAATTCTTACCTGAACACAATATAACGCGCAGGCCTTATAAAAAAAAATATATTATTATACTGTTTACTTGACAAGAAAGATTCGCGGGGAGGCTAAAAACTGATTCAAGGGCGGCTCGTATAACCTAACAAACTCGTCTTCATTACGTTATGTCAGTATAGCACATTCAATCTAAATAAACAAGTAAGTTGAACGATGTTTATTTCTTTGTAGACACTACTTTTTTTTTAAATTATAAATTAAATTAACACAAACTTGTTTCGGTCACAGACCTTCAATAGTGTAGTTAATTATTGTATATACAATATAAATATTAAAACCAATTTTTCATGAATGTGGTCAGCTCTGACAGATATAAAAAAAACATTTTAACATCTGTCAAAACTGACGACACTGATGAAAAAAAAATTTAAACATTTATTTTGAATCTTCTCCTCAATCGTTTTTCTCCTGATTGAGGGTCGTGTCCACCCTGTAAACTATTGACCAACTTTGTGTGCTTTCTGGCATTTGTACTGATTAATTTTTATTAGGACCAAAATTCAATATAATCTAGAAACGTTCTCGGGCATGAGCATCGTGTGCATTTCGAATTACTTTCGGATAGAATGGAGGTACTCCTCTCTCACTCTCTTGTATTCATTTGCTATTTGTATTATGATTCACGGGTCTTCAAATTAACAGATTTAACCATAACATAATACAAAGATTGTTATATTATTTGATTGTTGCCGCACTTTGTGATAGTCATTTGTGACACGAAATACGTTTTCACTCTTCTGATGTTAAAATAATACAAGTTTTTTCGTTTATAAAAAGAATTTTGACAGGTGTAAAAATAATTTTTTCATTTGTTCCAATGACAATTTGAATAAATTCTTCAATCAAATTTTCAAATTTTTGCTGGTGTTGTATTGTTTTAAGTGCCTAATTAAAATTAAAACAGTGGAATAAAAAATTAAATTAACACAAATGTCCGGATCGTCCAGCTGACGACAAGTGCACCATCTAAAAGAACATTATGTGTTAAATTATTTTTATGTATATTTTATTTTATATCATTGTATTTTGGATAACTTGTTTTAGATTTATTATGTAGACGTTGAATGATTGAAGTGTGCGCGGGAGATGCCTATTGGTGGCGATGAGGTTCGCAACCCGCGTCTCTCGCGTTGGCGAAAAGAGAAGAATGGAGTGCAGCATCGATTAAAGTGTTGCAGTCCATTCTTTCTGTCTACCCTTTCGGGGAAACGGCGTGATGGTTAGTTATTTAGTTAGGTTAATGCATTGAATTCTCCCGGCGATGGTGGGTTTATATTTTCATAACATGTCGAGAAAAATATACTTATCAGCAAATTAACGAAAAGAGGTGTGTTTTATTTATAAATAAATCATTATTATAGAATTTAACGACGCTCTAGTGTAAGTAAATAAATAAAAATTATGTTTTTTCTTAAGGATTAATTGTATCTCAATAGAGACGAAGATGTAATTTTTTTTTGGAAACAGAATATAGAAGTCGAGGCGTTTACAGGACTTATGACCTGTCATTGGTTGGGTTAAGCGATCACTTTATGTTAACAACATTCCCCATTCCGCCCTTCTTACGACCACCACGTCTGACAAATTTTTGGAACTTGTATATATGCTACTTTGTTAAATAACTTCACATTTTTAGGTCAATCTACACTGGCGCCATCTATTAAGATTATTTGTAAAAAAAAAGTTACATCTTATTCTCTTTAAAAAATGATTAACCCGCAATGGGTAAAAATCCAGTATTTGTCTACAAGTATTTGTATACATTCAAAAAAAATATTTTATTATATTTTTCCATTCAAAGATTGTTTTTCAAAGCACATACCACTAGTATGTTCTTATACGACAAAAACACGTTTTACTGAACTCTACATTTTAAAAAGCTAGAACTGCACGACCCTGCAATGGCGGCCAACCTCTGGCGGGTGAGGTTTTAAAGTCTCGCCGCGAATTCTCCGTCATAAATATTGATGGAAACTTTTCCGCCGCCAAATTCCGCCCTTAGAGTCCCGCGCTGGAGAGAGTAAGGAAATCCTCCTGAAAATTCCTTCCGAAAACAATTTGCGGCCCATTGTTGTCGGCGGCGGCGCTCCAACAGCGGCCCCTTTCGGCCGCCATTACGGTTCCAGCCGTGGCGCGACTCACGATGAGTTCTGATGCTCTCTTGTGCCGTGCTGTCGTCCGTCAATGTAGCCGTAACCGCAACACGAATGCCCTGAATCTGTTATGGCACAATGGAAAATTAAACCCTATTCGCCGTATTCCAATTCCGCTTAAACTTATGTAAGAGCACTCGTCAATAATTCGTTGCTTCGAATTAGAACGTACCGACAGACTATTAATTAACAAGACACTGGATAAATTCATATGGAGAAGAATTCAAAATAACAAATGCAAAACACATTATAACTATAACAAAACTCGAAACATTACTAGAAGATAAGAAATAGTTAAATTTTCCTATTTTATACAATTAGATCTATTATTAATGATAAGATGATCAGGAACGCATGAGATAAGGATGACTTCAGGAAGTTACTTTCTTATATCAATAATAATTAATTCAAACTTTGGAAAGAAGCTATTACTTGATGGTTTGACATATTTAAAATTATAATTAAACACTTTTAAAACGGTGTATAAAACCACTTTATTTTGAGACAGCAGCGCCAACCGGTTTCACTCTGTAACGAGCTTCTTCAGGGCTATACACAAACTGATTTTGACACAGTTTGTGTATGGCCCTGACGAAGCTCGTTACAGAGTGAAACCGGTTGGCGCTCCTGACTCAAAATAAAGTGGTTTTATACAACGTTTTAAAAGTGTTTAATTCTAAGTTTTAATAATTAATTCCTTTTTCACAATCAGACATGGTATTTATAACAACATCAACAAACCATCACGCCGTTTTCCCAAAAGGTTAGATAGAGAGAACGATCCGCTACATTACTCTATCCTGACATACCTTTTTAGCTTCCTTCTGATTCATACAGCGAATCATACACGCACGTCGATTATTCCGACTTCTGACATGGCCGACCTTTAAAATTTGATTCATTGGGTCATGCCATGTTTTCCTCGGTCTTCCTCGACTTCATACTCCATTCACATCGTTGATGTAAAACATGTTTTGTTCATAATATAATATTCTGTTATACATCGCTTCCTAATATCTACATTTGAAAATTGTCGTTCATCGTTTTATCACACATACCTACGTCTAAGGGATATCATATCTACCGCATTGTCCTTCTTCTGCTTTCATACGTATAAGAGAAACTAAAACTCCATTGTAAACGGGCATTTTTGCTTTCATTGGTATTTAAAAGTGATAAATTTGTGATGATTCAATCATGAATGTATAAATAAAACTTTTTGGTGGTTGAGGTATTAATTTTGTAAAACTCCATTATTAATTTACAATAGTAAAAACGATTGTCTAGTGGTTTTACTTCATCATCAGCCGTCTGTCATCCACTGCTGAATGTAGGCCTCTCTCAAAGCCCCCCACCGCCCCCTATCCATTGCCGCTCCCATCCATCCATGTCCAGCAATCCTCTTCAGATCGTCGGTCCAGCGGGCAGGGGAACGTCCAAACTCTACGGAATCTTGTACGCGGTCTCCACTCCAGAACCCGTCTTCCCCATCGGCTGTCGGTACTCCGACTGATATGGCCCGCTCACCGCCACTTCAGCCCGCCTATCCATAGAGCCACCTCAGTCACCTTGGTTTGTTGTCGAATGAATTCGTTTCTAAATCTGTCCCTCGAGGTTATTCCAAGCATGGCACTTTCCATGGCACGCTGGGCAATCTTGAATCTGTAGACTAGACCTTTTGTCAATGTCCACGTCTCGGCTCCGTACGTCATGGCTGGCAAAACACACTGGTTGAAGACTTTAGTCTTGAGGCATTGTGGTATTTTGGAAGTGAGAACATGACGTAATTTACCGAAGGCCGGCCCAACCCAACTGAATTCTTCGGTCGGCTTCTTTCTCGAAATTGTTTCGTCCTAATTGTATGATTTGGCCAAGATATGCGTATTCTTGTACCACTTCGAGAGCCGACCCATCGACGGTTACTGATCTCGGGATAATATGTTCATTATACATGACTTTCGTCTTGTCCAAATTCATCCTGAGACCCACTCGTCTGGATGCAGTATTCAGTTCACTTTGTTTAACTTGGATTTAATTTATATAAATTATATAAATTGTCACAAATTTGTTTCGCCTTGCGAGGGCATTCTCAAACTCAAATAAAACCTTCGAAACTTAAAAATAATTTAAATTTATTTTGTAGAAAATTTCTAATGAGACATTATGTTCTAGCATTTAAAGGACGAGTATACTCGTAACTCCCCTACAGCAGTGAAAACCTCTACACATTATACGCGTTTCATAGCAAGGATCGTTTACTCCAACACAAGTATCCAATTCACTTTGTCGGTCAATTTTCTCTTCCTTTTTTGTATTTAAGCTCCCGGGGGATAACGGCGGACTCGCTAGATTAGCCGCAAACTGTTTTTGATATGATTAATACTACGGGAAGTGGGAAAAAGGCGGGAAAAAAGCGTTATGGGAACAGCTTCCACGTCGCATCGCCACCCTTCTGACAGTGCGAGCGCTATCCGAGACTTACGACCCAGGGTTAAACGGAGCGAGAGATATTTCAAGAATTGACGATTTTTTACTGTCGCCGAAAGTGGCCGACTCGGCTAGGGAGACGTTCGGAGACAGATGCAAGAAAATTAATTATTTTTAGGTAATATAAATATATTACATTTTGAAAAAAAAAAATGGTGAATGATGCACTTAAAGTTGTCATCGCAAGCAAAAACCTATCCAAAAAAGCTAGAATGGCAGTGCACAATGGTGTTCTTCTACCGACCCTTATGTATGGAAGCGAAGCATGGAACTGGCAAAAGAAGGATGAAAGTAGAATACATGCAGTAGAAATGAGATCTCTTAGACAAATGTGTGTATACTCTGTGTATGATAGAGTGTCGAATGAAAATATAAGAAGTATATGCGGTGCGAATGATGGTGTCATGAACAAAATAATGAAAGGATCGTTAAGATGGTTTGGACATATGGAAACAATGAATGAAGAAAGAATGGAAAAAAATTATAAGTTAATGATGTGAATGGAACCAGAAATAGAGGAAAACCGAGGAAAACGTGGCACGATCAAATACATCAAATATTGAATGTCGGCCATGTGAGGAGTCAGAGAAATCGACGCGCGTGCATGACACGATGTATGAATGTTGATGAAGCGAGAGAAATATGTCAGGAAAGAAAAGTGTGGCAGTCCATTCTTTCTGCCTACCCCTTCGGGGAGACGGCGTGATGGTTAGTTAGTTTTTACATTTTGAGTGTATACAAATAAGACGAATACTGGATTTTACCCATTGCGGGTTATCATTTTTAAGGATTAATTGTATCTCAATAGAGACGAAGACGCAAATTGGAAACAGAATATGGTAGTCGAGGCGTTTAAAGGACTAATGACCTGTCATTGGTTGGTTAATATCGAATTATCAAAACAGTTTGGAAATCTCTCGGAGGTTCTCGCCATTGTTTGGGAGACTTCGGTGGCGATGAATGGCGCTTTGATGTCTGCCGATTGACTATCGAATATTTCGCTCGATGTATGAGTGAAAGAGACAAACGTATTATCGACCGTCTCTCTCTCTTGGTGCAGTGTGTTGTTTTTCATTACGTTATGATATTGAGTTTAATATGAATTTAATAACCATATTTAAAAAAAAAAACTGTTAAATTATAAAACGCCGTTTATGGTTTCACATTTTTTTTTATTTTTCGCGACAGCTGTTTCGTCTATAAATAGAAACAAACCGTTGTTTTAATTAACTCTAATTAGGTACCTAACTCAAATCCAGCAAGAACTCCAAAATGCTATAAAAAATATTCAAATTGACATAAGAACAAATACACATAAATGTTCGAAAAATAACGTATATGATTATAAATTATCGTTAAATCTGTATATGATAGAGTGTCAAATGCATGTATAGGAAGTGAATGCGGTGCGAATGAAAGTGTTATGAACAAAATAATGAAAGGGTCGTTTTGGGTTTGGACACATGGAAAATATGAGTGAAGACATAATTGTGAAGAAGGTAAACGACGTGAGCGGAGCTAGAAATAGACGAAGACCGAAAAAACGCTGCACGATCATATCAATCAAATTTTAAATGTTGGTCACGTGAAGAGTCGGACAAGATGTATGAATGTAGAGGATGCAATAGAAGAATGTCAGGACAGAACAGTGTGGCGTTCCATTCTTTCTGCCTACCCTTCCGGGGAGACGGCGTGATGGTTAGTTAGTTAGTTAGTTAGAAATATCAAGGTATTTCGGCCAAAATAATGGAGTATTTAAAAAAAAATCTTCTACGTCTTCTTCTTTGCTGTAGAACAATGTGGTCTGTTCTCCAGAAGGTTACTCCTACTGCGAAGTGGATACCCAGCGGTCTTTCCATATTTTAGGAGGTCTTTCACGAGGACGAGTTCCGGGAGGCTGATGTAGTGCAATATACAATACGAGAGTCTGGTGGTATCCAATCTTTGGACATGACCGGACCAGTCCGTCCTTCACTGTTTACTCCATCTTATAATATCCTCAACCTCACATATCTCTCTTATTCCAGTGTTTTTCACGCGATCTCTCAGTACCTTGCCTATTATCATCTTCAGAGTCATCAATTCGGAAGTTCTCAAAATGAAACTTTGATATGAAGCCAGCTTGGTGGTTGAAATATTTAACAATAAAATTAAACCCTTTTTTAATTTGTAGTTTGTTTATACCGCAGACGAAGCTTGCTGCATAGTGAAACCGGTTGGCCCAACTTACTCAAAATAAAGTGGTTTTATCCTCAAAACTTGTTTGGTCCTGACTGTGTTGCCCTTGCTTAATAGACAAACGTTATTTTTATTGGTTTAATTATTATTTATTAAAATCCTTTCCTCATTCATTATTATTATTATCAATACTGAAAGAAGATAAATAATAACATTGAAACAAATTTATTATTATGTATTTTTATAATACTTAATGTATAGGTTAAAAAACGTAAATATTAATTTTCTTATTTCTGAATTAAAAAGAATACATAAGTAAATAGTCTGTCTACGGCTCTACCTACCTATATGCAATCAACACTTATTAAGACGAACAACATAGGTAAGACGAGAGTTTCATAAGACTAATATAGATCTCAGTTTGAAATAACTAAGTCTTACACAGTTTCGTCTTTTCGGCTTTCTCCAAGAGAAAGACAGATTTAATCCGTGGGTTTTTCGTCAAAGTATTAAGTCTTGCGAAAGATACATATTTAAGTATTTGCCTTCTTATAGTTTTAAATATGCACCAAGTTTAATGTCTGAAACAACATTGAAATTTTGCTGAGGTGGGTATATACGTAGGTACTGATAACGTACTTGAACCATATGTACTTCATAACGAATATGTACACATACTAACAGTACGAGACTTTTTTTTTATATGTAGGTTGTATAATACAAAAAAAAATAACGAGAAATTTCAGCCTTAAAAAGCAATATCCTTGTCTTCTCATTTAAAAATTAATATAAATTTTCACATAAATTATACTTCATATTTTTTTATTTAATATTAAGCATAAATTACCAATATATTAATCAAACATACCAGAGTCTCTCCAGTATCAAACGGTCTCCCACACACTACAAACGTCTCATTCTTACTACTTCTATAATCGAGAGTGCGAAAAAGATAAATAATGTATTATTAATACGATTAAATTGTCTGTTTTTAAGGAAATTATGTTTCGCATTGCTTCATTATGACGTTGTAAGGTAAAACATGTCATTTCCATTAAATAACATAAAAAATCTTTAATTTAGATTTTCATATCATTGTTCAAAAAGAGTAAATACTAATTGAAAAATTATTAGAAATTGCTTAACGGATGTTTTTTATGAATTTAAATGCTGTTTTTCCACTTTTGAGTTTATTTTTCTCGACATTTTAGAGAGATCTTACAGTTTTGTCGTTCTCCAGATAATGGGGCTTCAATCCTTTGAAACATGTGGAGAAAAACAAACTCAAAAGCAGTATAAAAAAGCTCTTTTCTTTTCATAAAAAAATCGACGTTATTTAATTATTTTCCACAGTTTAATCCACCCCTAAATCTGAAAAAAAAATACTATTATTATATTCATTTAGAATAAAATTTTACCCGAAATAAATAAAGCTTAGTGACATTGTATTTCTTCAACTTAAACGCTTATGAAATTGATAACATTGTATTACTACAAGTAAACATTTACGAATGTGTAAGGAGTGTTTATACGCTTAAAATTCATCTCGAGTTAAATCCACCTACAGAGGACATCGACAGTTCATCCTTATCTCCACTGACAGCCATTACTCCGCTTCTATCACTGGTCCTCTCCTCCCCCCACTCCTCGGCCCTGACACCATCCAGATATCTCCGCTGTGACGCTATCGAACTTCCTTCTTCCATTTAACATGTCAAGGAAAAAATCGAAAGAGATATATTACCCCACCAGTGGCAATTTTTCCCCCTTACGTAAGCCTCTGTTAAAATATTTCCATTCCTTCGCTGGCGGAGAAAGTATCTTCTAAAACATGAATAAATTCTGATATACGCACATACTAGGTTTTTTTTAAGTTTCAATCCTAGGGATTGGTTTGCAGCAAAGTTGAGATACAACTAAGACCTTTTTATTGTGGCAGTTTCCCGTAACTTTCCACATTTGTGTATACAACGAGTTATATTGGTATTTATTTATAAACTGTTAAATTATACAACTCTTTTAACAATTAACAATAATACAATAATGATGTACTATAATAAAATTTTGAACATAAATTAAATAAACACAAAAGTCCGGATCGTCCATGTCAACATGTGCAACATCGAAAAAAAACATTATGTGTTATTACATTATGTGCTAAATTAAAAAAACGACGGTTTCGTGGAACATAAATTAAATAGACAATATGTGCACCATCTAAAAAGAACATTTTGTGTTAAATTATTTTTATTTTGTTATTTTATTTTATATCATTGTATTTTATATTATTTATTTTAGATTTATTTTGTGGGTGTTGCACGATCAGAGTGTGCGCGGGAGATGCCTATTGGTGGCGATGAGGTTCGCAACCCATCACACCGCGTCTCCCGCGGAGCGAAAAGAGAAGGATGGAGTGCCGCATCAGTAAAAGTGTGACAGTCCATTCTTTCTGCCTACCCTTTCAGGGAGATGGCGTGATGGTTAGTTAGTTAGTTAGTTATGTACTATAATACTAAGAAAAAACATATCTCAGAAAAATTCCAAATAGGTCGACGTCAGTGAGGATAAATGAATCACGTAAATCCAGAAATAATAAATAAATATAATTGTTTTGGCCGAAACACTATGATACTTCAACAACTGTTAAATTATAAAACTCTGTTTTTCTGGATCACAATTTTACGTATATTTTTCGCGACAGTTGTTACGTCAACCTATGTTTACATCATCAGATGTAAAAAAAAATTCAAAATTATTACACCTGATGATGTCAACATAGGTTGACGAAACAGCTGTCCCGAAAAGTTTAAAAAAAATGTAATACTTTCTGATTTTGATTTTTGAATTTAGGTTTTTTTTGGTTCGGTCAAAATAATGGAATATTTGAAAAGATATTATAAAATAATTATGAATCATAAATTATAATCATATATCGTTTGAGATTTACGCATGTTCACTTATCATTTCAGCTTGATGGTGTATATCAGATATTTGAATATCTCTAGCTTTGTCTAGTTCACCATGGATGATCCCTTCCCGTATATTTCAAGATTTTCCTTAAAATATTCATAACCCAAATTGCAAACACCGGGAAGTGAAACCGAGATGGGAATAATGAAACCGCGTGACCACTTGAAATGAAAATGTTTAGAATCGGAGTTACTAATTAAATTAGCGAGAATATGTCGGCTGATAATGTCACAAAACTAGAGCCGTATTTTAACATAATGGCATACTTTTCAGCGCTGTGATGGCTCGTACATAATTGGACGGAACCGCGGTGGCATAATGGAATATGATACTTCAAAGAGCACTATTGACGGGACTTCACAAAGAGTTGTGGAAGGATTCAGCCCTTTAATGAGGGTAACCGAATCTCAAAGCCCCGTGGTATTTAAAGGACAAACCAACTCGTGTATCGTGTTTCTTTCTCGGGAACTTGGCCGCTACAAGTTTACAAGGGAAGAGTTGGAAAGTTTGGGGATTTGCTTTAATAATTATGAGGCTTGCGCGCTCGGAGGACTTGGCGAGTTTGACTAACGATGATACAAGAACTTTTGCGTAATTGCCGGGAAAAAGATATTTGATTAAACATATGTACACGGACGTACGCACGAACACACACGCGGATTAATACGTGTAGCTCGGGGCTTACGAAGTTCCCGCAACTTGCTTATATGAGTTTGGCGAAGTTCGGCATAATTTTGTTGACAGATGAGTTCACAGTTTGACTCGTTTCGTCGTTAGGATCAACGAACTTTTGGGCAATGTTGCCAATTCCGAGTTATTGATCACAACAGTAAATAGGTTCTGACGGAGATCAAGCTCTAGACACGTACCATCAAATATCAGCGATCCAAAATTTATTTTCTCATAACGTGTGTTGATTTTTGTAAAATAACATTTATTTTACTACTCGTACAAATATGGCATATACAGCTTTAAATCTTATTATTCTTCTTCTTCTTCTTCTTCTTCTTCTTCTTCTACTCCTGAAATCAGGCTGGCCTCTCTTGGGAGGTTGACTCCCAACTATCTCTCCATCTCTTCGGCGGTCTTCCGAGGGGACAGCAGCCGGCAGGAATCTGATGCGCCACACCATGTGAGATTCTGGTGGGATTCATCCTCTGCACGTGCGCATTCCAATATCTTCTGCGTTGTCTGCCCCATCTCACGACATTTTACACCTTGCAGATCTCGCGGATCGCCGTGTTCCTCACCCTATCTCGAATAGTCCTTCCTACTATCATCCTCAGCTCTGCCACCCGTACTTTAGCCTTTGTTTTTGTGGTATCCGCTCTGGTCTCAATGGTATATGTCAATATAGGCCTTATACAGGTTTTATTTATTTTGACCTTACTGTCAGTTCTCATAAACTCGTTTTTCCATATCATATCCTTAGACAACCTGATACCGCCAAAGCCTTGTTGACTTGTCCTATTATTTCACTGACTTTGCAACCTGTTTCAGCATTCTGTCATTTAAGACTAACCTGCATCCTAATGGTTCTTTTGAGAATGTCATGTCAGAATGTCATCTTTAAAAATGATTTAATCATTATCTGAAAAAAAATTATTAAGATGTATAACCTATATACATAAAATGTGGAAAGCCGTGGAAAACTATCACATAAAAAAGGCCAATGTGGAATCCAAAGCACCAGCAAAGTTGTTGATAGACTTTGTTTTAAACAAATCCCTAGAATTTAAACTTTAAAAAGTCGATATTTTACTATGAAACAGTTTTTGGTCCCACAGTATTTCAACATTAATAACATTTATTTAACTACAAAATAAAAGCATTTGGAGAGATGACATATCATAATGGGTTAGGTCGTCGATATAACAGGGAGATATATAATACATCGTATATGGAAAGCCTAATGTGATCAGTTCCTTCACGGTATCGCTTGAGATGGGCTAGTCACATAATAATAATGAATGATGACAATCCTAAACACAACTCACTCTCTCCAAGACACAATGACTTCTGACCCATCTACATTACTTATTACAAACTGGAGAACAAAAGCAGCGGAGATGCAAGAATGGAAGGGTTTTCTGGATTCAGCCATAGCCCACCCTGGGCAGTCGTGCTTATGATGATTATGATGAATGATATATTACCAGAGAAATAAAAAATCTCATTTCCATTGCGAGAATAACACTAAGCGACAGAATGAGAAATTCAAAAATAAGGAAGAAGAATGTTTAAAATGGAAAACTGAGAAGACGTTACTGGAGTGACCACGTGTAGAGAGCGTGTTCTGAAAAAATCATAACCTAAGCTGCAATACCCAGGAAGACCATCCAATAGGTGGCGAGGCTGGATATCTATGATACATCCCATAAACTATAATCCTCTGAGGGTGCGCTGTTTTCCAGCTGGAAGGAGGGGGTTGCTCCACTGTGACGGGCCTCGTTCCTCTCCCTCTCGGCCAATATAATAATTTGTGCAGTGATTTTTTTTTAATATTATGAATTGCTTCCCAAACCTCGTATTTTTTCCCACATGTCACAAACTATACTCAACGAGACTGGGAAGAAAAAGAATATAATGTTTTTCTTCTAATTCTTATTTTAATACATCTGACGAACTATGATACAGAAATCATGTCTCGAGGGATGATGAGGTCCAACTGTCCTTCCATCTCTAAAGCGGTCTTCCAGGTGGACGGTGTCCGGAGGGAATTTCATTAGTGGCTGTATATGCGAGTCTGTCACTATCCATTCGAGCTACATGGTCTCGCCTGTATCTTCTTCTGGATCTACCGAACGATATCCTCCATTTCCATAATCTTATGTTACCTATTTTATATATTTAGTTTTGTGCTTATGATACTACAATACAGGACGTAGTGACCACCTCTCGTCAGTTTTGCTCCTGCATTTCCTAGGCCCGTCTCCCGTCCATGTGGAACTGACGTTTACTTAGATTTATGAATGGTGCAAAGCAGGGATCATTTAATGTTCCAGTGTAAAAATAAATATATAATCAACCCTTGTTCCGTACGATTATTAACATTTTTTTGAACGTGGTCATTCAAAACGTGAATTAGCGAAGCTACCGCCGGAACCTACTCTGAAAACTGTTGAAGTTTCGTTCGGACTACGAAAGTCAATGAAAACATGTTCGTAGTTCCCGTTCGTTACGTGCGGTTGGTAATCAAAGAGCTTCCGTGCAACCGGAATTCTTGCTTAGTTATTATCATTATTATATGTATTATGACAAGACGGCCTTCGTGGCAGAGTGGCAGCCGCTATAAATGCCACACCGAAAGTATTGGGCTCGATTCCCATCGATGACAGTAGGGAAAAAAAATCCCATGCAGTATTTTGTCTGGTAAAATTCACATGAAAATAAAAATGACGATAGATTGGCTACCTATCACACTTCAAGACAATTAATTTTTTTTAAACTTATTGAACGCTAAGGAATTAAAACTGTGGAATCCCATAGTAATATACTTAGGAAATTGAAAATTACTTTGTTTAATCCACTAATTATTAAAAAATATTTAAAAAAACGCGACATGTTTCGGAGGAACCTTTATCACCTGAAGATGATATTTGAAAACTTTTCAGAATATTTTATTCCATTGTTTTGGCCGAAATACTATGATACGTCAACATTATAAACTCTTAAATATACAACACTGTTATGATATCACAATTTTTATTATAAATTGTACTTTTTAAGAATGTCGCTACAGCTGTTTCGCCGACCGATGTTGGCATCATCAGGTGTTACAAAAACGAAAACAAAAGAGCCGTTTGAAACACCTGATGATTCCTACATCGGTTGGCGAAAATCTATCTCAACACTCTCCAAAAGTATAATATATAAAAAGTATAATATATCTCGAAGTCGGAATAATCGACGAGCGTGCATGTTACGAGGTATGAATGTAGAGAAATCCCGAGAGGTATGCCAGGACAGAGCATTGTGGCGATCCATCCTTTCTACCTACCCCTCCGAGGAAATGGCGTGATGGTTAGTTAGTTAGTTAGTTATAATATAAAATAAAATTTGTGATATAAAAACAGTGTTGTAAATTTAACAGCGATTTTTTTTACTTATTAATTGTTTTATATATAGATTTAAACAATTAACCAATCAACGTATTTACTTATTTGTATTTCAACCTGTACATAAAATCATTTTTGTATCTAAACGGTTATATTTTTTCCTATATTTATTTTTAACAATATACGACAGAATCTCAAATGCTGATATAAGAAAGGAATGTAGAGCGGAAGAAGGTATTATGAACAAAATTATGAAAGGATCGCTGCGTTAGTTCGGACATATGGAACGCATGGATGGAGAAAGAATGGTTAATAAAGTATAGGTTAATGCAGTAAATGGGATACGGAGTCGAGGCAGACCGAGGAAAACATGGCATGACCAAATTAATCAAATTTTAATGGTTGGTCATGTTGGAAGTCGGAGGAATCGACGTGCGTGTATGACTCGTTGTATGAATGTGGAGGAATCTAGACAGGTTTGCTAGAATAGAGTAGTATGACGGTGCATTCTCTCTGCCTACCCCTGCGGGGAAATGGCGTGATGGTTAGTTAGTTAATTAGTTAATTAGTTATAATATATATATAATGCAAGTATAAGAAGTGAATGTGGTGCGAATGAAAGTGTTATGAACAAAATAAGGAAAGGGTCATTAAGATGGTTTGGACACATGGAAAGAATGAGTGAAGACAGAATGGTAAAGAAGGTATATGTAAACGGCGTGAACGGAGCTAGAAATAGAGGAAGGCCGAGGAAAACGTGGCACGATCAAATCAATCAAATATTGAATGTCGGTCACGTGAGGAGTCGGAAAAATCGACGTGCGTGCATGACAAGATGTATGAATGTACAGGAAGCGAGAGGCGTATGTCAGGACAGAACAGTGTGGCGTTCCATTCTTTCTGCCTACCCCTCCGGGGAGACGGCGTGATGGTAAGTTAGTTAGTTTTTATAATAAAAATTGTGATATAAAAACAGTGTTGTAAATTTAACAGTGAATTATTTTAGCTTATTAATTGTTTTATATAGAGATTTAAACAATTAACCAATCAAATAATTTGTATTTAAACCTGTACATAAAATCATTTTTGTATCTAAACCGTTATATTTTTTCGTATATTTATTTTTACGAGATTTTAACAGCGCATTTTTTTATCGAATCGAAAACGCAGCAACACGGAAGGAAGCTGTAAAAGAGTTTTATTATTTAACATTATGAGGAGCACTCGCTCGTAGATCATAATCTGACCTGCCTATTAATAGTTGCCCTGTTAATAAATAACAACCTTTTTACGCGATACCGTACCGGCGGCAGCGCGGCGTCCGTGATACACCTTGACGTTGAGCCAAGCCGGGCGTGGCAGTAATCCCCTCGTGTAAAACATCTACAATATTCATGCCCTGTTTAAAAATTCCCGGCGGCGGCCTTCGCGATTAGCGCCCGGCTGCAGCGCGCTCCCTGATAAGTCACGGCGGGCAAACACCGGCCGGCCCTGTCGCCTGGAGTTCTCAACTCGCCGCTACCTATTTAATACAACCTCTAACAACCATGACTTGCACATTACTCTAAATCTGTATAACTATATTTTGAATAATTTCTGATAAACTTAAGGGATTCAACACCGTGGAATTCCATAATGGCGAAATTTTTATCAATTGAAATCTTTTTTTTTCTACCTTTGAAACTTAAATAATCAGAAAAAACAATTAATACGATGGAAAACGTCTGTTTTCTAGAAGCTTTATTATATTTAATGCGATGAGATGTATTGCTTGTCTTCTTCTTCTTCTTCCTCAGCCTATTTTTGAAACATGTTGTGTTCATTTATTTTTATATTTTGACAACAATCGTGGTTGAACACAGTGTTCAATTATCCTTCTTAATTAATGTGTCTAGTTGCATCTTCTTCTTCTTCTTCTTCCTCATCCTATTCCCGTCCACTCCTGGACAAAGGCCTCCTCCATTTGCTTCCATATCATTCTGTCCTCTGCAGACTGCATCCAGGTTATTTCGACGTGTCTGTTCAGATCATCCTTCCACCGTAGTTGTGGTCGCCCTGCACTTCTCTTCGCCGTCCACGGTCTCTAAGTCAGCAGTCTTCTTGTCCACTTTTTATCTGAGCTTCTGGCTACGTGACCTGCCCATTTCCATTTTGTCGCTTGTCGCTTGTCTTAGACATTATCAAAAGTTACTTTTTTATACAACGTATTTAGTTATGAAATTATACATTTTTTACAACTAGTAAATGACATTTTCAATACCCCACATACATATGATACAATAGTTGATATATAAAAAAGGCATAAAATACGCAAACATATAAATTTAAAAAAAATATCTCAAAAATGCAACTGGACGTACACTGTACGCTGGTTTGTAAACATTTTCAGAGTCCTTCGTGATTTGCGGCAAGTGTTCACAATGTCCTATTGCTTCTAAAATTTGTATTGTTTCTAGATTTGTACCCATGTACGAGTACTTCATAATCGTAAGCAACCTGGTCACACAAATATTTAGGTAGAAAACCACCCCTCAATTTATAAACAAAACAAGAATATTTAATGTAACCCTATGTCTGTCTGTTATCTATATTATTATTTTGGTGAATCGCTCTTTGCATCTTAACAGCATGAGCCTAATCGATGTAAAGGGTATTATAGCTATCATTGTGATTCTCGTGACACGTGATAGGTAGGTAATCTATCGCCATTTTAGTGTCACGTGAATTCTACACCAGACCAAAAACAGTGTCACAATCACGCCGCCCTCGCCGGGAATCGAACCTCGAACCTTCGGGTGGCAGTCAACGCACTTACCTCTCGGCCACGAAGGTTATCAAAAATCTTCGTTTAAATCGTCAAGCCTCGAGTGGATTTATTGCGGGTCTAGTGCATCTCAGTAAAACATTAAATAGATCACGTTACGATATTAAATAATTATGTTAGCATAAATTTAAAAGAATATTCATAATATGAATTCGATACCTTTCGCAGTGACTTGACGCAGTGGTTATGTATGTATAGAAGCTTGGAAAACACTGGCTTGTATTTTAGGCACAAATATACATACATAAGACCACTTTCCAAGTTTTCGTGAGTAATCGGCTAACAACCTATCTCAATATCTGATCTTAAATTCTATTAAAGTATCCACAAAATTCGCAATTTTCAGCCAGTAATGAAACGGGAGCTGGCTGTGAAACTGTGTCACCGCCGCGAAAGTGGCAATGAATCCGCCCCGTAATGCTCGCGAGTTTTATGACGTTAATCGAACATTTCTGCTAAGTTACGCCAGTCGGGAAACGACTAGTCGGCACGTAGCCGGGGTTTCTTGAACGTGTTCGAGCCCCTCGCCAAACAAGATATTAAGAATTTCTTCAGCATTATTTCTGTATAAAATTCGCATTTCTGCGCAGCAACACGGCGATGTTTTCCAAAATCATATTTTGATAACGAGCTTATTTATTTTCTCTCAAGAACTTTACAGGGAGTAGCTTTATTATACCACACTTGCGCTTCGCATAGCTAAAATATAGGTCAAGGCGCCAACATATGGATATCGATGAACATACTCATGACCCGATTCTTTTCTGATTCGGATATGAATCCTATAGACTACGGTCACACTTAAGTGTTTCGGTTGATGACTCGCTTGCTGTCTGTCTGGAAACAACAGAGACTGATTTAACAGTTTATAACTTTGTTTTATATCACAAATTGTATTTATTTTATTATTATCTGTTATTGTTTATCGTTTTTAATTTATTATGTTTCATCGTTTTTGACTCTATACTATGTGTAATTGTTCCTTCTAATTATTGTTTTTTTATTTATTTTTTATTATTATTATATTTTCTACCTTTAATATTTTCTCGTATAAACAGTAACTAACCGTTCCTTAAATTAAAATATTTAAGTACCTAACTCAATTTCAGCAAGAACTTCATAATTATATCAAAGAAATTATTCAAATTGACTAAGGAACAAATACACAAAGATTCGAAAAATTACGAAAATTTGACATTTGATATATATTTTTATAACACCTGATGATGTCAACATTGGTTGATGAAACAGCTGTCGTAAAGTAAAATAAATACAATTTGTGATATAAAACAAAGTTTTTGAATTAACAGTTATAAAATGTTAAAATATCATAGTGTTTCGGCCAAAACAATGGACTATTTGATTTGACAGTGTTTTTAACTTATTTTATTTGAAATTGTCACTTATTGATTTTTTTATATATTTATTTTATGAATAATCCTTTAAAGTAAAGGGCACTTATGATTAGCGATCCTAATATGAATGGTCCAAAATTTATTAACTCACTTTTATTTACAAATTGAATATTTAGTTTTTATACAACAACAACAAAAAACCATCACGCTGTTTCTCCGCAGCGGTAGGCAGAGAGAATGGACCGCCACACTACTCTATCTTGGCGCACCTCTCTAGTTTCAACACATTCATACAGCGAGTCATACACGCATGTGGATTCTACTGACTTCTAACATAACCAACCCTTAAAATTTGATTAATTTGGTCATTATACTATTGTTTTTCTGCATAATACCGATGCATTTATATATTGTATTCATTATAACAATAGGACTGAGAACCTTCTTAGAGTAACAAAAATGCCAACCCTACTTTCCATCGCAGGCAAAACTCTCAGAGATCGGATTAGTAATGAAACGATAAGGTCTGTCTGTGGTGTTGAGGATATAGTGAACTAATCATCGATAACACACCTATTGATCAAGTCATGCGATTCACTTACCTAGGCATAGAGATCGGTAGCTACAGTGACCCATTTGACGAGGTGCGAGCACAAACCAACAAAGCGACAGCCGTTGCAGGCTGCTTGCGCGACACCAAATGGAGTAACAGATACATGCTAACCGAAAGTAAAGTCAAGATATACAAGGCATGCGTTTACCCCATTATGACGTATGGAACAGAGGTCAGAGCCGATACCAATAGAACTAAGAACCTTCTTAGAGTAGCAGAAATGCGAACCCTACGCTCCATCGCAGGCAAAACCCTCAGAGATCGGATTAGAAATGAAATGATAATGTCTATCTGTAGTGTTGAGGACATAGTAAGATGGGAAAGAAGCAGAATGCACTTTTGGAGAGACCACGTGGACTGCATGGAGAATAAAAGAAATGCAAAAGTTGTTAAAGATGAAAACCCAAACCCAGCAAGAGATTACTAGAAAGATCGCCAAAAAGATGGAGAGATGGCTGTACATCATCATCCTAGGACAGCCCACCGTCATAAACAGGTCATACGACTTAATAATAGTAAACACGATTGTTTAGTGGTTTTACTTTGATTTAATTTATATTTAAAAAAAACTAAACTGTTATCCGGAGGTATTTTTAATCCCGGAATACTGAGAGAGCTAAATCTGTACGTTCCTCATAGTTATAGTAGAGCAAGGGGTAAATATTATTTTATGCCCCAAATTTCCGCACAGAGGCCCTTCGAAGTTCTCCTGTATTGAAAGCGATTCGTCTCTTAAATGAGTTTGCAAAAGAGATAGACCTCTTTGGATGCAATTATGGCAAATTCGTAAATACCCTTATGATAAAGGTAGCAAGAAAATAACTAGCTTTCCTATTCATAAGGTTCTATTTATATTTCCTTTGATATTTTTTTTTTCACCCTTTACATCGATTTGGCTTGCGCTGTAATGATGTAAGGAGATTTTCAACAAAATAATAATAATAAATTATATAAATTGTGACAAATTAGTTTCGCCTTGCAAGGGCATTCTCAGAAATTTGAGTATGCCCTCGCAAGGCGAAACAAATTTGTCACAATTTATATAATTTATATAAATTAAATCCAAGTAAAACCACAAAACAATTGTGTTTACTACTTTTAAATTGATGTGGAGTTTTACAAAACTAATACCTATACCGTCAATAGGTCATACGACCTCAACTAAAAGGCAGAAGAAGAAGATTATAACAATATGCTATAGGAATATAAAATGATATAACAAAAATATCACCAATCTGACACTCTTACTTCGTGCGACGATTGCAGATTCTATTCCATTGTGTGTACGTACTTTACGAAGTAAATCTTTTAAGTACTTCACGAGAAAATTCAATCGTCCTGTTGGAATTTCCATTGAGTCGTTTTGACGAATTTGAATTTCGGCATTTCACGACCTTCAAAATTTGTGGACTTAACGTTAATGCCGAAAGTGAGATGAAGACACATTATGTAGGGGTCTCCTTGTGGGAGGGAGAGAGACAAAACGAAAGGGTGTCTTATCAGCTGTAATATTGAAATGGCCCAGAAACCAGCAGATGGTAGAGCGAAGGGGGAGCGTGTTCAAATAAAACGTTGACACCGAAGATTTATTAATTTTAACAAAAAAATATATTTTAAACCAAAAAGTGCTTTGAACAAATATCTATTTATTACACCTATAATAAAATTAGTAAATAGTACATTATTTTAGCCAAAACACTACGATACTTTAACATTATAAATTGTTAAATTATAAATATTTATTATTGTTACACCTGATGACGTCAACATAGGTTGATGAAACAGCTGTCGCGAAAAATAAAAATAAAATAATTTAACGGTTTATAAAATTAGTTAATATTGAAATTTGAATAAATATAATTATACATTGTATTACGCAACACTTTTTATTTTCACTGAACTCAGACACGTTTGTTTTAAAATTTTGCATATTATTAATAAAAACCTAACTTTAATTTTTTTTTAATTTAAGACATTAATAACCAATTAAAATTAAATTAATTTCCCATGATCGATATGTTCCCGTTACATCGCCCCTCTTCCCAATTCTAATTATACCCCTTTTACTCGATATGTTCCCCTTACATCTCCCCTCTCCTCAATAAAGAAGAAGAAGAATAAAGAAGAAAAATATTGAAATTAGTTACAATGATAGAAATTTATTAAAATTACCGTGTATAAGACAATCACCTGAACAGTGGTGATCTTTAGGTGTGAGGCGTAGACTATAACAGTGAAATCCGCATAACGTCTGGATACTTTTAAGAGAAGGGTGCTGCGCAAAATCCTGGGCCCTTTGAATGATGGTGATGGTTGCAGAGTACGGCATAATGACGAGCTGTACAATATTTAAAAAGCTCCCAGTCTCTCCACACAGATCAGACTGAATGACTGAGATGATCTGGTCACGTGCAAAGGATACCGTCATCGTGAACCCCAAAACGGATGCTGAAGTGGCACCCTGATGGTAGAAAACCAATTGAACGACCAAGGCTACGATGTAAGGATAAAGTTGAGAGAGATGGGGCGAAATTGTCATAAGTGTCAGTTTAGAGTATCGAAGCGGAGTACAGGAGGAGTTGAAGGCGACTTATAATTGAGGTTAAGGCTCTATATAGGCTGTAGGGCCATAGATGAAGAGAAGAAGAAGATGAAATAAGTATTTTACTTGATTTTGATTTAATTATCTGTATTTTAAATACTGCACCCATTAAAGAATATGCTCCTCATACTCATGATAAATGTAAAAACTTAGTAACTAACCATCACGTCATTTCTCCGGAAGGGTAGGCAGAGATAATAGACCGTCATACTGCTCTGTCTTGACATACCTATAGAGCCAGAGCTTCCTCTTAATTCATATATTCTAACATGCACGCTCCTCAATATTTCCGACATTGAATGTGGCCGCCTTTAAGTATTTGATTTATTTGGTCGTGTCATGCTTTCTTTGGTCTTCCACTGTTTTCATTTTTCCTTCTTCAAAAAAACAGAATTTTACACTGTTTTTTTTTTACTTTTTACTTTTTACTTTTTTTTTACATGTTTTGAAGATTCGCATCTCTTTACCTTCATCCCCGGAGAAAAATATAAACTTTAAAAAAAACGGTGGATTCGTGGAACATAAATTAAATAGACAAATGTGCCCCATCTAAAAATAACATTTTGTATTAAATTATTTTTATTTTGTTATTTTATTTTATATCATTGTATTTTATATTATTTGTTTTAGATTTATTTTGTGGATGTTGAAAGATCGAAGTGTGCGCGGGAGATGCCTATTGGTGGCGATGAGGTTCGCAACCCATCACACCGCGTATCCCTTGGGGCGAAAAGAGAAGGATGGAGTGCCGCATCGGTTAAAGTGTGACAGTCCATTCTTTCTGCCTACCCTTTCGGGGAGACGGCGTGATGGTTCGTTAGTTAGTTAGTTTTCAAAATGTGTTGAGAAAAATACACTCAAAGGTGGAAAAAACAGTAATTGATTTCTTAAAAAAATCGTTTTTATGAAATTTCACAGTGTTAATGCTTTAAGTTGATAAAAAAAATATGTCATCACCGTTCAAAATTATGGTTTGAAATAAATCAATTTTAAAAAGTTCCTAAAAGTTCAAAGACACCGACCCAAAAAAAGAAAGTAGGGTAAAAGACGGAGAAGTGACGCTGAAGTGGTGAAGTGGGCCACGCAGTCTAGATTGTGGGGGGGAGGTGATGCGAAGGGTGGAGGGGGAGATAATGGACGCAGTCAGTCAAGATTAGCTCAGATAAAGATGCGGCGGTGACACGAGAGAAATATCACCCGGCTCTAGATTATCCGAGAGATGCGAACTCTTTTGCAAGTTTTGTCGTTTATGACTTCCGATTAAGGAGCGCTGCAAAATTGATTTGAAACTCGATTTAGGTCATTTTAATAAAAAAAATTACACTGTATGTTGATAGTATAGTAGTATTTTTATATTTTCAAACAAAACAACCATACGAGAATATGGTACATACGAGAATACGTATATGGGAATAACCATGAAATCGAAAAACATCGCTGTTTATAGCATAATATATTTTTTAAATATCAACTGAACTGTTCTCCGTTTAACTAACTAACTTATCATTACTCCGTCTCTCCGAAAGGGTAGGCAGAAAGAATGGACAGCCACACTTTTCTATTATTTTATTCTAGCATGAGCCAATAAAGTTAATTACGATTGAATCTACGCACACATGATGGCGATTTTTTTAAATATATAATACTAAGAACAATACGTCATCTTGAAATATGCAAAATCATTTGTAAGCAATTTGTAAGAATATGTTTTTCTTAGTAACACTTTATTTCGTCCAACATTAAATAACTTATTTTTGATTTATATAATATCATTTAGTATCCCCTAACTATGTAATCATCGTTATACAATTTCTCAACGAGTTCCAAGAAACACTTTCCAATATTTCTGGACCTACCCAAATAATTCTCTGTTTAAAATGTATAAAATCAGATCAATTTTCGTTAATTACCGAATTCTGCTCCATTTACTAGTGTATATAAACTGCAACGAGTTGAAGTTTCGTCACATTTGATAATGCCTAAGAAGGGCAAAACATGTCATTTCCGTTAAATATGTAATAATTAAACTTCTAGAAAACTGACGTTTTCATTCGTATTATTTATTTAATATGGAGTTTTACATCATTGTTCAAGAAACAATTAATTACTGAGATCGAGTTAACTAACTAACCATCTTACAATCAATGGGTAGTCAGAAATCGTGGATCCCTACTTTGTTCTGCCCTGGAATACTTATGTTGCTTCCTCTACATTGATACATCGTGTCATGCACGCACATCGATTTTTCCGACTCCTTAGGTGACCGACATTTAATATTTAAAATAATAATCTCTCCGTTAAAATTAATAACGAGGCAAAATGGCTTCGAAGAGATGGACATCTAATTACCCATTTCTTTAGATTAATTAGGGGATACTTCGAGAACTCGGCCGTACTGGAGGGTGTTCGGCTTTTTGTCCCCGATAGATATCTCCGACAACGACAGCACAGATTGTTTTACCTACCGGCCGCCAGAACCAATCTGCCTCTGGTGACACCGGTAGGAGGAGCAATTAGTTTGCTGAACGCGGTCTCATCGGGGATCGACGTCTTTCATGTTAGTGAAAGTACGTTCAGAAAGCAAATACTCCTGCATATATTCTGGAGAGTATCCTGTCTTCCTAATGTTGAACCATCTCTCATGCGTTTCTGGTAGTATACTATACACAATATATTATTTTACCTGTTCTCAATAGATGCCTTAAAAATAAATTTTGTAATGTCTGTTGATGAAATAAACTGATTTGATTTGATAAATTTAAGATATGATCAACTGAAAACTGCATTATACCATTTGGTATATTCCAAGTGCGCCCTTGGGATAATTTATTTTATGAAGGGGTGCAGTTATAAAAAAAAAATCACATTAATAAATAAAGAAGTAATGCTAGCTCTTATGAGTACGTAGGATCTGAAAACATGTAGCGCATATTGCCTATGTACGGGAGAAAAAGTAAATAGCGTGTTTTCGATTGACAAATCATCTACATTGTCACAATCTTGCGGATTGGTCGACAAACAATTTCGGTTGGCAAAACAGCTATCGTGACACTCAAGCGAGTAATAAAAATTGTGATATCATAACAGTGTTATACATTCTAACTAATTTAAATAGTCGTTTCACAATTTTTATGTTTTTATTTTTCGCGACAACTGTTTCGTCAACCTATGTCGGCATCATCAATTTACGATCTGTTAAATTTTTATTTTTTAAATAACGATTAGTCACAATTTATAGAGCCAAATAAACTAACCTGTCTTTTCATTAACTGTTATCAGGTACGTCACTCAACTCACACGATTTATGAATGTTGAGGAAGCGAGAGAAGTATGCTAGGAAAGAACAGTGTGGCGGTCCATTCTTTCTGCCTACCTTTTTGGAGATACCGCGTGATGGTTAGATACTTCGTTAGTTAATATAGGCATAATTAAGTAATTTGATCATTTTATAAAACGTATGAATATACTAAGGAAATACTTTGTGGATTAAACAAAGTTATTTTCAATTCCCTAAGTATATCTCTATAGAATTCCACAGTGTTAATGCCTTAGCGTTCAATAAAATGTATGAATGTTGAAGATGCGAGAGAAGTAGGTCAGAAAATAACAGTGTGTCAGTCCATTATTTATGCTAACCGCTTAATGGTTAATTACTTAGTTTGTTAACATAGGCATATTTAAGTAATTATTTCATTTAATCTTATTCTTCTTCTTCTTCACTTTTGGGAGACTCAGAAGTCTGTTATTTCAGGCGGGTCCTCTTGAGACGCTGAACTCCAGCTTTCTCTCCACCGTTTCGGCGGGGGTCTTCCTGGTCGGCGTTATCCGTTTGGCGTTCCATGGAGAGCTATGTGTGGTATCCTATATTTGAGCTCATCCTTTCTACGTATTAATACCAGTATCACCGTCTTTGATTTCCCCATCTGACCACGTCTTCGACCTCGCAGATTTCTCGGATTGCTGTATACCTAACTCGATCACGTAGGGTCTTGCCAGCTATAGCGCGGAGTGTTTTCATCTCGGTTGTCCTGAGCATGCTCTTTGTCTTGGACAGTGTCTGCCCACGATTCAATGCCAAATGTGAGGATTGGTCGCACACATGTCTTATAGATGCGTACCTTGCTGTCAGTCCTCGTGTCCTTGTTTCTCCATATGACATATTTCAAGCAGCCTGCAACCGCTGCAGCCTAATCCACCTGTGACCTTACTTCTCTGGGGAGGTCATTATTCAATTAATTTAATCACTTTATAAAATGTATGAATGTTGAGGAGGCTAGAGAAGTATGTCAAGAAATAACATTGTGTTGGTCCATTATTTCTGCCTACCACTTTCGTTTGTTAATTTAATTTAAGTGATTTTATAAGCACATGATTAAAGAGGCTATAATTTCATATAGTATTATATTTCTAAATTATATACAAGCCAATACAAAAACCACAGCTGACGTTTTACCTGCACGCAGCGACCTCTTCTCTATGCCCCGACCCGCTCCGCTCCTGTGGCAGCGGTTAGTTATTCAGGGCCGGCTGCGGTAATTAGCCGTGATCTAATCCCGCGCCGTGTGACGTCACGCGCCAGCAGTGGATTAACCACGTCTCACTAAAGCTAACTATTTCTGCGCTGAATACATTATTGTCACTTCTGCACGTAATAATTTCGCTTACCATATCTGTGAATCAATTCGATTAAATAAAATAAATTGAACATTTACGTATTATTTCGTATAAAACACCTAATTGTAGTGTGGTGTTAATAAATTTCATTTGTTTTTTCGACTGGTTTCACTGACAACACACGCACGTCGATTTCTCTGACTCCTCACGTAGCCGACATTCAATATTGGATTTATTTGATCGTGCCACGTTTTCATCGGACTTATTTTATTACTAGTTTCGTTTACATCGTTAACATATACTTTCTTTACTATTTTTTCATCATTAATTCTTTCCACGTGTCCAAGCTATCTTAATGATCCTTTCGTTATTTTGTTCACAACAGTTTCATTCGCGCTTCATTCACTTCTTATATTTTTATTCGGCACTATCATACACATATCGCACGTTGAAAACAAAAGTGACACTATACAAAAATCTCAATTTTTCAGTACGGTCATTTAAAGTTTTTGTGAGGTCAATAACTTGACTGTGAGTAGAAATATATCTAATGTTGTTGTTTTATATATTAGTTTAGATATTATTCTATCAGAATCTCGTTGATTTTAATTAGGTTAATAAGCAGGCAAAACATTAAATGACCGTACTGAAAAATTGAGATTTTTGTGTAGTGTCACTTTTGTTTTCAACGTGCGACATATTCTACACATTCGTCTAAGAGATCTCATTTCTACTGCATCTATAAAATTTTACTCTTATTCTGGCAAAATAAGGATGAAAGTAGTATAGACAAAGTTAATGAAAAATGTCTCTTAATATTTAGTTTAATTTTTGGAGTATATATATTTCTCTCTCTCTCTCTGAGTGTGCCATGTCAGGTTCCTCCGACGTCAGCTATCACCCTGGTGTAGGCCTCTCTATCCTGTGTCAGACGGAACAACTCCCTCATCCCCCGAACTCCGGTCCATTCCTTGATAATCTCGAGCCAGGACGTCTGGGGTCTTCCCACACCGCACCTACACTCGATCTTCCCTTTTAAGATGAGGTGCAGCCGATCGTATTTATAGAAAGCGAGAAATATGCCATCTTTCTAGACTTTCAGACAATAATTATCTTCCTACTCTGGCTCTATGTAGCACCTCATTGTTGGTGACCATATCAGTCCATGAGATGCGCAACATTCTGCGATGGAGCCACATTTCATGTACATGAGAAATCATATTACCACTAAGGCTTTCCCTACATGTATGTGTGTAAAAAACTAACTTACTTACTAACCATCACGCTATTTCCCCGGAGAGGTAGGCAGAGAGGATGGATCGTGACATTGTTATATTTTGACATAACTCTGTATGTGTGTGCTTATATAAAATTTACGTAAATAACAAAAATTGTTTTCCCAAAAAGTGCAAACTATTTATTTACTTAAGGATTAATTGTATCTCAATAGAGACGAAGATGCAAATTGGAAACAGAATATGGTGGTCGAGGCGTTTACAGGACTTATGACCTCTCATTGGTTGGGTTAAGCGCACGCTTTATGCAATTCAACATTCCCCATTCCACCCTTCTTACGACCACCACGTCTGACAAATTTTTGGAAGATGTATATATGCTACAATATTAGACCACACCTTACATTTTTTAGTTCAATCTACACTAGCGCCATCTATTAAAATTGGATTAAGCATTAAGCAGAAGATCTTTATTGACGTAATGTGAAGAAGGGCGGAATGGGGAATGTTGTATTACATAAAGCGTGCGCTTAACCCAATCAATGACAGGTCATAAGTCCTGTAAACGCCTCGACCACCATATTATGTTTCCAATTTGCATCTTCGTCTCTTTTGAGATACAATTAATCCTTAAAAAATGATAACCCGCAATGGGTAAAATCCAGTATTCGTCTACAAGTATTTGTATACATTCAAAATGTTATTTATTTACTACTATTCAATATGGGGTAAAGTAAAAATACCGGTTACTTTCATTCGTGCAGAGATTAAATTGACTTCCAGTACAAATACCACTCAGCAAACAACATTAACGGACATGACAATGCATTGGAAACAGACCGAACAAAACTGCACAGATTTTATTGACAGATATTCGATATTCCCGCCATCGTTGTGCCGTTGTCTATGGTGTATACCTGTCGTTTGATTGGTCCAAAACAATTGATTGCGTTTGCCGATGGCTTGGACCATTGTGGGGGGCCAACTTTGTAATGGGATACGAAATTGGTAGTAGGGGTCGGATTATTCTAACGTTTTAGGGTCGCTTCTACAAAATAATTACTCTTATCAGTAATATCAACTGTCGATCAATACATTCCAATTTTGAATTCCGGTCGCAATAAATGCTTTAATTATGGATTCAAATTATTACTACATTATAGGTTAGTGATTATTCTACCAAATATTAGGTCCTTACATATGAAATTGGCGTTTTGTATGGGAGGAAAATAAAGTTGATTTTTTTTAAATATAATATATTTATTTAATCAAAGTATGTACCATTGCTATCTATGCACTTTTGCCATCTCATAGGTAGTTCATCGATCCCTTTACTAAAAAACCATTCGGACGGGAATCAATAAAATCTTTGAAGTCGGTTTGGACTGCCCCATCGGAGTTGAATTTTTTCCCTTGCAAGAAGTTATCCAAATTTCGAAAAAAATAGTAATCTGTTGGGGCAAGGTCCGGAGAGTACGGTGGATGTCTTAGACATTCCAATTGAAGCTCTTCTAATTTAGTAGCCGTCTGTTGTGCAGTGTGTGGTCTAGCGTCATCATGAAGCAGCAGTGGCCTAGAGCGATTAACCAGCCTCGGTTGTTTAGCAGCTAGCTTTTCCATCATGGTTTGCAGTTGCTGACAATAGACATCTGACGTAATCGTCTGGCCAGATTTAAGAATGCTGTAGTGAACGACACCAGCACTAGTCCACCAAACGCTCACAAGTAACTTTTTTGGAGTCAATTTTCGCTTGGGGCATGGTTTGGCTGGTTCGGCTGGGTTCAGCCATTGCGATGAGCGCTTCCGATTATCATACAGGATCCACTTTTCATCACAGGTAATGATTCGATTCAAAATCCCTTCATTATTGTGCCGGTTGAGTAATGCAACGCAACAGTCAACGCGCGTTCGTTGATTTGCTTCACTCAATTCGTGAGGTACCCACCTTTCAAGCTTTTTCACCTTCCCAATTTACTTCAAGTCGATTTAAACAGTTTTATCACTAACACCGCAGCCTGCAGCTAACTCGGACGTGGTTTGCGATGGATCCGCTCCCACAATAGCCTTCAATTCTTTATTATCAACTTTGGTCTCCGGCCGTCCACGGGGCTTGTTCTGCAGGTCGAAATTTCCAGAACGAAAACGTTGGAACCAAAAACGCACTGTTTTTACCATTCTTTCTTCATTTTTTCTTTCCGAATGTCCAAACCATCTTAATAATCAAATCTATTTAACCAAATATTATAGGTATTATATAATAGTATAATTATTATAGCTATTATAGCAAATATTGTATTATTATAGAAAATATTATAGGTATTATATAATTATATAACCAAATATTACAGGTAGGTTTTATTATAATAGTTAGTGATTATTCTACCAAATATTATAGGCAGGTATTATTGGTAAGTGATTATTGAAAAAAAAAATTGATAGGTATTATGTGTATGTCATTATTCTACCAAATGTTAGTTAACACTGTATAATTTCATTATATTTCTTTTGTATAAAAAAATTCTATTTTTTTTCTTATTTTTTGCATCACGTCGTGTTGTGGATTAAGAGTTGAATGCAATGCGAATAAAAGTGTTGTGGACAAAATAACGATAGAATCATTAAGATGGTTTGGACACATCGCACGCTTAATTGAAAAACTGACCGATTATGGTCATAATTGAGTTAACATTATCGATTTGTACGTGTTTTTCGACTGTTTTTTGTTAAAACACCGACACACGTCAGATTGAGCAAAACTTGCTTTTTTGAGTTAAGCCAGTGTTCTATTAAACGTGCGACATGGAAAGAATGAATGAAAAAAGAATGGTGAAAATATGTATGTTAACGATGTCAATGAATCTAGAAATATAGGAAGATCGAGGAAAACGTGGCATGATTAAATAAATCAAATATTAAATGTCAGCCACGTGAAGAGTCAAAGAAATCGAGGAGCGTGAGCGCGTGAATGACATGTTGAGGAAGCGAGAGAAGTATGTCATGATAAAAAAGTGTGGCAGTCAACTTTTTTTCTGTCAACTCCTTCGAGGATACGGCGTGCTGGTTAGTTTTTTATTTTGTTAGTTAAGTTTGCAGATTAAAGTTAAAACTTTATTTATTTAATAAAGCTAAAATATCAGCGTCTCGCTATTAAAGTTGGACGAGAAATTGTAAAATATGACCACCACGTTGAAAATTTTATTTAATGGACGTATGCGGTGATTGGCCATCAATTTCCATTGTCCCGTTTTATGGGTACCTGCCCCAATAATGTTATTCGGTCTGCCGTCGGTACTGCAGATATCTGTAATGAACTTACCAACCGATTCGTCTGCCTATACAAGCTACACAATAAAAATGCAAATAACCGTTTTGCGGATACGAACCTAATTTCAGTGAATATTTTTTTAGTAAAGAATCGCCCCGAAAAAATCATATTATGGGTGAAATCCAGTATTTGTCTACAAGAATTTGTATACATTCAAAATGTTGTTGTATAAATAAAACTGGTACATGCAGGCATAAAATTGGAGAGACATCTCCAGGCGAAATCTAGTACTGTATGATTTGCAGAGACTTTCAGAGTACATTAATAAAGGTTTTCTGCTTATTTCTTTATATTCTTAATAGATGACGCTAGTGTAGAGTGAACTTAAAAATGTAAAGATAGGCGTGGAAATCTACCATATATACAAGTTCCAAAAATTTGTCATACGTGGTGGTCATAAGGCGGAATGGGGAATGTTGTTAAACATAAAGCGATCGCTCAACCCAACCAATGACAGGTTATAAGTCTTGTAAGCGCCTCGGCCACCACCGTCTGTTCCCAGAAAACAATTTACATCTTCGTCTCTATTGAGATACAATTAATCCTTATAAAATTAAAATAATTTATCCGCAATGGGTGAAATCCAGTATTTGTCTACAAGAATTTGTATACATTCAAAATGTTGTTGTAAAATCAAATCAATAAAATAATAATACAATTTTAGTAATTTGTATTAACACCATTTTATTTGGAAACACTAACCGGTTTCGCTCCCGCCAAAGCTTCGTCAGGATTAGAGAATAAACTGTTTATTCTCTCGCCCTAACGAAGCTTCGGCGGGAGCGAAACCGGTTGGTGTTACCGAATAAAGTGGTGTTAATACAAATTACTAAAAGTGTATTATTTTATTTAATAATGTCACGCAACAAATAAAGTGCTTCATACGAAAGTTTTCAAATCAAATCAGTTTATTACATCAAAAGACATTACAAACAGCAATAATGTTTAAGGCGTCTACTAAGTACAAGTAAAATATTATTATATATACATTCAATATTTCACACCAGGAACGCATTAGAGATGGTTTGACATTAGGAAGATAAGATGCTTTCTAAAGTCGATAATCTTTGTACGTACTTTCATCAATATGAAAGACGTCGATCTCCGAGGAGACCGCGTTCAGCAGACTTATTGCTCTTACCACCGGTGTCAGCAGAGGTAGATTGGTTCTTGCGGCCGGTAGGTAAAACAATCTGTGCTTTTAATATTTTTTATCATATCTCGTACATACACACGCAGCGTTCCATGGAAAGACATATGCTCGGCGTCAGTCTCCGAGATAAAATCAGAAATGAGGAGATTAGATGCCGAACAAAAATAACGGACATCATGGAACGACTAGCGAGACTAAAGTGGCAATGGGCGGATCATGTGGCGAGACAGAGTGAGAATAGATGGACACAAAAAATAATAATGTGGAAACCATGGGAGAATAGGAGAAACGTCGGCAGGCCGCAAAAAAGGTGGGCCGATGACATTGCTGCCGTGGGGAGGAAAATGTGGCTACGGCTGGCAGGAGATAGAGACGAGTGGAAGGGAAAGGAAGAGGCCTATGTCCAGCAGTGGACCGATAAAGGCTGACGAAGAAGAAGAAGTACATATATGGTATAAACTTTATTAAAAGGTTATTGTGAACGGATGTGTGTACATTTTAGAAATATATCTGCTGAAGCAAAGATGGTAGTGCACAGTGGAGTTCTAGTGCCATCCCTTATATAATGAAAGTAAAGCTTAGAGTTGGCAAGTGAATGATACAAGTAGGATTAATGCTGTAGAAATGAGAAACGTTGTATGATAGATAACCGAACGATGAAATAAGAAAGAAATGTAAGGCAAATGACTACTTCATGGATAAAATTAAAAAAGGATCCCTGAGATGGTTTGGTCATATGGAACAAATGGATGAGAGTAGAATGGTTAAAAAGTTGTAAACAAGCAGCGTGAGTGGAAAAAGAAGCCGAGGACGACCGAGGAAAACATGGCATGACCAAATTAATCAATTACTAAAAGGCGGTCACATTCGATGTCGGAATAATCGACGTGCGTGCATGGTACGATGTATGAATGTAGAGGAAGGCCAAGAGGTATGCCAGGACGGAGCATTGTGGTGATCCATCCTCTCTGCCTACCCCTCCGGGGAAATGGCGTGATGGTTAGTTATTAACCCCCACCGGGGGACGACATCGCATGCCTTGATAATCTTTGGTATAAATGTTAAAGATCTTCTCATCATTAAAATGTGGAAACATAATGTCCATGTGATGTACAGTAATCATCGTATTTGATACAAAACCAAACTGTGCGGTAAAAGTTAACTGTTAAACTGTTAGTATTCTGATTTTATATTTAGTGTCTTTTGTAATCCTGACGAAGCTCCGGCGGGAGCGAAACCGGTAGGTTGTTAAAAAATTAAGTGGTAAATTATAAAATAAAAAATTAATTAAAATTTTATTTAATAAAAATATTTGTTGGCATTCGAATTACCAACGCAATAAGACAAGCAGAACTGAACCAAATGGAATGAATTTACATATTTCCCTATCAAAATTGCTTATATAAAATAAAATAAGCATGATACACCGTCATTCGATTAAAAGAACGTTTTATAACCCACTCTCTATTCAACTTTTCGATTCAGTATGGGGAGACCAAACAACGCGTTTTAAAAAAACAATCATACATTTTTCAATTAACCTCCTTATTTGTAGCCTTTTCATGCTGTCATGATGTAGAGTGAAAGTAAATGTGACAACCTTCGTGGCCGAGTGGTTATTGCATTGACTGCCACCCCGAAGGTTCCGGGTTCGATTCCCGGCGAGGGCAGTGTGATTGTCACAGTGTCTTTGGTCTGGTGTAGAATTCACGTGACAATAAAATGGCGATAGATTAGCTACATATCACATGTCACGAGAATCACTATGATAGCTATAATACCCTTTACATCGATTTGGCTCATGCTGTCATGATGTAAAGAGTGATTCAACAAAATAATAATAATAATAATAATAATAAAGAGCGATTCAACAAAATAATCATAACAGCAAATCTGTCACCATATTATTGTCACGTGAATTATATAACAGACCAAATACAGTATTCACTCACACTGCTATTGCCGGTAATCGGACCCGAGACCTTCGGTGTGTCAGTCACAGCACTTGCCACTCGGCCACGAAGGTCGTTGACATATTGGGCCTCTAACTCTATGTAATAGGTTTCTGTTCTGTGCTTTATTTTTATTTTGTATGCACATATAGACTACAATTATTATTTTATCTGTGTTAGATTATCATGAAGCCCGTCCAATGAAGAATCAAGTAAATTAATTTATAATCAATACGAATGAAAACGTCCGTTTTCTAAAAGTTTTATAATATTTTTTGGGAAGACATGTTTCACCTTGATACGTTATTATTAACTAACTAACTAACTAACCATCACGCCATTTCCCCGGAGGGGTAGGCAGAGAGAATGGATCGCCACACTGGCCTGTCCTGGCATACCTCTCGAGCTTCCTCTACATCCATACATCGTACCATGCACGCACGTCGATTGTTCCGACTTCGAATGTGGTCGCCTAATACGTTATTATTAAATGTGCCTTAACAAGGAAAATCATAAAGTCCATAAAATATAATAAAACTTCTTCTATGTTCGCCATAACTTTGTGTTGTAGATATTTAATGTTTCTTTTTTTGTTTACTTTGTACACAACACTCACATTTATTTGAAAATAAAAATCAAACATGTTTCGGACTAACCAGTCTTTCATCAGTGATATTATATAAGTATTTAAAATACTATAAAATTGTTTACAAATATGATGAGTTTTGACAAATAATGTTATAAACATTTTTATAATATTTTAAATATGTATATAATATCACTGATGAAGGGCTGGTTAGTCCGAAACATGTTTGATATTTACTTTTTATTTTTTTAAATGTGCGCCATGGAAAGATCCATACTTGGAATAACCTTGAGGGACAGATTTAGAAACGAATTTATTCGACAACAAACCAAGGTGACTGAGGTGGCTCTACGGATAGGCGGGCTGAAGTGGCGGTGGGCTGGCCATATCTGTCGGAGAACCGACAGCCGATGGGGAAGACGGGATCTGGAGTGGAGACCGTGTGCAGGATTCCGTAGAGTTGGACGTCCCCTTGCCCGCTGGACCGACGATCTGAAGAGGATTGCTGGACATGGATGGATGGGAGCGGCAATGGATAGTGTGTAAAAAAAGAAACATTATAATAAAACGAAGCATTTTAATAGATGACGCTGACTTAAATATGTAAAGATAGGCGTGGAATCCTACCATATATACAATTTCCAAAAATTTGTCAGACGTGGTGGTCATAAGAAAAAAAAGACGGAATAGGGAATATTGTTAAACATAAAGCGATCGCTCAACCCAACCAATGACAGGTCATAAGTCCTGTGAGCGCCTCGGCCACTACACTCTGTTCCCAGAAAACAATTTACATCTTCGTCTCTATTGAGATACAATTAATCCTTATAAAATAAAAATAATTTATTCGCAATGGGTGAAATCCAGTATTTGTCTACAAGTATTTATAAACATTCAAAATGTTGTATTATAATAAAACTTCCAGATAACAGACGTTTTCATTCGTATTATTTTTTTCATATTGGAGATTTACATCATTGTTAACAAACTAATAATTGATTTTTTTTTATTTCCACATCAGGTCGTAAAATAATGCGTTATGGTCACCCTGAACAGGGGCGCACTCGGAAATAAAACATCACAAAACGTCGGTAGGCGCCAGTTCAATCTGACGCGAACGTGAAAAAGATCCCGCCAAATTTTATTACCTCGTAAAATGCACTATACCTGTATCATCTCGTTCGATTTTTTACTCGCGAGAGTAGGACAATACTACTTTTATGTGTGCACTTTATACGAGTTAGGGTCTGAATTACCGGAGGAAGGAAAAATAGATGAAAAGGATATTGCCGTTTATTTGTATTTCAAAGAAGATAAATATTTTACCGCCTTTTGATAACCAAATAACACTTTAAGGAAAAAAATACGAAAGTTGTATTTATGAATACGTTTTTATTGAGCTTTTTCTCGTTTAAATGAGTAAAAGAAAAGATACGGAACATATATGTTTATGCTTAAACGCTTTTATACGATTTAAATAAATAAAAAACCGAAACGAATCATTTAAACATAAATTAATAATTTAAAAATATAATTTATTATCAATATAAAATTCTATGAAATGCCGCGACAGCTATTTCGCCTACCAATGTAAGCGTCATCAGGTGTTACAATCAACAGTGTGACATATTTTTTGTGAATTAAAGCACTGTTCCATTGTGAATTAAAGCACTGTTCCTGTTTTATTACATAAAATTCTCCCGATAATGATTATATAGATTAATAAACTAACTAACTAACCAACCATCACGCCGTCTCCCCGAAGGGGTAGGCAGAAAGAATGGACTGCCACACTTCTTTCTTGACATATTTCTCTCGATTCCTCAACATTCATACATCGTGTCATGCACGCGCATCGATTTCTCTGACTCCTCATATGGCCGACATTCAATATTTGATTTATTTGATCGTGCCACGTTTATCTCGGTCTTCCTCTATTTCTGTTTCCATTTACATCGTTAACATATAAATTTTTTACCATTATTTCTTCATTCATTCTTTCCATATGTCCAAACCATCTTAACGATCCTTTCATTATTTTGTTCGTAACAGAATCATTTGCATTACTATGATTACTTCTTTTTCTTTCTTTGTCCTCTCAGGTCTCCCTTACGTTGACTATCACCGTTTTTCATAGTGATGACCTGGGGAAAAATATCCAGAGTGGTATCCCCTTGCCTTCTCTACTATGATTACTATTTTTGCCTATTTATTATGAGAATAGTAATTATTATGTTTTAATTAATCATTTCTATTTCATGTGCTAGTTACCATATTTTAATTCTAAATGTTTAACACATGATAATACAACATTTTAATTAACGATCAAATCACAATAAACACGTCCGATGTGAATGTTCGTTTGTTGTGCGCATGCGTTTGTCAGTTGCGGAGTTGAGTTGGCGGGAAATGGCGGGAAACGGAATCAAAACGGAGTGACAGTCGCCCCGAGGCCAATCTGGGCCAGTTCGGGACCATTTTCGGTGAGCCGGCCTATGAAGAGACAAAATGGGAGAAAGTGTAAGAAATTTTATTAGCATAAACATGGCGCTGTCTGTGGTCGGCGTTAAATCTTGAGTTAATTTAACTTTGTACGGAAGAAAACCCAAGTCTCGACGCAAAATCTGCCAAGTTGATGTCGCAGAAAGACCCAGTGCTTGCCCACAACGCGGATTGGACTGTCTGGGGTTTTCTAGCACACTGTCTTGAACGGCAACAAAATTCTCCAACGGTCTTGCGTGTCTTTGACGTACAGTCACTGCTTCATCGACTTTTGATCCGGTTGTCTCAAATTTATGCGTTAAGCGACGTATTGTGGTCTCTGCAGGACGGCCATGAATCCCATAAATTACGCGCAACGCACGGAACGTTTGGCAAACAGAGCACTCATTTTGATAACAAATCTTAACAATTTTAACGCGTTGTTGAAGCGTGTAGCGTTCCATGGTACAATGTCAAGATTAAATAAGTATTCTCGTTAAATTTGACAGCTATCGCTTTACCAAAATGGCCCCTATACGCTGTCAAAGTTCAAGCATCTCTATTATAAAAACCGTTAGAAGAAGAACAATATTATTTTAACCATAATACCAGAGATAAGAATGGTTAAAAAGTTGTACACAAACAGCGTAAGTGGAAAAAGAATCCGAAACGACCGAGGAAAACATGGCATGACTAAATTAATCAATTACTAAAAGGCGGCCACATTCGAAGTCAGAATAATCGACGTGCGTGCATGGTACGATGTATGAATGTAGAGGAATCCCTAGAGGTATGCCAGGACAGAGCATTGTGGCGATCCATCCCCTCTGCCTACCCCTTAGGGGAAATGGCGTGATGGTTAGTTAGATAGTTAGCCATAATACTAGTTTAACAGCCCTACCTTTGGGTTATTTTCCGAAAAACGTGCAAAGAAAGCAGATTTTTTATTAATGAAATTTAATTATATATTTATTTTATTTTTTTAAATTACGAAACGTCAAATACTCGACCGCATACTTCGTCTGCCCTTTGTAAAACTATCATATTTATGAAGACTTGTACTCGAGTGTTGTTGGCACACGCGCGAATCCCTAACAGTTTGTACATTTTTGGTATATTACTTTTTCTCAAGCGCGTACGTGATACGGGATAGCGCAGAATGGTACGGTCACAGTGAACGTATCACGTACGTTCAAATACGTAGGGTGTTAAAACAAGATCAAAATAGTTTTATATATTTAGGCAAACCCATTTTATCATTTATTCGTTTGTGCCATTTTAGCCATTTCAAACAACCTGTCCCTTTGAAATGCAAGGCTTCCAACGAAGTTCTACAGATTGGCATGTTTATTTATTCATTTTCTTAATTTTTTAATGGTAGATATTAACTTAAAGTTTTCAATACTTGTAGAAGTTGTTAATGTTTGAGATATAAGACTGAAAAAACTTATTATATAAAACTAGCCGAGGCAGTGAAAAAAACCCGAAAAAAATTGTTATATTATCAACAGATGTAATATAATATTCAGTATATGTACGAGTACTATAACCCTAAGTTTTGTGAAAAATGCTATTAATCTCTATATAAATTATTCGATATTAATAAAAAAATATACATTCTAGGTTTTATTAACTTGGCAAAAGAAGGATGAAAGTAGAATAAATTCAGAAGAAATTAGATCTCTTTGACGAATGTGTGGCAAATCTGTATATGATAGAGTGACAAATGCAAGTATAAGAAGTGAATGTGGTGCGAATGAAAGTGTTATGAACAAAATAAGGAAAGAGTCATTAAGATGGTTTGGACACATCGAAAGAATGAGTGAAGACAGAATGGTAAAGAAGGTTTATATAAACGGCGTGAACGAAGCTAGAAATAGAGGAAGGCCGAGGAAAACGTGGCACGATCAAATCAATCAAATATTGAATGTCGGTCACGTGAGGAGTCGGATAAATCGACGTGCGTGCATGACAAGAGGTATGAATGTAGAGGAAGCGAGAGAAATATGTCAAGACAGAACAGTGTGGCGTTCCATTATTTCTGCCTACCCCTCCGGGGAAACGGCGTGATGGTTAGTTAGTTAGTTATATTTATTTTATAACGCAGTGACATGTTAGGCTGGCAGGTCGAAACATGTTACTTAAATATCAATTAATAAATCTTCTAGAAATGTAACGTTTTCGCCATTTTTAAAGCTTAAATACATATTTGAAAACCACATCGTAATAATAACTTATCTATCCTAAGGGTAGGCAGAAAGAAATGACCGCTACAATGTTCTTTCCTGACATTCTCCTCTCGCTTGCTCCATATTTATACATCGTGTCATGCACGCACGTCGATTTCTCCTACTCGTCACATAGTACATACTTGACATTTAATATTCGGTTGATTTCATCGTACCACGTTTTTCTCGGTCTTTCTCTATTTTTTATTCCACTAACCAGATTGAAGATAATATTTATTTATTTATTAAAGGTAACATTCAGCGATTAAATTATTAAATCTATCGCCATTTTATTGTCACGTGAACTGTACGCCAGACCTAGCCAGTGTGAGAATCGCACTGTCATCGCCGGGAATCGAACCCAGGACCTTCAGTGTGGCAGTCATATGTAGGTATTGCAACTCTGGCACTAAGATCCCATAAATTAAGAGTAAATCATTAATTATTTAAGTGATTTCAAACGATTATAAACTCAAAACATCTCTTCAATTCCATGACTAGCCAGATTGAAGTTTACGAGTATATAATAAATAAATAAAACCATGTTTTTTAACTACTTCCACTTTTATCTTTATTTCGATGGCGACAGGTTTCGCCAGACAGTGTGAGAATTACACTGTCATTACCGGGAATCGAACTCGAGACCTGTGGTATGGTAGTCATAGCTGTGCAACTCTGTCGCTAAGGTCGCCTAAATTTATATACTCGTATATCGTGTTAAACTCAAGAACAGCTGGACCGATTTGAATGATCTTTGATTTCTTGGAATTTTCTCCGTCCCGAATAGCAGAATAACTATTAAAACATAAGAAAAAATACTCGAGTGCATCCCATCCAGCAAATATAATAGTTTAACAGAAAATAGTGCAACAATGCTTGCTACCATGTGAATTACATTCACATCAATGTAATTAAAATACTTTTCATTTTGATTTTTGCACATTTATTGAACTTAATTCATTTTGGGTATTTATTTTAACTTAATTAATAACTGAATTTAATTCATCTAATAAGTTAACACAACATTTAATGATTCTGAGGTGGTACGAAGTTTGCCGGGTCAGATAGGGAATAATAAATCATTATTTATTTTAGTTCTTCATATAAAGCACTCACTCTGTGGTTAGACATTTTAAATAATTATATAAATAAAACAACTTTGTATTTAACCACGGTAGGGTTAAATACAAAGCTTCATCAGGGCAGTATGAAAATATAAGAAGTGAATGCTGTGCGAATGATGGTGTTATGAACAAAATAATGAAGGGATCATTAAGATGGTTTGGACATATGGAAAGAATGAATGAAGAAAGAATGGTAAAATATTATATGTTAACGATGTAAATGACGACCTTCGTGGCAGAGTGGTAAGAGCTCTGACTTCCATACAGAAGGTTCCGGGTTCGATTCCCGGCAATGGCAGTGTGATTGTCACACTATCTTTGGTCTGGTGTAGAATTCACGTGACAATAAAATGGCGATAGATTGGCTACCTATCACATGTCACAAGAATCAATATAATAGCTATAAAATAAAATTGTATACAGTAATTGGGTTCAAACGACCTGTTGTATACGTAAAAAAAAAAAAAAAAAATGGAACCGGAAATAGAGGAAGACCGATGAAAACGTGGCACGATCAAATAAATCAAATGGGTATAATACTAGTAAGTATAATAAAGTTATTATACTGCCCTGATGAAGCTTGGGTCCAAGCGAAACTAGCTGGCATCAATATAATAACCCTACCGTGGTTAAATACAAAGTTGTTTTATTTATATAATTATTTGTTTAAGTGATCGCAAACGATAATATTAAGATCTAGAGAATGGAGAGCGATGGCCAGTGGAGGAAGCCAAATATCACAACGGGATGTAACGCCGAGAAGAAGAAGAAGAAGAAACGATAATAATCTTTAAATGATCTTATCAATTACAGCACTAGTCAGATTGAAGTTTATATTAAATTTCATCGGAATTCTCGTCGGTATCCGGTTCTATGGCGGGATAATATCGTCAGTCGGTTGACTTTAATTACTGCTAACTGCTGGTTGGTTCACTCTATCGGTAATATCGGTTGTGTTCCGGCCACTGCCGCCGGGAGGAAATTGCCATTGATAGTACGGAGTATACTGCTGGCGCATTGTCAGTGTGGTATCGATACCCTTTGAGGGCACAGTCAAACCAGACCGATTCCTATACTTAAATGCCGCTTTACATTGCCAACAGCCGTGACACGTGACACAAATTGTTTTACATGTAAATAAAAAGAATTTTATTGCCGATTTATTTTTACACTTAATTTCAAATGCAACAAATTAAACAGTAATTTTTTATTTCTTCTAAACAAACAACCGATTTAATATTTTATTTTTTTTAAGTGGATTAAAACAGTTTTATCACCAACACCGCAGCCTGCAGCTAACTCGGACGTGGTTTGCGATGGATCCGTTTCCACAATAGCCTTCAATTCTTCATTATCAACTTTGCGGCACTGTGTTTTCTTTTGCGGCACCGACGCCATACACATCATTAATCCTTCGAGCCGTTTCTGCAGCACTGGTGCCACGGTGGAACTCGTACTCGTAAATAACGCGATATTTCAAGTTATCCATTTTGTAAACTAAGTGACGCAAAGAAAAAAAACAATTGAGGAAAAAACAAATGAATTATAATTTTCGAAACACAAATACTTGAGTAAATAGCTATATAAATTTGAATTTGGAATTCTTAACCAAAGAGAAGATATTTGAGATCAAAGTTGCCAGTACGGCAAAACGCCAATTTCATATGTAAGGACCTAATATTTACACCAAGAAAGGATAAGAACCATCCAAAACATTTAATAAATTAGTTATATTTTTATACAATACAATACAAACCATCACGCCGTTTCCCCGCAAGGGTAGGCAGAGAGAATGGACCGCCACGCTACTCTTTCCTGGCAAACCTCTCTAGCTTCCTCCACATTCATACAACAAGTCATACACGCACGTCGATTCCTCAGACTTCTAACATGAGCAACCTTTAAAATTGGATTCATTTGGTCATGCCATGTTTTCCTCGGTCTGTCTCGACTTCGTACCCCATTTATATCATTAACGTATACTTTCTTAACCATTCTTTCTCCACCCATGCGTTCCATATATTCGTACCAACGCAGCGATCCTTTCATAATTTTGTTCATAATACCTTCTTCCGCTCTACATTCCTTTCTTATATCAGCATTTGAGATTCTGTCGTACATCGTTCTACCACACATACGTCTTAGGGACCTCATCTCTACCGCATTTATTCTGCTCTCATCCTTCTTCTGCCAGTTCCATGCTTCGCTCATTTCTTCTATATTCGCCATATCTTTCTGTTGCGGATTTTTAATATTATCTTTTATATACATACTTTATGTACGGAAGCGAAGCATAAAACTGGCAAAAGAAGGATGAAAGTAGAATAAATGCAGTAGAAATGAGATCTCTTAGACGAATGTGTGGATACTCTGTGTATGATAGAGTGTCGAATGAAAATATAAGAAGTGAATGCGGTGCGAATGATGGTGTTATGAACAAAATAATGAAAGGATCATTAAGATGGTTTGGACATATGGAAATAATGAATGGTAAAAAAAATATATGTGAACGATGTAAATGGAACCGGAAATAGAGGAAGACCGAGTTCTCATTTCTGTTACTCTAAAGAGATGTTTGGTTCTGACAGTGTCAGCTCTTGCTTCGATTCCGTATGTCATTATGGGCCTGATGCATGTTTTATAAATTCTTACTTTTTTTTCCACAAGCATATGCTTATTGTCCCAGACAGTGTTCCTTAGGCATTCGGAGATAACTGCAGATTTATTTCTATGGCATACAAAATTACCTTTATAACATAAAGCTGTAAATTTTACATATACATAGTATTAGGTACCCTAATTATGTCGTAACTACTTGAGTACAATTGTGTCCCTAGCACACGCGTGCGAGCATTTACCTTGATGCATCGAAGATCCCAATCGGCATGAACTCCTCGAGCCCTTCTCATCAGGTGTGGCGTGTTACGTGATGTTTCCATGGCGACGGAAAGACAAATGCGACCAATCACGCTAAGTTACTGCCGAAAGGGAGCGCCTCCACCGGTCGGCCCTAATTACGTATTAAGCGACCCTAATATGCATCCAAGAATGCTCAGACATCAAGTTTAGTGCGATGCTACGTGAAAGATATTGTAACACTTAAGAATTTACTTCCGTGCGTGATAATGTTTATTTCATTGCCGCTAAAGTTACAACTGAATTAATATAATGTATAAAATATGCGATGTTAATTCGTTAACTAGCTAACTAACCATCACGCCGTCTCCCCGAAGGGGTAGGCAGAAAGAATGGACTGCCACACTTTTGTTACCTGACATATTTATCTCGATTCCTCAACATTCATACATCGTGTCATGCACGCGCGTTGATTTCTCTGACTACTCACATGGCCGACATTCAATATTTGATTTTTTTTATCGCGCCACGTTTTCCTCGATCTTCCTCTATTTCTGGTTCCATTGACATCGTTAACATATAATATTTTTACCATTATTTCTTAATTCATTCTTTCCATATGTCCAAACCATCTTAATGATCCTTTAATTATTTTGTTCATAACACCATCATTCGCACCGCATTTACTACTTATATAATTAATTAATAATTCGTTAATGTAATGGCAAAAGGTTGTATCTCATACATTTGACAATATTGTCACACCTGATGATGTCAACATAGGTTAACGAAACAGCTGTTGCGAAAAAAAAAATTAATTGTGATACCATAAACAGCGTTTTATATTCTAACAGTCAAAAGGTTGATGTATCATAGTGTTTTGGCCAAAACAATGGACTATTTAATAATTATTCTAAATTGTATAGCGCCATTTTTGCGAATAACTCACTTGACGATGACAATATCATCAAAAAGTCTATACAGATTTATAATTTTTTTTAATAATAAAAAATGTGCAATGAGTTTTTTTTTAATTATTTGATTTATTAGCTCTTGTTAAATTCTTTTTATTTCATATCATTATATTTTATATTATTTCTTTTATATTTATTTTGTGGATGTTGGACGATAGAAGTGTGCGCGGGAGATGCCTTTTGGTGGCGATGAGGTTCGTAACCCATCACACCGCGTCTCCCGCGGGGGCGAAAAAAGAAGGATTGAGTGCCGCGTCGGTTAAAGTGTGGTACTCCATTCATTCTGCCTACCCTTTCGGGGAGACGGCGTGATGGTTAGTTAGTTTGTTAGTTTAAGTACTTGTGTGCAGTGGATATTTTTAAATGGTTCCAATCTGAAAGTAGTTTATCTTCCAATTGCGACGAAGAGACGTGCAAAGCGAGCACAATAGACAGCAAAAATTATTAATTCTCTGTAGTACAAATTCGTTAAGCAACGGAATCTACTCTCTGTTATTAAACTGGGTACGAAATATGAATACAATATCGTGGACACGATAACATAATACTACGGCAGGCTCACCCAGTGGCGGGACCGAATTATTCGAGATTTTTCTCATATAAGATCTACGGAATTAACAATGGAATTAATGGTGAAAATTTGGAGCAAGTAGATGAGTTCGTGTATTTAAGTAGAAAGTTTACAAGAGATGGACGAGTGGAGAGGGATATTGAAAGTGAATGGTGCACTCAAAGTTGTCATCGCAAACAAAAACCAATCCAAAAAAGCTAGAATGGCAGTGCACAATAATGCACTTCTACCGACCCTTATGTATGGAAGAGAAGCATGAAAAAAGGATGAAAGTAGAATAAATGCAGAAGATACTCTGTGTATGATAGAGTGTCAAATGAAAATATAAGAAAAAAATAAGTTTTGCCTTTCTAAGGCATTATCAAATGATAAGAAAAATTGTATTAAAAACGCTAAACGTGCTATTTCCAAAAAAATAAATTTAAGTTTTGTTATATTTTATTTAAAAAATGCATATTTCTCCTTGCTGATGCATTATTTAATGTTTGGTGACATTTGTAATGCCTAAGCAAGGCAAAACATATCATTCTCATAAAATATGATTATATTTCTAGAAAACATACGTTTTCATTCGTATATTATTAACTCATAAAGCTTGATGAATGTTGTTTATATTTTTATTTTCATTATCATTAAATAGTTATTCTACATGTAATTATTATTTTTCGCATTTCTTAATGGCGAAATATTTCATTCCCATATTTTAGACCTTCTAGAAAATTTGGGTTTTTTTATTCGTATTAATTATTCAACGTGCTATATTAATTTGTGTTGATCACATGTGATAGTCATGGCGATCAATGTGTACTGTAACGATTTATCTTTTTTTTTTTGTTTCCCAGTTTGATTTTATATTCCCTACGCCACTGCACCCCGCCGTAGAGCAGAAGTAATACATGACGGTCTTAAATTCCCACCAAACCCAGTAATACTCGCGCTGCACTGGTGCCGTAGCACCCAACCTCGGTGCAGTTTTGTGTTAGCTTAGAAGAGCTTTGTAGTCGTCAAATTGTCTAACACAGCCTTTCATAAGTATGTCTTGTAGAGTGGAAGATTACAAAACCGATTATTTATGTTCTTTTTCGCGATAACTAAATCCAATTTAACAATAAATTACTTAAAATAAATAGAGTTAAGCTACACATTAAGATAAATTCAAAAACATATTCTTCTTTCATCTTCTTTTTGTCCCGTCCCACCTCCATGGTGCATAGAGCCTCAAGTAACCTTCTCCACCCGACTCTATTGCATACTTGATGCCTAACATCATCCCAAGTGAGGCCTGCCGCCTTAAACTCGTCCTGCAGGGCTCTTCTCCAGGTGGCTCTAGGTCTGCCTCGCTTCCTCTTTCCCCCCATAGGGGACCAGTCCAGTGCGCCCTGAACGATGCAGGCTGGGTTCCGTCTCAGAGTGTGACCGAACCACTGCCATTTGCGTCTAGCGACTTGTTCTTTAATTGGCTTTTCACCTGCCCATGATGCAGAGAACGGCATCTGACACTGCTTGGGGCGAGCAGATCTTGAATATTGAGCGAAGGTACCTATTTATTAACACCTGGAGTTTTCCAAACCCGTTCGCGGTAGATTTCCAAATCTCTCATCCGTACCGCAGTACGCTTTTAACGCTACTGCTGAATATTTGGAGCTTGAGCTTTTCTCAAAATGATACTGGAACGCCATACAGAGAGAAGCATAACGAAAGCTCAAATACATATTATTTGAACACAAGACAAAATAAATATTGCAAAGAAATTTATTGGCTAAAGCAAAGACGGCAGTGTACAATAGAGTTCTAGTGTCAACCCTAATGTATGGATGTGAAGCTTGGAGTTGGCAGAAGAAGGATGAAAATATGATACATTCCGTAGAAATAATGCCATTAAAAGAATCTGCGGACAAAACAACGTATGATAGAATATTTAACAATGTAAGTAATTTAAGGCGGATCAATGCGTGTTAAATAAAATTGAATAAAGGGTCACTAAGATGGTTTGGACATATGGAACGAATAGATGAGGTTAAAAAGATAAAAACAAGTGATGTGAAAAAAGAAGGCCAAGGAAGACATGACATCACCGATTAGCGAAGTATGAACAATCGACGAGCGTGCATTTCACGAGGTGTGAATGTAAGAGAAGCGCAAGAGCTACGTCAGGATAGAACAGGGTGGCGGTCCATCATCTTGTGCTAACTGACTAACCATCACGCGCCTCTCCAAAGAGGCAGCCAGAAAGAATAGACCGCCACACTTTTCTTTCTTGACAGACTTCTCTCGCATCTTCAACATTCATACATCGTGTTATGCACGTATGCAGATTTCTCCGACTCCTCACGAAGCCGACATTTATTTACTATTAGAAATCACAATATAGAATAGTTTTATATGAAAATGGCTATCTATGATGATATATATTTTATATGATTCAAATAATAATACTAACTCCGAATAGTTAAAAACACAATTATCCCATATAAAATGTATCCAATTGAAAGTCAATAAAATATATCTGTAAAACATAATATTAAAAAATACTATTCAAAGCAAATTTTTATTAATTAATATGAATGAAAACGCCTGTCATCTAGGAGTTTTATTATATTTTAAATGGAATGACATGTTTCACCCTTCTAAATCATTATCAAATTTGATCATGTCATAGCAGGGCAAACATGTCGTTACATCTAAAATAAAATTAAATATCTAGAAAACAGGCGTTTTCATTCGTATTTATTATTTAATTTGGAGTTTTACGTCTATAATAAATACACAATAAACAAATTTTTGATTAAATAGTCCATTGTTTTGGCCGAAACACTATGATACTTCAACATTATTACTGTTAAAATTTAAAACACTGCTATATCACAATTTCCTTTTATTTACTGAGTGTCGCGACAGCTGTTTCGCCAACCGATGTTACACATCATCAGGTTTTACAATAAACAGTTTATTGTAACACCTGATGACGCGAACATCGGTTGGAGAAACAGCTGTCGCGACACTCGGTGAATAAAAAGAAATTGTGATATTATGAGTATAACAGAGTTTTAAATTTTAACAGTACAATTTTTTTATGTTTTGATATGAAATTGAGTGACGATCAAACCATTAACCCTCCCTTCCCTATGATGGGTATCTTCTACACGTTGCTTCTAAAAACCATCAATATCTCTATAAATATAATAAAAACAAGGTTAAGATTTTAGGTATTCCTCCATAATATATTTACGCATTGATTTAAAAACTAATATTAATAATAATCAGAATTTATCGGGTACATCGGAGGTATTTGTGAAATTCGAAAACAAAGTCGCGTATAAACAGCGCTTTGAGTGCGCCACACTATATTCGCATCTCACTCTTGCATACGTTCTAGTTCAATGTTCTCACTCTCGCCGTCCTGCCGCGCCGGCAGTCGCTTTCGGGCTTGCAACCAGAACGCCCGTCCCGCTCCCGTCTATGCCCGTTCCGGGAGCGTTGCCAGATGTTTTTTTTAATATTTTTGGCAATTAAATCTCAATTATTATAATTTTTGACTTCAATTATAATTATATAAGGGGATTAGCTATGAACGTTCCTATTTTTCCGATTTAAAATCGCTAATTTCTTAACGCGTACTGACTACCCTACATCGGAACGCACGTTTTCATTTTAGCACCGTAAGGGAAAGATTAATAATGTATTTTTTTATTTAAAAACAAATATGCTAATTTCGAATTAGCTTTTACAGTGTAAAAAGATTGGATTGTAGTAGGTAACATAAGAATAATCGTGTTAAAATTTCGCTCAGCACCGTCCGAAGAGACTGTGGTTTCTCATTACCCAAGCAAAGGCGCCATTCCCATGCAGACACCTTAAACAAAACACCTATAAAAAGATGTACGGAATTACGTTTGATTCCGCCGGCGACCCCAGACCGTAATTTACCTTCACAATAATATCGTTCAGAGGTCTGTAACCGCAAGAAATCTGGCAGCACTTTCCGATACTTGCCGCCTCTGGGAGCACTTTTCACAATTTTCCCGCCTTCGGGCTGCTATACGAGCAGGACTGTATTTAGGAGTTACATAGCCATTTTTTTTCCATGTTTCTGTTTATTTTGATTCCATTATTTTCTGTCTTTATCAGTTTTATTTGGAACTGCGTCCTAGTATTTATCAAAACCCATTCCTTGGATGTATAAATCAATTAATCAAATCTATCACATCATCATCATCATCAGCCCATATCCGTTCACTCCTGGACGCAGGCCTCCTCTCGTCTTTCATATTCGTGAAAGTACGTTCAGAAGACAAATACTCTTGACTTTGGAGAGTATCTTGTATTCCTAAAGTCGAACCATCTCTCATGCGTTCCTGGTATTATATATTTATTATATTTTACCTCTTCTCAAAAGATGTCTTAAACTATAATAATTGTTTGTAATATCTTTTGAAAAAAATACACTGATTTGATTTGATTTGATTTGATTTGACTACGTGTAAAAAAATGCTTTGGAGATGTTGTATTGGCGACGAATGCTATGTATATCCTAGATGGCAAGAAGAACAAACCATTCAATCATTGACCAGCTGGGTATCAAGGCAAGACTCTCGCGGATATGCTCTCAGAGAGGGCTAAAATATATTGGACACACAGCCCAGAGAGATAACTTGAAAAGCTCATCATGGGCAAAGTGGAGGGAAGGCGTCCACAAGGACGACCACAGAGCAGCTGGTCCAATCAAATCAGTGATCTGACTGGACTCTCATTAGCCTGGTGACTGACATAGCGCATGACGTCCCATGGTCAATAGTTTACAGAATGGAGATGACCCTAAATCATGAGGAATACGACTGAAAAGAGTTAAAAATTGAGCCACAGTTTCTACAAATTTGAATTTGGAAGACGACGGCTGAGTACAAGAGGAGTTGAACCCAAATGTTAAAGTAGACCTTGACTCGATTTGAGCTGTAGCGCCATGGAAGAAGAAGAAAAATATTCTTCTTCTTCTTTCCGTGTCCTGTCAGGTCTCCCCAACGTTGCCTATCACCCTTGAGTAGGCCTCCCCGTCCAGGGCAGCTTGGAACAGCTCCCCCACGGTCCTCAGCCCCGTCCACTCTCGGATGTTCCTCAGCCAGGAAACCCGCCTTCTCCCAACACCTCGTCGACCCTCAATCTTACCCTCCAACACCTTTCGGACTTTGATGTTGCTCAGCAACTCTCTGTCAACTCTGGCTCTACGGAGAACGTTTGTGTTGCTGACCATGTCAGTCCAGGAGATGCGTAACATCCTTCGGTGTATCCACATCTCAAAGGCCTCCAATTGGTTCATAACATTGATTTTAAGGGTCCATGACTCCACCCCGTATAACAGCACTGACCAAACATAGCATCTGACCTATCTGACATAGAGAATATTGTATAATAAAAATGTGTCTTAAACAGGCGTGTCCATTTCCACAATGCCGGCCCTGCCCTGCAATCTACCGGGCCGCTTGATATTATGACTATTTTGCATAAACAACCATTACAATGCAACACTTTTGTATTCGCCGTTTGGATTTGCTTCCTTAAGCTACCCCTTTGGGACCGCAGAGACGGTACTGAGGATTAAGACCGCCCCAATATCCCTCGATTCGCTTTGAATTTATCGAAAAAATATAAAGAACAATAAGAATCATTGGACAATGTTTTAATTATTATCGAATTTAATTTAAATTGAAGCATGGAACTGACAAAAGAAGGATGAAAGTAGAATAAATGCAGTAGAAATGAGATCTATTAGACGAATGTACGGATACTCTGTGTATTCTAGAGTGTCGAATGAAAATATAAGAAATGAATGCGGTGCGAATGATGGTGTCATGAACAAAATAATGAAAGGATCATTAAGATGGTTTGGACATATGAAAATAATGAATGAAGAAAGAATGGTAAAATGATTATATGTTAATGATGTAAATGAAACCAGAAATAGAGGAAGACCGAGGAAAACGTGGCACGATCAAATAAATCAAATATTGAATGTCGGCCATGTAAGGAGTCAGAGAAATCGACGCGCGTGCATGACACGATGTATGAATGTTGAGGATGCGAGAGAAATATGTCAGGAGAGACAAGTGTAGCAGTCCATTATTTCTGCCTACCCCTTCGAAGAGACGGCGTGATGGTTAGTTAGTTAGTTAGCTTTCAAACAATATAGGCTTGCAGGTACAAGAAGTTTTCAGATAGTAATACTTAGATTGTTATACCACAATATTTTTTTAAATTTTATATAGTAGTAACTTTGTTTAATTATTTTTCTATATTATTTATTTATTCAATAAGGCGTGATAAAAACTTATTTTTTTTCATATTATAAATTTGGTTTAATTCCACTTGTTTTTCAGTTTCTATCGGTTTTGACAGCTCATTCCCATCTTCTGGTTATTATTTGGACTAGGGTTATATTCATTTGTTTTTATTTGAAAAACAGAATGTAAAGATTTTTTTTAAATGAGTAAAACGATTTTGACTAATGAAAGATGACACTATCACCACTGAATATAAAACTTACTAACTAACCATCACGCCCTCTACTTCTCTCGCTTTCTCAACGTACATACCTACCATGCACGCACGTCGATTTCTCCGACTCCTCACGTGGCCGATTTTCAAAATATTTGATTTAGTTTATCGTGCCACGTTTTCCTTGGTCATCCTCTCTTTCCGGTTCCGTTTACGTCGTTAACACATACTTTCTTTATTATTAATTATTAATTCATTCTTTCCACGTGCCCAAACCATCTTAATGATCCGTTCATTATTTTTTCATTACACTTTCAATATTGTCGTCTACAACATACTTCTTTTTCTTCTTTTTGTCCTGTCACACCTTCGTGGTGCATAGGGCCTCGAGGAATCTTCTCCACCCGACTCTATCGCATGCCCGATGCTTAACATCATCCCAAGTAAGGCCTGCTGCCTTAACCTGCAGGGTTCTTCTCCAGGTGGCTCTAGGTCTAGTGCGCCCTGAGCGATGCAGGCTGGATTCCGTCTCAGAGTGTGACCGATCCACTGCCATTTGCGGCTAGCGAATTGTTCTCTAATTGGTTTTTCGCCTTCCATGGTCCAGAGAACGGCATTTGACACTGTTTGGGGCCAAAAGATTTTGAATATTGAGCGAAGGCACCTATTTATAAACACCTGGAGTTTACCAATAACGTCCGCGGTAGACTTCAAAGTCTCACATCCGTACAGCAGTACGCTTTTAACGCTACTGCTGAATACTTGGAGCTACGTCTACAACATTAATATAATATGATTATGATAATGCATCTGATTGCAATTACTCAAGTTAATGTATATTTCATTAATTAAGCATTATAACTAGTAATATAATATTAATTTTGATAATCATTAACGTTAACGGTTGTTGTTATAGCTGTACTTTCCATTAAAGCGTCTGTTTGGCATTCCCAATACCACCTAACACCTGATAATCCGACCCCCAATTGACAGCCAACCAGAGAGCCCGGGCAGCTCAGGGGTGCCGCGTAGACAACCTCGTGAAATCCGAACGGAATTACTACAAAAAATAAAACTATATAATCTTGGATAGATTCCGTTCCAGCATACAGATTTTAGATAAACTTATAGTGGAATTCCATAATGACAATTTTTTATGAATCAAAACACTTTTTTTCCACTTTTGAGTGAAAATGTGAGAAATGGTTCTGAGAAGGAAATCAATGAGATAAAATCTTATCTGCTCTGTTTAACCTTACACTGCTACAACTACAACTTTGGTTTTCTGTTTTTGTTGGTGTACATTTATTAGACTAACTATAAAATAAATTTTATTTCCAATTCAGATAGAACCTTTTTTTTTAAGATGAACCCTTTTGTCAACAAATCGAAATGTTTTAAATAAACTGAACACTGTGGAATTCCATATTAATATTTTTTTTAATAAATAAAAACACTTTTTTTTTTCATTTTTGAGTTCACTTTTCTCGATATGTTTCAAAGGCTTGACAACTTCATCATCGGGAGAACGATAAAAAAACTGTTTTATATCCGTTCTTCCGATGATGAAGGGTAAGCCTTCGAAACATGTCGAGAAAAATAAACTCAAAAGTGGAAAAAACAGTGTTTTAATTCATAACAATTTGTCATACAGATTTTAGTTAATATTCTTTGGTTTGTATCTTTTGAATATTCTCCTTTTCGGCATTATATACCGGTGTGGGGTTTGGTCTCCTCCACAATGGTCCTCCACCGTCTCCTTAGGTCCATTTTTCATGGTCTCAATTCGCATGGCATCCATCTGAACATAATCGGTGCTCTGTTCTCTGGCATTCTCTCTGACATGGCCAGCCAACCATAGGCGTTGAGACTTACAAAATCTTTCTCTAAAAAAATGTTGCAGGGTCTTCCTTTCAATAATAGCTAGCTTGCTTTTTTCTCTCTGCGTTAGAGAGTATGTTTTAAAGCTGAGAGTGAATACCGATATTATGGTTTTATATATCAGGAGTATTTTGCATCTGCTGAGTATCTTAGAATAGATTTTGAGTATCTTAGTATATATTATAATATTTTTTATCAATGGTTTAAAACTCCATATTAAATCATTAAAACGAAAGAAAACGACTATTTTCTAGAAGTTTTATTATTATATTTTATGTAAATGACATGTTTCGCCAGTCAAAGACATTATCAAATGTTTGAAATTCCTTAAAATTACCAGAGAATTTCCTTATTATGTATATATTCATATCTTTCTAGTTATTTATTGTTCTTGAACAATGATGTAAGACTCCATATTAAATAGTTAATACGAATGAAAACGTCAGTTTTCTAGAAGTTTATTATTTTTTATAGGAACGACGTGTTTCCCCCTTTTAAGGCAGTATCAGATGTGACGAAACTTCTCTCTTCTTCTTTTTTCTAGTTAGTTTGGCGTAAAAATGTTCTTCGCCAAATGACAAAAAATCGCATCATTTTGAATGTATACAAATACTTGTAGACAAATACTGGATTTTACCCATTGCGGGTTATCAATTCAAAGATTAATTGTATCTCAATAAAGACGAAGATGCAAATTGGAAACAGAATATGATGATAGAGGTGTTTAGAGGACTTGTGACCTGTCATTGGTTGGGTTAAGCGCACGCTTTATGTAATACAACATTCCACATTCCACCTTTTCTTACGACCTCCATGTCTGATAATTTTTTGGAAGTTGTATATGGGTGTTTTTCAAATAAAATGTTTACTCGAAAATTACATGTCCTATGACTTTCGAGGTAATTCTGCAGGCTATTGATTTTAAAACTGTTTTTTTATATCTCAAAACAACAGAATAACTCACAAATTGATTATTCACATATCCAAAAGTACTTATATCTGTTTATTTTGCTTAATTATTGGGAATATACGATAGAAAAGTGGTGATTTTTCTAGTGTCCCACGCTCCTTTTGCACTTTAAAAACGAAAAATATTCATTGATAAGCTACTTCTTGTCCAAGAGTTTTATGTTATTTGGAAGGATTATATGATCCAGATTCAATAATATTCCTAGATAACAGCGTATTAGAGTTCAATATAATATAAAATACTGTTTTTATTTAGTCACTCAAAACGACGTTGGTGGAAAATTCCGTATACGCTACGTCGATATACTGATTTAAACGAAAAATTTACTATAAACTAAGTATATATTTGATTGATGGCAACATTTTATAGCTCGTCAACGGTCGCCATGTTCGTAAATTGACACCAGTCGCATTATGTTATGTGAAATAGTGGTCGGGCGTCACGACGTGCTGTTTTTATTTTCCACTACGAACGTGATTCTATAATGTAAGTATTGATTGTTTGACTTACAGCTTTTCATGGGTAAAAATGACCGACATCTAGAATCTGAATTCAATGTAATATTTAGTAAAATCATATTCATAAACCTGCATTTTGGAGTTTGTTTCAATACTGGCATCATACGTCACATCCACTACGCGACGTGATGTATTAGTGGAACGCCAAATGTGACGTAGTGGAATTATTACGCAACGAGCAAACTTTTTGAAAAACGCCCATATATGTTAATCTATAACACCAAACTTCACATGTTAGTTTCAATCTACACACTAGCACCATCTATGGATATTGGATCTTTAACATAAATAAGACCCCCTTCTTGGTGTGCGAATTGTGAAATACTATTCATAGACGGGCTGACCTTACAAAACATTTATAAATATTATTGTATATTAAATGCAACCACTTCGTAGGATGATACGAGTATATATACTGAGCTGTTTTCTCATTTGAAAATTCTTTTAATGCATAAATTTAAAAATATTTTATATTAACAATTTTTTTTCAGTCAAAATTGAGAAAGGATAATCTCATTTCCGAAAAGTTTAAACCCAAACTCTTTCCCCTAATTACCTACCCTATCATTTTGTTTATGTAATGAGATGACTTTCAAAAATTCACTATACCCGTTTTAGGATACAACATACGCACGAGTACTTGTGTATGTACTCGTTAAATATAAGGGTGTTTATTTAATATCCAAATTTATGTTTAGCACAAAAATAAAATGATAAAAAATATAAGTATTTTTTTTATAATAAACGTCGTAAGAACATTCGATTTATCTGATATCATCAATTGAAATTCACATCACACATCGTTTTACCACACATATGTCTAAAGGATATCATTGCTTTCCCATTTATTCTGTTCTTATCCTTCTTGTGCTAATTCAATGCTTCACTTCCATATATAAGGGTTGAAAGCAGAACTGCGTTGTGAACGGCCAATTTTGGTAAATTCCTGTTTTCAGTAACTACCTTACACCACACTCGAGTAACAAAGCAAATGGAGCTTTTAAAGTATAATTAAATAAATTATAATTATAAAATTTAACAAAAAAAGTATTAAATTAAACGACACAAAAGTATGTAAATAAAGAAATAAATGTTTTGATTTGAAGATTTCTTTTGAATTAAAACACTGTTTTTTTTTTCAACTTATGAGTTTACTTTTCTCGGCGTGTTTCGGAAGCTTTACACCTTCATCATCGGAAGAATGACATAAATGGTTTATAATATAAACTTTATATCATTCTACTGATGTAGAAGGTGTCAAGCCTTTGAAATCTATCGAGAAAAGTATACTCAAAAATTTAAGAAAAATTAACAGATTTTTTTTATTTATAAAGAAATCTTTAAATCAAAACATTTTGTTTGTTTATTTCCACAATTTTGTGTCATTTATTTAATGTTTTTTTGTTACATTTCATAATTATCATTTATTTACTAATACCTACTTGAAAATTTAAAAAAAGTTTTTATTTATTAAAAAAAATGTGTTTATGGATTTCTACAGTTTATCTAAAACTTTTCGGTTTGTTGACAAAAGTATTCATCTTAAAAAATAAGTTTCTACCTGAATTGGTACCGAAATATTAAAATTATTTTATAGTTAGTCTAATAAATGTATTCTAACAAAAACAGAAAACCAAAGTTGTAGTTGTAGCAGTGTGGTTACACAGAGCAGATAAGATTTTATCTCATTCATTTCCTTCTCAGAACCATTTCTCAGTTCGCGTCGCCTTCTTGTTACAACTAAAAGTTCACCCGCCGCCACTAAACTGGCTCCACAATCCGCCACTATGAACTCAGGTCGGTACACCCACCCTGCCCCTTCCGAGGGACATTTGAATAAGAGTTGTGCCTGCCCTGAGTTATGGGGCGGGAAGACCCCGGGATGGTCCTGCTATCGCTTCAGTAAGAGAATTGAGTACAGTCGTATCCTAAATCATTAGACGCAAAATAATATTTAATATTTCAATGAAATTACATTTTTACATAATGTTCGTGAAACGTTCATATTGTAATAAATTTAAGCATATCATATAAATTTATTTTTCACATGCGTAAAAAAATTCACAATTAACAACACCATATTATTTTATTACCCCGCAGGGGTAGGCAGAGAGAATGGACCGCCACACTACTCTATCCTGGCAAACCTCTCTAGATTCCTCCACATCATACAACGAGTCATACACGCACGTCGATTCCTCCGACTTCTATCGTGACCAACCTTTAAAATTGGATTAATTTGGTCATGCCATGTTTTCCTCGGTCTGCCTCGACTCCGTACCCCATTTACATCATTAACGTATACTTTCTTAACCATACTTTCTCCATCCATGCGTTCCATATGTCCGAACCAACGCAGCGATCCTTTCATAATTTTGTTCATAATACCTTCTTCCACTCTACATTCCTTTCTTATATCAGCATTTTAGATTCTGTCGTATATCTTCCTATCACACATACGTCTTAGGGACCTCATCTCTACCACATTTATTCTGCTCTCATCCTTCTTCTGCTAGTTCCATGCTTCGCTTCCATACATTAGGGTTGGGACCAGAATAAAATTATTATTTTATTGAATCGCTCTTTACATCATGACAGCATGAGCCAAATCGATGTATAGGTTATAAAAGCAATCATAGTGATTCTCTATTGATGACATGTGATAGGTAGCCAATCTGTCGCCATTTTATTTTCAAGTGAATTCTACACCAGACCAAAGACAGTATGACAATTACACTGTCCTCGCCGGGAATCGAACCTGGAACCTTCGGGGTGGCAGTCAATACACTTACCACTCGGCCACGAAGGTCGTCATACCATTGATAACAGTACAGTTGATGAAATATATGGGGAAAAATTCCAATATTTATTCAAAAATAATATCTCTAAGAAGAATGTGTGGCAAATCTGTATAATATACATTATGATAGAGTGACAAATTCAAGTATAAGAAGTGAATGTGGCGCGAATGAAAGTGTTTTGAACAAAATAAAGAAACGGTCATTAAGATGGTTTGGACACATGAAAAGAATGATTGAAGACAGAATGGTAAAGAACGTATATGTAAACGGCGTGAACGGAGCTAGAAATAGAGGAAGGCCGAGGAAAACGTGGCACGATCAAATCAATCAAATATTGAATTTCGGTCACGTGAGGAGTCGAAGAAATCGACGTGCGTGCATGACAAGATGTATGAATGTAGAGAAAGCGAGAGAAATATGTCAGGACAGAACAGTGTGACGTTCCATTCTTTCTGCCTACCCCTCCGGGGAGACGGCGTGATGGTTAGTTAGTTAGTTAGTTAGCGACAGTACTTTCTTCCGAATTCTGCAACGCGAGCGGTCAGATTGCTAAAATGCGGATAGGCCGCTTCTAACGATAACACTACCCCGTTAATGGTGGGGAACGGAAATAATTAACCCTTTCCGCAAACATTCTGCTAGATTAGTAAAATTTCTAAATTTCGATAAGAATACTACGTGGGCCTCAAGTTCAGAGAGAAACGTATGCCTGGCTTACTGAGTAAGTCGCTTTGGGTCTTATGATAACGTCATACTTAAGCATATATGGTAGATCATATCAGCGGTGCCGTTTTATTAATCGTCTAATTTATTACTATTGACATATCTTATATTTTTCTTCTAATAAATCAGACGATCTGTAACACAGAAATCATGTCTACTAAAAAGATGGTGATGCCGGTGGGGGGAGCAATCAAGCTGCAGAACATGATCGCTTCGGAGATCAACGTATTTTATATTTGTGAAAGTTCATTCAGAAGACAAATACTATTTACTTTATAAAGTATTCTTCATCTTCCTCAGCCTATTCCCGTCCACTCCTGGACAAAGGCCTCCTCCATTCACTTCCATGTCACTCTGTCCTGTGCAGACTGCATCCAGGTTATTCCGACGTGTCTGTTCAGATCATCCTTCCACCGTAGTTGCGGTCGCCCTGCATTTCTCTTTGCCGTCCACGGTCTCCAAGTCAGCAGACTTCTTGTCCACATTTCGTCTGAGCTTCTGGCTACGTGACATGCCAATTACCATTTTAGATGATGTCAGTGACCTTCGTTTTTTCTCTCACCGTATCGTTTCTGACTCTGTCTCTTAGGCTTATTCCTAACATGGCTCTTTCTATGGCACTTTGGGTCACTCGTAGTTTCTCGGTACTTTGTTTGGACAATGTAACAGTTTCAAGACCATAAGTACCAACTGGCAGAATGCAGGCTTCATAGACTTTCCGTTTCAGGTTGATCGGTATTTTCCGGATTTTAACGATGTAACTCATGTTTCCAAAAGCTGCCCAGCTTAATCCAATTCTTCATTTTAGCTCTGCGGTTTAGTTATCTCGACCCAATCGAATATAGAGTATTATGTATTCCTAATGTCAAACCGTCTCTCAAGCGTTCCTGGTATTATATATTTTTTATGTTTTACCTATTCTCAATAGATGCCTTAAACTATAATTGTTGTTTGTAATATCTTTTGATAAAATAAAAATATTTTATTTGATTTGTTCGAGTGGACATTCTGTCAATATAGAAAAATAAGCTCATTCACGAGCTATGCATACTTATACAATTTGACACTTTCTTTAAAAGCTTTGATTTATAAGTTCTGTTAAATAAACTACACTTTCACGCGCAAATATTTTAAGTTGGGCATAATACTCAATATCATTTTTTTCGTATAAAATAAAAGCTCATTCAAAAATGTTCAAACTATCATCTTTGTTTGTTTTGATATGTGACAAGTTATATACCGTACGAGGCTTTTTTTATTTGTAGTGGGAAATATATTGCATAAAATACATACATACCTACATAGAGAAAAGTGTACATTTTAAATTTCGTTTTATGTTAGGGGGGCACTGGATAATTTTACTGTGGTTAAGGAGGCGATTCTTTCAATAGGGTTAAAAAACACTGCCTTAACGTTACCGGATATCGTCATCTAAATTTAACCTAAGCTCACATGTATTTTAAGCGCATAACTTTATTAATATCTTGAAACGAAAATTTCATCCAAAATATTGCGTTGTAAATTCAAGGCGAAAATGATTATTTCCTTTCCGAATAAACGTTCCGAATCGCCCTCCTTCGTTTATATTTCCGCAGCCAAGTTTATTTTATCATTACCAATTTACACCCCTCTGCCAAATCAATGTTTACATTTACTTAACTCAAAAGGCTTCCTTACACTTTCCAGTCGCCGTGCCGTTCCAAAGCTACGAGAAAAAAGAAAAAATACTTACAAAGTTATACAGGATTTAAATAAAATGATACAGAAATAGAACTTCTTTTGTTTCGGAATAATATCTTAAAATTTTATCAATATTATTAACTGTAAATAATATTTAAGGATGTTTATATTTTAAACAAAGTAAAATTTAATAATAATTAATTAAAATGATGTTTTTAATAGCTATTTTTTGTCTTTATTTCGACACTGCTCTCACTAGTCTGTCGATGCTAGGCAGCATGGCGAAACTAGTCGCTGTCAAAATAAAGACAATAACTGAAAGTAGTTAATAAAAAACATTATTTAAAAAACGGTTTATTAATTTATTGTTTGATTTATTTGATAGTGCCACGTATTCCTCGGTCTACCTTTATTTCTAGTTCCATTTACATTCTTAACATATACTTTTTCCACAATTCTTTCTAATTTTCAATGATTCCAAATAACATTATAATAAAACCTTTCGTGTAAGTTCATAAATATAGTTTGGTTTTCAATATCAAAAAAACTATACTTTTTACTAATATTTGATACACCATTGTTGAACCACTTGTAGAAATTTATAAAACAGTAAATTTAAGATAAAAGACATTCACGGCAAAATTGTTAATAATCTGAATCATATAATTTTATTGTAATGTGACCATTCACCAACTATTATGAAAAAAATCACGTTGTCCCTTATGTATGGAAGCGAAACATGGAACTTGCAAAAGAAGGATGAAAGTAGAATAAATGCAGTAGAAATGAGGAGATCTCTTAGACGAATGTGTGGATACTCTGTGTACGATAGAGTGTCGAATGAAAATATAAGAAGTGAATGGGGTGCGAATGATGGTGTTATGAACAAAATAATGAAAGGATCATTAAGATCGTTTGGACATATGGAAAGAATGAATGAAGAAAGAATGGTAAAAAAAATTATGTTAACGATGTAATTGGAACCAGAAATAGAGGAAGACCGAGGAAAACGTGGCACGATCAAATAAATCAAATATTTAATGTCGGTCATGTGAGGAGTCAGAGAAATCGACGCGCGTGCATGACACGATGTATGAATGTTGAGGAACGAGAAGAATATGTCAGGAAAGAAAAGTGTGGCAGTCCATTATTTCTGCCTACCCCTTCGGGGAGACGGCGTGATGATTACTTAGTTAGTTAGTTGAACGGAATTACATCTTTATCATCGGAAGGATATAAAGCCTTCTAATCATGTAGAGAAAAATTAATTCAAAAGTGGAAAAAAATGTTTTCTAACTAACTAATTATATAACTAACCATCACGCCGTCTCACTGAAGGGTTAGGCATAAATAATGGACTGCCACGCTTTAACCAATGCAGCACTCAATCCTTCTCTTTTCGTTGTTTTTATTATTTAAAAAATCTTCAATTTGACATAAGTCAACCGTAGCGGGCAAAGAGTTTAAAAAAATACACTGGGCAAACAATTAAAAAATATTGATTCTATAACACAACGCTAAAGAGCATCAGAACTATACGTGACAAACTAAGACTTTTAAATGTGCTCATAAATGCCAAGGCAAGAACGGCACACAAATTATGATATCCGAAATGTCTTTCGGTGACGTCATAAAACGATCCCTAGCTGGGGACTCACTTGAAAAATAATACCATTGAGTAAATGGATGCCTAATGCCTGAAAACATTATAAATATGTGTTCTGTCAAAAAGACATGATAGCATAATAGCGACTCCCTTATACAAAGCTTTTATCAAGTAAATATGCGTACTATTATGCCGGATCTCCGTAAAAATATGCGGTAATTTTCCTTTGCTTCCACCGCTGTGGCTCCGGCAGATTCTTCGCCGACAAATTTTCGACGAAAATTCATCACCGACAATTCTTCGCCAGCGATCATAAGCCATCAGTAAACTATAACTTATTAATATTCAGTGTTTCTTTTTTTACATTATTTGTATACAACAAGTGTATAAAAGTGTATGAAGCAAGTGTATAAAAGAACTTAAAGGTATAAATGCTGGTGCTAAGATGAGTGATCTGTCTGTAAACTGTCTGCTTTACGCGGACGATGCCGTTCTCGTTGCGGATAGTGCGGACGAATTACAAGTCTTGGTGTCGAGAATGTATGAGGTATGCAAGTCAAATGATTTAATGATGAATGTCGGAAAGTCAAAGGTGATGGTTCTCGAAAGGGAAGAGCAAATGACAGTTTGTAATATAAGTGTGAATGAAGAGAACTTGGAACAGGTGAGGGAATTTGTGTATTTAGGTAGCATGTTCACAGCAGATGCCCGAACGGATAGTGACGTCGAAAGAAGGGTTGGTGCGGGTAACAAAGTGAATGGAGCTTTAAAAATAGTTATTGGAAACAAGAATTTATCAATGAAAGCGAAAACGGCCGTTCACAATGGAGTTCTGGTCCCAACCTTAATGTATGGAAGCGAAGCATGGAACTGGCAGAAGAAGGATGAGAGCAGAATAAATGCGGTAGAGATGAGGTCCCTAAGACGTATGTGTGGTAGAACGATATACGACAGAATCTCAAATGCTGATATAAGAAAGGAATGTAGAGCGGAAGAAGGTATAATGAACAAAATTATGAAAGGATCGCTGCGTTGGTTCGGACATATGGAACGCATGGATGGAGAAAGAATGGTTAAGAAAGTATACGTTTATGATGTAAATGGAGTATGAAGTCGAGGCAGACCGAGGAAAACATGGCATGACCAAATTAATCAAATTTTAAAGGTTGGTCATGTTAGAAGTCGGAGGAATCGACGTGCATGTATGACTCGTTGTATGAATGTGGAGGAAGCTAGAGAGGTTTGCCAGGATAGAGTAGTGTGGCGGTCCATTCTCTCTGCCTACCCCTGCGGGGAAACGGCGTGATGGTTTGTTTTTGTTGTTGTTGTTGTATACAACAAACTTTTATAATAAAATTAAAATTAAAAACTAATAACAAAACATGTTTAGGACACACAAGCCCTTTATCAGTGATATATGATAAATATTATATAAATACTCGTATTACAAATATTTAATTTTTTTTAATTTTTGTAATATGTATATAATATTTATCATATACTGATGAAGGGCTTGTGTGTTGGAAACATGTTTGGTTTTTAGTTTATATATATTTTTTTTAATAAAGTGTGTGTTATATACAAAGTATACAAAAAAAGAAACATTAAACATCCGTAACACAAAGTTGTGGCGAATATAGAAGATATCATTATTCATTCCAGAAGTAACAAATACATTTTTACTAACCGTGATTAAAATAATACTAAACTTTGTACGTGTACAATAATATATTCTTCTGAAATTTGTTATAGAAACAATGTTTATATATTATTTTGTTGCGCATTTTTGTAACCACAATATATTTTCTTATATAACCACCTTCTTCTCCTCCTTTTTTCCTGTCACACCTCCATGGTGCATAGGGTCTCAAGGAACCTTCTCCACCCGACTCTATCGCATGCCTGATGCCTTACATCATCCCAAGTGAGGCCCGCTGCCCCAACCTCGTCCTGCAGGGCTCCTCTCCAGGTGGCTCTAGGTCTGCCTCGCTTTTCCTTTCCCCCCATAGGGGACCAGTCTAGTGCACCCTGAGCGACGCAGGCTGGTTTCCGTCTCAGAGTGTGACCGATCCACAGCCATTTGCGTCTAGCGACTTGTTCTCTAATTGACTTTTCGCCTACCATGGTCCAGAGAACGGCATTTGACACTGTTTGGGGCCAATATATTTTGAATATTGAGCGAAGGTACCTATTTATAAACACCTAGAGTTTACCAATAACGTCCGCGGTAGACCTCCAAGTCTCACATCCGTACAGTAGTACGCTTTTAACGCCACTGCTGAATACTTGGAGCTTGAGCTTTCTCGAAATGATACCGGAGCGCCATGCAGGGCGAAGCATAGTATAATAACCATACCGTGGTTAAAAACAACGTGTTATATTTCCAATGTTTCAAGATTGTTTATTATTTTTTGAACCTATCTATGTATTTTATATATATTTTTATTATGTAAAAAAACATATTTTCTTTGGCGATAAATTCGTTGAGTAGAATTCTCCTACGAGTTTACCGCCTCTAGGTGTGAGGCTGTAAAATATACAAATATTTTATGTGTTCGTAAGCCGCATGGATAGGGCATTTCTTTTTAGGATTCCTTTCTCTCGAACATTATTTTTCACTTACTTTAATCTCCCAATAGATGTACATATGTCACGCGGGTGGAGCAACTTTATATCTGACATTAATTCTACTTCCCTACGAGACTTCTCTATTCTTAAAAAGGTCACAATTTATTTACCTAAATGCTTCCACCGTCGCGTGGCATTTTGAAAACATACTCCTACGTATTTGAAATGTTTTACAAAGAAATAACTTCTTGTTCCAGAATTGTAATGAAGGTAAGTCAACAAAAGAGTTACTTCACTCAAAGATGGCAATTAATTTATTTATCTTATTAAGGTATCATTCTGGTTTAGACGTTCGAAAGAAATACAGTTTTTATTATTTTTTATGAAAATACTTTTACAGGTATACAGGTATACAGGAATAAGGGTTGTTAAGCTCAACGATTACGCTTTAAATAACATGAAAAACATGTGTATTAATTTTTCGATCACTCCCAACTTTTAACACAATACTCTTAAATATATATACTTTCGAAAAATGTAAAAAAATGTTTTTTGAAAGTTAAAAATCAGGATGATCCCTTAACTTAAATTTTAAAATGCTGTTATTGGTACTATATCATTAACGGCATTTTGTCGCGAAAAATAATAAAAATTTTGATATCATTAACAGCGTTTTAAATTTTAACGGTTAATGATGTTGAAGTTTCATAGTGTTTCGGCCAAAACAATACACTAACTAACTAACTAACTAACCATCACGCCGTCTCCCCGAAGGAGTAGGCAGAAAGAATGGACTGCCACACCTTTCTTTCCTGACATATTTCTCTCGCTTCCTCAACATTCATACATCGTGTCATGCACGCGCGTCGATTTCTCTGACTCCTCACATGGCCGACATTCAATATTTGATTTATTTGATCGTGCCACGTTTTCCTCGGTCTTCCTCTATTTCTGGTTCCATTTACATCATTAACATATAATTTTTTTACCATTCTTTCTTCATTCATTCTTTCCATATGTCCAAACCATCTTAATGATCCTTTCATTATTTTGTTCATGACACCATCATTCGCACCGCATTCACTTCTTATATTTTCATTCGACACTCTATCGTACACAGAATATCCACACATTCGTCTAAGAGATCTCATTTCTACTGCATTTATTCTACTTTCATCCTTCCTTTGCTAGTTCCATGCTTCGCTTCCATACATGTAGGTGCCAAAATGAGCGGAGTGTCAGTAAGCTGTCTCTTGTATGCGGATGACGCTGTCCTACTTGCTGACAACGAACATGAACTACAGGTCCTGGTGAATTGTATGTATGAGGTATGCATGCGAAATGATCTGATGATGAATGTTAATAAGTTCAAGGTAATGATTTTTGAAAAGGAAGAAACCATGACAGTCTGCAACATTAGCGCGAATGGTGAAAATTTGGAGCAAGTAGTTGAGTTTGTGTATTTAGGTAGTATGTTTACAAGAGATGGGCGAGTGGAGAGGGATATTGAAAGAAGGATTAGGGCAGGCAACAAAGTGAATGGTGCACTTAAAGTTGTCATCGTAAACAAAAACAATACACTATTTGTTTAATTCTAACAATAATGAATATTATAACTAACTACCATCACTTACCATCACGCTGTTTTCTAAAGAGCTAGGCAGAAATAATGTACTGCCACACGCTTTTCTTTCCCGACATACTTCTCTTGCTTCCTCAACATACATCGTGTCATGTACGCGTGTCATATTCTCCGACATCTCTCGTGGCTGACATTCAATATTTGATGTATTTGAATGTCCAATGTTTTCCTCGGTCATCCCCTATTTCTAGCTCCGTTCACCTTGTTTACAAATACCTTATTCACTTCACTTCACTTCCTTTTATTTTGTACACATTAAAATGTTAGGTTCCCTGTGTTCCTGCCCCTTGTTCCCATGACCAGTGTTTTCTCTGTTTCATTTGGAAAATTATAATAATTATTATTATTTTATCGTTCCACTTTTCACTTCGATTTCACACTCTGTCCCACCCTCACCATATCTGTCTGGAATAATTATATGATAGGCCATATAATCATGTTCCATATTTTGCTCTGTTTTCTGAGATTGGGACAAAGAATTGAATTAAAATTAAACGAGATTAAATGTGGCCTGGAGACCCTTTTGCTTTTTGTTTGCTTTTTCTTTTCCCACCTAGGTGGTACTTACATAAACCTACAATAAATTAATAAAAATACATTATTTACCATCCTGCCTTGATTTGAGGGTAATATTTGTAAACCTGGCAAACTCCATCATTAGATGTTTTGAGTGAATCGCAAAAAACTGATACGCTAATAAAATGCACTTTTTTACGATATTTATTTTTTTCATCTCAACCAGCCATGAAATAATCATCATTATGTTGATAATAAAAGTAAAATAATGAATTTCCTTTTGGAGTTTGCCAGCTTTGCAACACTCAAGTGGAGGTTGCCATGTTTGCAACAAACCCTATATTGTAATAGCAAAATTCTTCAGAATTTGAAACTGAAAATCAATAAAAATTGTGTGCAAATGTATTATGAATAATACCCTATCACTTTTATATATCACTTTTGATTGTTGGTGGAGTTTGCCGGGTTCGCAAATAATACCCTCATTTATTCTTTCCATGTCTACCCATCTTAACGACCCTTTCATTATTTTGTTCATAACGCTTTAATTCCTACCGCATTCACTTCTTATATATTCATTCGACACTCTATCATACACAGATTTTCCACATATTCGCCAAAGGGATCTCATTTCTACTCCATTTATACTATTTACATCCTTTCATGAATAATATATAATATTATATACTATGATTATTATTAAAAAATAGTGATTATATTTAGTATTATATGTTAAAATATTCAAAAGTTTAAGAAATCGCATTTAAGAATAAACCAACTTAGAATTCCAGTGTCTAAAATTCAGAAATAAATCTTCCATCCCGTCACGAATTTTATTAACATCACAAAACGCGCGCAAACATCCTGAAAATTTTTCCCTGAAATCTTGACATGAATCACCATTATGAAATCCGTTGAAAACAAAGGAAATCCGCTGAAATAGTAAAGCGCCCGCGTCAGCTGTGCTGCAGTGGAAAATGATCGCTGAAACCGCTGAAATATCAGACGTGCTTTGTACCGTGACACTGAGAGGTCCTGCCGCGATTGTTAACTGTTTTCGATTTTAACTGCGCGGTGCAAGTTTATAATAATACCACGTTTTGAGATTTGTTTCATTTTCTTAGTTTCAACTCTCATTATTATGGTTTCTGTACTGACGTGTATGTTAACCTCAAATCATTTAAATGTTAACTCCTTACTGCATGATTTTTTTTAAATTTGCAAAAAAAGAATATGATGTGTAAAAGATGAAAAAAAAGAAGACACGTATTTTTTTATTTTTCAAATAAATTATTTTTTCTCTTCGTCTTCCCCTTTTTATCCCTAGATTTTACACAATATTATCCATAATTTGATATAAAAGTGATCATTTTATTACTTACCCAATGAAAATAATTGTAAACCAGTGTAATATAATTATTTATAGCGTTTTACAAACAAAAAAAATAACACTTTTGAATACCACGTGTGTATAGAAAATCATAAACCGACAGTTGGAAACAGTCGAACGCACATCTAGTACAACCAGAGACATCTAGCAAGAAGTTTGACAACTAGTAACGCGGATCATAGATAAAACTTTAATATTATTGCTAGAAGCAAGACATATTTTATTATTTTGTTGTTTTTTATGGCTAAAGATTATTTTCGATCATATACGAGCCAGTATGCGGTAAGGGGTTAAAAGATATTTTTAAGATAATCAAATGATTTTGCCAGGCTAGCTGGCATCGATAGATGCCTAGTAAAAGTTACAGCTATCGCTATCGAAGTTACAGTAAAAAATAGAATGAGTTATTTAAAAAACATTTTTATTTCATTACAAATTATTTATTGTACCGACCCTTATGTATTATATTTCCATACAGATACTAGATAATATTATTTCTATACGCTTTCGCGAAGCATGGACCTGGCAAAAGAAGGATACAAGTAGAATAAATGCAGTAGAAATGAGATCCAGTTGACAAATATGAGGAAAATCTGTGTATGATAATATAAGAAGTGAATGCAGTGCGGATCATTATGATGGTTTGGACACATACAAATAATTAATGAAGAATGGTTAAAAAAAAAGTATACGTTAATGATGTTAATTGAACTAGAAATAGTAGAAAACGTGGCACGATTATATTAATCAAATACTGAATGGCAGATACTATTGAATTTGTATTCCTAAAGTCTAACCATCTGTAATGCGTTCCTGGTATAATATTATATATTTTATTTTTACCTGTTCTCAATAGGCCTTAAATTATAATTGGTGTTTGTAATATCTTTTGAGGAAATAAACTGCTTTGATTTGATTTCAAATCGACGGGCGTGCATAACACTATGTATAAATGTTGAAGAAGTTAGAGAAGTATGTCAGTAATAGACAGTGTGGCGATCCATTATTTCTGTCTAACCCTTTGGAGAGATGGCGAATGGATACTTAGGTAGTTAGTTATCAGAATTTTATAATTTAATACCAAATTTTGATTTATTACGTATTAGTGGGTCAACAACCCTTACAAACTAACCTCCAACATCTGTTTATAGCAAAGTTTGCGTAGATAAATATTTTCACCTCGGTTTTAGCTATAATTTGTGTAGAACGACCGAACTTTGGATATCAACAAGACTTATACTCACACATATAAGGAATGGGCGAACTTAAAAACAATCCATACATTTATTTTTTATTTATGTTTATTACCAAAACATGGCCGTTCACAATAGAGTTCTGGTCCCTAACCCTAATGTATGGAAGCGAAGCATGGAACTGGCAGAAAAAGGATGATAGCAGAATAAATGCGGTATAAATGAGGTCCCTAAGGCGTATGTGTGGTAGAACGATGTACGACAGAATCTCAAATGTTGATATTAGAAAGGAATGTAGAGCGAAAGAATGTATTATAAACAAAATTATAAAAGGATCGCTGCGTTGCTTCGGACATATGGAGCGCATTGGTAAACATAGAATGGTTAAAAAAGTAAACGTTAACGATGTAAATGGAGTACGGAGTGGAGGTAGACCGAGGAAAACATGGCATGACCAAATTAATCAAATTTTAATAGTTGGTCATGTTAGAAGCCGGAAGAATCGACGTGCGTGTGTGACTTGCTGTATGAATATGGAGGAAGCTAGAGAGGTGTGTCAGAATAAAGTAGTGTGGCCATCCATTCTCTCTGCTTACCCCTGCGAAGAAACGGCGTGATGGTTTGTTGTAGTTGTTATACCAAATAAAGAGTTTTTATTTTACTTTCTTCCATTATATATCATTAAACGTTAAATATTACATGTAATTAACACCGGGAAGATTATTTTTTAATTATAATGTAAACACGATTGTTTTGTCGGTTTTACAGAGAGGTTTATTCATATAAATATATAAATACTTGTGACAAATTTGTTTCGACTTTCAAAGAAATTCTCACACTTAAAATAATTGCCAAACAGTGCCTTTTTAAAAATGATTTTAGAAAACTTAGGGGTTGGGGAAATTATGTATGTAAATTTGTTATTTTGGGGTGGAACTAAAATGAATATTATAATAACTAAGTTATAAAGTTAAACAAAAAATATTTTAGTATTTTTTTCTCCTAAAAACTTATTATCTCTATAATTTAGTGATTAGTAAGTAGGGGTAAATAAATGTTGGAAAAAACCAAATTACGATACTATTAATTATTTCAATATTGCCCCTGCAAATATTGTTTTTTTTTTATAACACGTTTCTTGGAACTGGGCGATTGTATTTGTTTATTGAGATCTTTGTAATGGGTAACTTATTTAAATTATAATTTTTTGATAAACTTAAGGCGTTAACACTGTCGAATTCCACAATGACGAATTTTTTATGAATTAAAACACTGTTTTTTTCCCTTTTTGAGTTTATTTTTCTCGACATGTTTCGAATGCTTACACCTTCATCATCGGTTTATATTGTTCTCCCAATGATGAAGGTGTAAACTTTCGAAACATGACAAGAAAAATAAACTTTAAGTGAAAAAAAACAGTGTTTTCATTCATAAAAAAATCGTCGTTTAAATTATATTATATTTCTAAGTTTTATTAAATATTATAAAATGAATATCTCCGGACCGACACAATGGTCCCATAAGACCATGTGAGATGAAGGTCCTAAGATCCATTACTGGAAAAACTCTCCGAAATCGTGTACGTAACGCAAATATAAGAAAAACTTGCGAAATACAGGATCCATCGTTCGGTGGAGTAGATCCAGAAGAAGGTACTGGAGAAACTATGAAGCCAGAATGGATAGTAACAGACGCGTATATACAGCCCCTTACGAAATCCTTTCCGGACACCATCCACCTGAAAGACCACCTAAGAGATAGAGGGACAGATTGTCAGATCTATTAAAAAAAGAAGAAGAATTTTTTCGTGAAATGTTTAGTTTTATAAATATGAAAAAAATATAATGTTATTACTGTTGAATGAAAAAAAACTAACTAACCATCACGCCTTCTCCCCGGAGGGGTAGGCAGAAAGAATCCACACTGTTCTGTCCTGACACACTTCTCTTGATTCCTCTACATTCATACATCTTGTCATACACGCACGTCGATTTCTCGGACTCCTCACGTGACCGACCTTCCTCTATTTTTTTTCCTCGGCCTTCCTCTATTTTTAGCTCTGTCTACGCCGTTTACATATACCTTCTTTACCATTTTGTCTTCACTCATTCTTTCCATGTGCAGATTAACACCAGATTAATACCATTAACACAGAGTACCGCAGTCTCGAATCAAGAAGAAAGGATACATTGATGATCTTAGGATTTAAAATACTCCGTAACCTCATTGATAGCCCATACCTCTTAGAGTGTTATGGCCTCAATGCACCAGACAGGTATGCTCGCGCTAGAAGACACGATCTGTTGTGCATACCGCATAGCAGGACAAATGTCTTGGCGCAGCATACAATGACTCGGGGTGTGGTGCTCTTGAATGAGGTGTCAGTCGATGTGGACATTTTCCAAATGACCTATACGTCCTTTAAGGAACATATAGGTACATACCACAACTGTTCATATTGTTTTATTTTATTTTAATTGTTTTATTTTAACATGTATTTTAAAATGTATGTAAAATGCATGTAAATTGTATACAGTAATAGGGTCATAAAAACCTGTTGTATACAAAAAAAAATGTGTCTAAACCATCTTAATGACCCTTTCATTATTTTGTTCATAACACTTTCATTCGCACCACATTCACTTTTTATACTTGCATTTGACACTCTATCATATACAGATTTGTCACCCATTCGTCTTAGAGATCTCATTTCTACTGCATTTATTTTACTTTCATCCTCCTTTTGTCAGTTCCATGCTTCACATTTATACATAAGGGTCGGCATAAGAACAAATCGCCTCTTTGCGAGAATAACGTGACATTTCGATAATCAAATCCGCTGTGTTCAACTTTATTTTCTACAAAAACATGGTATTTTTAAAAGTAAAAACAGAGAATTTATGAGGGAAAGAGACGACACAACAGTAGTGAATTGTGTTGTCACGTTGTCTCTTTCTGACGGGTATCTTGTTTCATTTTTAAATTTTTCTAGATAACACGTTATTCTCGCAAAGGGGCGACATGTTAAATGAACAATAGTTGAAGACTACAGGGGAAAAACAAGGAATTTCAGTAGAAGGTTAATTTGAATAAATTGAGAATAAAGCTAATCAAAGTCTATATATTTCTTAGCAATTAGCAATCGATTATCTGGCCATAGTCGATGACACACATGATTTTTTAATATGAAAATTTTACTGTGGATAGATACGTACGAATGCCGCTAGATGGCATTTTTACATTTATTTTGAATTTTAACTGACATTCCTTGTTTTTCCCCTGTAGTCTTCAGTTAAAAACCGAAATGTTATTTCCAAACGCGATTTCTTAAATGTGTTTACTTTTGTATAAAAACGATTATATGAATTCCACGAATTTGTGTTTCATTCATAAGTATGCGAATTCACGTGGCATGCCTTCTTGACATCAAAATTAATTTTTAATGCGTAGCGCAAGATATGCGAGTAATTTTTCTATTTGTCAACCTTTCCCAGATCAAAGACCGCCAGCATCGGGGACCAAAACATACTTCATCCCGCGAAATATCCCAATTTTCTTTGATCAACAAAGACGTTAGCATTCAAAAGACGAGGACGTAGGCAAACGCACAGAAATTCCAGTTCCCCTTGGCCCTATTGGTTGTTACTCAGGACCAGATTGGATCCCGCGCGCAGTTGACGGATTCGAGGAAAACTTATAAGCGAGGTCCTTTTACAAAGCTTCCATACATAAATTTTATTATTGCTTTGAATTTCCAGACCAAAACCGCCTTTGAATATGAATTTAACGACTGTCTGCTTCGGAAAATCGCACGGGAATATTTTCTGCCGCAATACTTCCGATATGTTTTGAAAAGAGCTCACAAAAGTTTAGTTTAAAAGGCTCTTCAACATCGTATAGTTTTTTTTTTTCGTAAACGTAATTCGTTCCGTGATCTGAAGTGAACGGAATCAGAAGTTTGTTTTAGAAAATAAGTGTAGTTACGAAATATTAATATGTTCTCAATACTTATAAAACTAGATTTCGAAAACATTTTTCATACTGATAATAAGTTTTTATAAATGTTTTACTTACATTTTAACATCTGTTTATTTATTCGTTTTAATTTTAATTTAATTTTCTGTATGGTGGTCTTCGATAAATCATTATTTAAATATGGGTTGGAAATCACAAAATTAATTTTATTTTTTTTAATTTTAGATAAACTTAAGGCATTAACACTGTGGAATTCCATAATGACGAATTTTTATGAATTAAAACACGTGTTTTCCACTTTTGATTGATTTGATCAAAAGTGGGAAAAACAGTATTTTGATTCATTTTGAATGTATACAAATACTCGTAGACGAATACTGGATTTACCCATTGCGGGTTATCATTTTTAAGGATTAATTGTATATCAATAGAGACGAAGGTGCAAATTGGAAACAGAATATGGTGGTCGAGGCATTTACAAGACTTATGACATGTCATTGGTTGGGTTAAGCGCACGCTTTATACGCACGCACGGTGTATAACTTTGCTTCGTAAAAAACTGGTTATACATTTATGATTCAAAGTATTGTCCATCGCTGGCCACTACTTTCTCCCATCTTTCGGGCAGCATACGAATCCCGCGTTGAAAAAACTGGTCATCTTTTGAAGCGATCCACGAATCGATCCAATTTTTTACTTCTTCATAAGACCGGAAGTGCTGGTCAGCTAGGCCGTGTGCCATTGATCGATACAAGTGATAGTCCGAGGGAGCAACGTCTGGAAAATACGGCGGGTGGGGTAGGACTTCCCATTTCAAAGTTTCCAAGTATGTCTTGACCACTTTCGCAACATGGGGTCGAGCATTGTCATGCTGTAAAATCACTTTATCATGTCTTTCGTTGTATTGCGGCCGTTTGTCTTTCAATGCTCGGCTCAAACGCATTAATTGCGTTTGATAACGATCGCCTGTGATTGTTTCAGTCGGTTTTAACAACTCATAATACACTACGCCGAGCTGGTCCCACCAAATACTGAGCATAACCTTGGAACCGTGAATATTCGGTTTGGCCGTCGACGTGGAAGCATGGCCGGGATATCCCCATGATTTTCTGCGCTTGGGATTATCGTAATGAACCCATTTCTCGTCCCCAGTCACAATGCGATGCAGAAATCCCTTCCGTCTTTGCCTTGCAAGCAGCTGTTGACAAACACACAAACGCCGTTCAACATCTCTCGGCTTCAACTCGTACGGCACCCAATTTCCTTTTTTCTGAATCATTCCCATGACTTTCAGGCGTTTTGAAATGGCTGGTTGCGTCACTCCCAATGATCCTGCCAATTTTTGTTGCGTTTGACACGATTCTTGATCAAGTAATGCCTCCAATTCTGCATCTTCGAAAACCTTCTCTCTCTTCCACCGCCATGCTGGTCTACGACGTTAAAATCACCGTTCTTGAAGCGTTGAAACCACTCTCGGCACGTTCTTTCACTAATAGCGGCCTCACCATAGGTATTTGAGAGCATTCTATGAGCCCCAGCCGCAGATTTCTTCATATCAAAGCATAAAATTAAAACCTCCCGCAAATGACGAGAATTCGTCTCGTAAGCTGACATGTTTAATCGGGAATAACTTTATGATGCAGACACAAATCGACTAATATTTCGATGGCGTTATGTTTACAAATACTTAAGCTTATTGTATGACATCTATGATCTATTTATTCCAACTACCACTTACCGCTACTGCCATCTATTGCAAAACGGCGGAAGCAAAGTTATGCACCTAAGTTAGTTAAACACCCTAATAATACAACATTCCCCTTTCCGCCCTTCTTACGACCACCATGTCATGACCACCGCGTCATTAGTCCTGTAAACGCCTCAACCACCATATTCTGTTTCCAAAAAACAATTTACATCTTCGTCTCTATTGAGATACAATCAATACTTAAAAAATCTAATGTTCGTACGAACCCTATAAACTCAGAAACTACTGGACTGATTTCGTTAAAAATTTCATACTTCGTTCTTATCAGTGCTAGGAGTGTTCAAGCAGTATTATGGTAGGTAGGGCAGTTATTTTAACAGATTATGAATATTTTCGGTTAAAGTCCTTTCATACAGTTATTATGATTTAAATGTGAAATGTTTGTACGTAAGAATTAATAGCAATATGCAATCACGAATTCATAAAGCACGCCGGGGAACATTTTGCTTGTCGATATATCTGACCTCTGAAAGATAGGCGATATTACAAAATTTACCGGCCATCAGAATACCGGACATCGCCTTGAAAAGTCCGTGCGAAGAATCCTAACTACGAGAAAAAGAAAATTGTTAAAAAAATAGGAATGGCACAGTCTTCAGAATAATATTATATAATATATAATAGCTCTTAGGCTCTGATTCTCTGGATATAATACTATACGCACCCTTCACCTTTTTAATACCTTAATTAAACTAACTAAAACTAACTAACCATCACGCCGTCTCTCCGAAGGGGTAGGCAGAAAGAATGGACTGCCACACTTTTCTTTCCTGACATATTTCTCTCGCTTCCTCAACATTCATACATCGTGTCATGCACGCGCGTCGATTTCTCTGACTCCTCACATGGCCGACATTCAATATGTGATTTATTTTATCGTGCCACCTTAATTAAAACCTTATTAAACCTTTTTAATACCTTAATGTTGTGAAAAACATTAAGGTATTAAAAATTGAGGGATGCCGAGGGCCAGGAAGGAGACAAATGTCCTGGCTGCGAAACGTGAGGGAGTGGACCGGCATCCGAAGTGTTGAGGAGCTGTTCCGAGCGGCGCAGGACAGGAACAGGTTCGCCGAGGTGATCGCCAACGTTGGGGGGACCCGACAGGGCACTTGAAGAAAAAGAAGAATACCTCAAAAATTTAAATACCTCGCCTGCATACTAACGCAATCCCTTGACCCAGATGTAGAGATAAAATGCAGAATTGAGGCAGCAAGAGTTTAATAAAATGAAATCACTTTTCTGCAATGATAACGTAAACTTGAAACTCCGCCAGAGAATGATCAAATGCTATGTGTGGTCTGTTTTATTGTACGGATGTGAAACGTGGACCTTGAAAGTTAATTCAATGAACAGATTTGAAGCATTTGAAATGTGGCTCCATCGCCGAATGCTCAGAGTTCCCTGGACAGACATGGTTACCAATACCGAAGTCCTGAGGCGAGCTAGAGTTGACAGGGAACTGTTATCAACTTTCAAGGTTTGAAAGATCTCACATCTGGGTCATTTACTGCGTGGGGAAAAGTACCACCTTCTCCAACTGATATTGGAGGGGGAAATTGAGGGATTCCGAGGGCTAGGAAGGAGACAAATGTCCTGGCTGCGAAATGTGAGGGAGTGGATCGGCATCCGAAGTGTTCCGAGCGGCGCAGGACAGGGACAGGTGTGCCGAGGTGATCGCCAACGTTGGGGGGACCCTACAGGGCAGTTGACTAAGAAAAAGAAGAAAAACCTATTTAACCGGTGCTAATAATAGACAGCTAACTAATCTAGAACACATTTCTTCTCATAACTTTATTTACACGAACATAAATACTCGTGTCTTTGTAAATATAATTAAAACTAGATTATAATTTTCGGTATTCCCTAATTATTCTTTCCATATTGTTTTAAATTATTGAAAAAATATGCTTATTAGGTACTTAATAAGTATTTGAACATATAGATTGCACTTCGTATTTTCACAACATTTATATTAGTCTTTTTATTTCTTCCGACTTCTAAAATGGCCGACCTTCGAAATTTTATTCATTTTACAATGCCAAATTTTTCTCAGTCTCTTTATTCGAAGACTCCGTATTTCATTCACATCGTTAACGTGTGCTTTCTTATTATTATTACGAGTATTTATGGTGATTACTCCAAGGACGCACTAGGAAAAGACTAACCAAACAGTGTAGTCTTTAGAAGTTTCTTAAATTTAACGTCACTATCCTCATACTTAATACTAACGTGGGGGCTATTCTACGCCAACGGACCTGCAACGCTAAAAGCACGATCGTAGAAACTTGCTTTATTAGCTCTGACTGGAATCGTAATGTTGTTCGCATTTGTTTCTACTGATCGGAGTGAACGTTGCCTTTACGTTGACATGGGTGTCACGCAGAGATCCGAAACATACTTCTAAACTCTTCTTTCTTCGTCCTTACGTCTCATAGTGATGTTATTACTTAATATTTTTATTATTTCATCTTTAGAACTCTATTATATACTGCCACCGTTGCTTGCTCACATCGAGAGAATATGTGGAGTTGCACTGAAAATGTTGGGATTTATTCTCCGAACTGGTAGAGTTTTCAAGAATCCCTATGTTTTGCGAATTTTGTATAACTCATTGGTCCGGAGCCGGCTCGAGTGTGGCTCGGTGATATGGAGTCCCCACGAGGCGAGATACTCGCTCATGTTAGAGAGGGTTCAGAAAAGATTTCTGAGATATCTCTACATGAGGGAGTTTGGTAGCTATCCGTGGCTTTATCCCACTGCATTCCTCTTGGGCATGCTGGGGACCAATAGTTTACAGATAAGAAGGGATGGGTGCACACTTACCCATTTCTTCAGACTTATCAGGGGATTCTTTGAGAACTCCGTCATCTTGGAGGCTATCCATCTTTATGTTCCGGATGGCTATCTTCGACAGCGTCAGCACAGACTGTTTTATCTCCCAGCATGCAGAACCAACCTGCCTCTGGTGATGCCGGTGGGGAGAGCAATCAAACTGCTGAACATGATCGCTTCGGAGATCGATGTCTTTCATATTCGTGAAAGTACATTCAGAAGACAAATACTCTTGACTTTGGAGAGTATTTTGTATTCCTAATGTCGAACCATCTCTCATGCGTTCCTGGTATTATATATTCCTTATGTTTTACCTGTTCTCAATAGATGCCTTAAACTATAAAAAATGTTTGTAATGTCTTTTGAGAAAAATAAACTGATTTGATTTGATTTGATTAACGATTCAATTGATTCGTATTTCCACGTTTTTTGCTTAGTTCATGAAAGCAAAGAACGAAGTATCAATTCACAATGGCAATTATTTTACTGGCTCAATGGGGACCAACTCTAACTTCCTAGTGCCAGTACGTATAATAGTCACTTGATAGCCTGAAGGAATAAGTAGGGAGCAGGAAGGAGGCCTTTACTAAGTTCTCAGTGTAAAAGTGAATGGCTTCTCATTGCTCTATTTAAAGTCTCGTCTCTAATAGCGGCCGTCCTCACAGAATATTAAAAGAATGTGAAATTTCCTTTTTAATTTAAACATCAGGGTAATTAAGAAACGCAATTGGATTTGATGTTTCTATTAATAGGACGATTGACTCGCTCAATGTTTTATGAATAGCACGTTGAGCTGTTATACTGTACTTATCATTCTTGAATTCAAATTTGAATTCATATTCGAATTGATTGTGATGTGTTTTTTTTTTAATTTTTAATTGTATCTCAATAGAGACGAAGAAACAAACTGGAAACTGAATATGGATGATCAAGGTGTTTACAGGACTTATGACCTGTCATTGGTTGGGTTAAGCGCACGCTTTATGTAATTACAACATTCCCCATTCCACCATTGTTACTATGATCATGCATGATACATTTTTGGAAGTTGTATATATACTCCAAATCCATACCTATCTTCACGTGTCAGTTCCAGTTAGCCATCTATGTAGATTTGATTGTACTAATTAATTTTTTAAGATTAATCTATACAATCCACCCACTAACGCCATCTATGAAGAATGATTGTTTTAGCATTTAGCAAACTACTTTATTAACACAATGCGAAGAAGCTACCGCCTCCTAGCGCACTGTTTTAGAAGTCGCCTGGAGTATCACTCCTATTTTATACGCCAAAGAATTGACCAGAATATTTACAAATATTTGTGAAATGTATACTTACATCTGTATACGAATCCTGGATTTTAAATCCAGGATTCGTATACAGATGTAAGTATACATTTCACAAATATTTGTTTTTTTTTATTTCAAATGTGGAATCATTCCACAGCAAAGAATCTATATTGAAATTAACAAATAGTTTTTTTTTTATTTAGAAGACAAATTTTAAATAATATACATACTTATGTAAAAGATAAAGTCAGATGATATTTTGAACACTGGCTTAACTCAAAAAAGCAAATTTTGCTCAATCTGACATGAGTCGGTGTTTTAACAAAAACAGTCGAAATACACGTACAAATGGATAACGATAACATTGTGAACGATTATCGTACGTACGAATAGATAGCGTTAATATTGTGAAAAATAGATGGATAGCGTTAACACAAGCCTCTGTCTAATGTTAACTCAATTATGACCTAAACCATAATCGGTCAGTTTACTATTAAGCGTGCGATTTGTCAATCCACTCCTACAAAAACAATGAACGAACGTGGCGACCTCTTTTGATTATTATTATAAAGCATTTTTTTTACTTTTAGCCCTCGCTAAAATACGGTCAATAGCAATGTGTATTTCGTAATATTTCAAATATTATTAGTTTTATAGCACCAATCTAAATAAATAAGTATGCATCAAAATTTACCATTAATTTTACATTTACAAACATTTCTCTTACTTACCTAACGCTCTCCGAAAAATGTAAAATAATAATTACAATTCGTCATAAAACCAGTTAGTGCTGAACTGAAATTGTAAAATGTCTGAAAAATAATGCATTTTTATTATTTTTTTTTTTTTTAAAAAAAGAGTAACACCAATCAATGATATTAGAATTTATTTTACAATCTTCAATGTGAGCAGAAAATAGCTCATTATTATGAAGAAGGAATTTGGCCGTGTCCAGGCTCGAACCCAAGTCCCCTTGATCAGAAGCCAAGCGTTCTATCCCCTAGACCACCACCCAATTTTTAATTTATAGTTACGATCTTATTTATAGTTAATTAATAATAAAGAATTAACATCATATCTTCAAAAAATTCTACTTAGAAAAACTATATTTAAAAATCTAAATATTCTATGGTGACCGTTATTCAAAATATTTCAAAATTTATAATGATAATATTTTTTTTAAACACGTTTAATCATGCAAAAAAATCGCACCAAAACAATTGAGATAAGGTTCTACAAGTTGCATTTTAAAAATTCTTTCAATGTACGAAAAAAAAATCGTTGCAATAATAACATCTGAAGGATATTAGAGCGGCAATTTTCAAGTGGTTACACCTTCACCCATCTTCCTCCCTCCTCGTCGCTTAAGCTACTTCTCTCGTTCCCACGCGAGCCCGCGCTAACTGGCAGTTACCCGAGGTCGTTTCTTCCTATCTGAAGACGTTAAGGATTCTCAATTGCCACAATTTCTACCCGGTATTGCCTCCTGCGCAGGCCTCCGTACAACGCTCACAAGAAGCTACCAGGACTGCCGTGTCTCTATTTGGCGCCAAGTTCATTTGACAAAAAAAAGTTTCAATCATAATATTATAAAGCGTTATTAGTTGGTTATTGAACCTATTCCTTCTAGGAAGTTGTAGGGAAGGTTATTTACGATGAATTATGTCATGTGTGGAAAAACAGTTTAATCTATGTGTTGATAGTGAATGCATGTTATGTTCACTAATTAACTTTGTTTAATCCACAAAATATTAAAAATACGACATGTTTCGAAGGATAGATCTTCAGGTGTAAAAATATAATAATAACTGAACAATGAAAGACTAATACTTTTATATAAGTCTTTCTCTGTTTAGTTTTTATTATATTTTTACACCTGAAGATGGAGGTATCCTCCGAAACATGTCGTGTTTTTTAATATATTTTTTTAATTTTCTGGATTAAACAAAGTTATTTTCAATTTCCTAAGTATATTACTATGAAATTTCACAGTGTTAATTCCTTAGCGTTCAATAAAAAAAGTTTGATTTGACCAACAATTTTTTATAATAAATTTTAAAACAACTGACCTCGATAAGTTAAAAAAATAACTTAAATTCATTTTATCTCAAAAATGATTCACTTTTGCGTAGTGACTTACATGACACAATTTATCGTTAATAACCTCACCTACAACCTCCTAGAAGGAATAGGTTAAATTACCAATAACTCTTATTAAGTACAAAATTTATGATCGCACATTCTTCCATATTAAACTTCTTTTCTTTGTCTTTTCAGCAAATTTTTAACCACTGCTGGATATATATAGGCTTTTTCTATACTCTTCCAACAATTGACCACCTGAGCTCGTCCTGTCTCGCCAAATGCCCCGTCCACTGGTATATTAGCTTTGCTGTTCTTTCTGCGATATCAGTAACCTTTTATCGACGTCTTATTTCCCCATTTTAAATTTGGCCACGGAGACTGATGCCTTTATATATCATATCACTACTAACTTTTTAAAAGCTTATTAATTTGACTTATTGATATATTCACTACATTATTTTATTATGCTCAAAATATGATGCTTACTTACTCAAAATATCTTCTTCTCCGGTCTCAATCTAATAATTGGTCTGCAGCAAGGCGACGCATCTCCTCTTCCACTCCGCTCGGCCCTCGGCAACTCTCTTCAACTCCGCATAAGAGGTACAGCCCATATCTCGGCAAACCTGGTCTAGGTACTCTTGGCGAGGTTGTCCTCTGCCAATCAATCTCTCGACCATTCCCTCCAACACATTATGCAGGAAACATTCGTGTCGCAACACATAACCAATCCATATTGGGCGCCTCTCCGCTATGGTGTTCAACACGTGCCTCAAAATATAATAAAACTTTTATAAAACGACATTTTCATAATGATATTCATATTCTTCTCGTCACCCATTCGCAGGCCAATAAACAAGTAATTCTACCCTTTTCCTAGCGCACTTGAATTGGTTATTTAAACCCATGGTGCAACCGACCCTGTGTTAAAGAACTCCACGAATATTTACTCCCGCCCTTCCGCCAATCAATTCGGAAACAGAATTAAAGCTTTTATTTTATGGTCTTAACCAGATTTTATTGATGCTTTTAGATTATGAATATCTGAATGTTTACATAAGTAAATTGGCCTTGTTTTGTTTTTATATAAGTAATTTTATTCATATCACTTAGCCAGACATTTATTTTCTTCCAATCGATTGGCGATAAACGTAGTTTTTTTCTTCTCTGCCAATTTTTCCACTGCTGTATATAAGCCCCTTCTAAACTCTTCCAACATTTTCTATCTTGGGCTAGCTGTTTCCATGCGCAAGTTGGATAATATCATCCGTCCACCTTTTTGTGGTCTTCCAATGCCTCCATTTCGGGATTCTAAGTAACCACTTGAACGTAGCATTCTTTGCATATTATTTTTTTATTCATTTCGAATATTTCTTTACATCATTACATCATTACATCATCATCATCATCACCCATCTGTCATCCACTGCTAAATGTAGGCCTCTCCCAAAGCACGCCACCGCCCCCTATCCATTGCCGCTCCCATCCATCTATGTTTAGCAATCCTCTTCAGATCGTCGGTCCATGGGGCAGGGGGACGTCCAACTCCTGGAAATCCGGTCTCCACTCCAGAACCCGTCTCCCCCATCTGCCTTCGGTTCTCCGAGAGATATGGCCAGCCCATCGCCACTTCAGCCCGCCCATCCTCAGAGCCACCTCGGTCACCTTGGTTTGTTGGCGAATAAATTCGTTTCTAAATCTGTCCCTCGAGGTTATTCCAAGCATGGCCCTTTCCATGGCATTGCATCATTACAGTACGAGTCAAATTGATGTAACGGAAAATAATAAAAGCCTTATGTTATCAATAACTTATGTCTGCATTGACCACTTCACGAAATCACTTATTGAAAAATTGACAATAAAAATAAAAAAAATAATTTCGATTTGTTGTTTCCATCGTTTGAAATTTCAATATACTTCAATTTTTTTACTAAAAAATTACATTACATAGTATTATTCTGTTTACTACTTTCATGTGAAATATTTAATTTGATTTTTTTAATACATTTTTAGAAATATTTTAAGCAAATCTATGGTTTTAACACTAATTAATTTCGTATTGAAATTTTCACCAGGGTAGAAAAACACTGTTTCGTCAACCTGGTAAAGCTTTGCTTAGAGGACAACCGGTCGGTAGTGTTAAATAATACAATTAAGAGGTGTTAAAACACATTATATACGAGTATATAAGTGATCTAATATATTTAATGATTTTTTATTATTATTTCATTTCAAATAAGATGTTATTTTTTAGATGTTAATCAAACTATGACAGCAAAGTACTGAAATTTTGTACCTTTACGATATATTTCTAAAAAATTATTCCAAAACCTTCGAAAAATCATATATTTAATAAAAATTTGGTTCATCGTCTATTTTTTTTTTAGTTTTGATTTGTTCATGTAATTGCTGATTCAAATTATTATTACTATAATTATTTTTGATGACTTATCTTAAGTGCACCGTTTGGTAAAATAATTTATGGGATAAACATATTTCACCTATAATTATTATTATTTTGATGGCTTATATTTTAAGTGCGCCGTTTTGTAAAATCAATTACTCCAAGGGCGCACTAGGAAATGACTGACCGAACAGTGCAGTCTTTAGAAATTTTCTAAATTTAACGTCACTCTCCTCATACTTAATACTTACATGGAGGCTAAAACACGCCAACGGACTCGCAACGCTGAAAGCGCAATCGTAGAAACTTGCTTTATTGGCTCTGACTGGAATTGTTATGTTGTTTGCGCTTGTTTCTACTGATCGGAGTGAACGATGCCTTTCCGTCTGGGTGTCACGCATATGTCCGAAATATACGCTGGCGTTCTCTGGTCTCGAGCCTTATACACTGTCAAACACAATTTGTATTTCACTCGCTCTCGGATTTTAAGCCAGTTAAGTTCCTTTAGGAGTGGCGTGATATGACAGTATTTTTGTTGCTCCGTAATCAATCGGGCAGCAGCATTGAATACGCTTTGTTGTATTCTGCTTAATTGATTATTTTGCAATCCAGCGTACATTCCGTTACTATAATCTATACGTGACACTACAAAAGAATTTAGAGTCCTAGCTTCATCAATAGGTAAATATCTCCTTATATCAAACCGTTTCATCTAAAGCAGCCATAATAAACCGCCATACTGCTCTATACTGATATACCTCTCTATATTTGTCTACATTCACACATTGTAACATGCACGCTCGTCAATTTTTCAACTTCGAAGGTTTTAGCCTTTTAGCATTTAGATTATTTTTTATATGCCATACTTTCCTTGCACTTCCACGGCTTTTCTTTTTAGTCACACTGCTTATATGCAACATTTAAAACCATCTCACGGATGTTTTTTTTTTGCTTATAATGCAATCATCTGCCTCACATTTCTATCTTATTTTGTCGTTGGGTATTCTAGCATACGAGTTTATCGTTTTCCCGCATATTCTTCTCAGTGATTTCATTTTACATCGTTCATTTTACTTCTTTAAGTATAGAATATATTTTTTTCATTATATTTTACAAGGCAATATTTCAGTGTTCATAAGAAGCAATTTATGTTTATAAAAAACACGCCCAGACTATTTCTCATTTTAATAAAACTCCCGGTGAATACCTTCAGTTTTGTCGATGGGGAAGTTTTAAAATCCAAAGTTTATAAAAACCCCCTGAAATACAATTCCCTTATCTCCTCCGCGGTGCAACAATGGCCGGCGGACCATTCATAACTCTATTCTGTGAAAACTTTTATTCACCTCGTCTTCTCGTTCTTCTGTTTTGTCTGGAACAATGAAAAACCTGAAACAAGTTGGAGGGAAAGCCATAATTTGCCGTGTTTATTGTTACAGAGTAATTTGATATTAACGCTCACACTAACGACCCCAATTAATAAAAGTGTCCCAAGTTTGCTGGCTTCAATGACGCCATTACGACTTTTAAATTTTAGTGATATTTCACTCTAATATGCTTCAATTTTTTAACTCGACTGGTTGAAAAAATTTTGATTCATTGTTTTATACCTCCAGCAATTATATTTTGTTATATATTATATACACCATACATTTATTGTTTCTTGGACGATGATGTTAAACTCGATATAAAATAATTAACACGAAATGATCGATTTTCTATGAGTTTTATTTTATATTATGGGAATGTATAGTTAGAGTTAGAAAGTTACAATCCTGGGATTGGTTTGCAGCAATTTCTTCTATTCTTCTCTTCCATTCTTCCCTGTCTGCGGCTCTTTTGAAATTTGCATATGATGAGCAGTGCACGTCCACCAACAGGTCCTCCGGGTACTCTCGGCGTGAACGTCCCCTAGAGTTTGTCCCCTCGGTCATACCCTCCATTATGGCATGCAAGAGACCTTTTTGACGTATTTCGTGGTCGATCCATCTTGCACGCCTTTCGGACAAGGTCCTGAGCAGGTGCCTTTCTCCTTCGATTCCTTGAAGAACTTCCTCATTCATGATGTGGTCTCTCCAGGAAATTCCTAATAGCCTTCTATAGGGCCACATCTCAAAAGCCTCTAGTCTCCGCTTATCTCTTTCGGATAGGCACCATGTCTCGCAGCCGTACATCAAGATACTCCATACATAGGTATTGATGAGGAGTATTCTCAGGGAATGTTAACAAACAATAAATTCTTTATATTTTAGTCTAGAATCTTAGAATCTTATATTTTAGTCTTCAGAATATACAAAATCTGCGTAAGGCCTACGCACTGACATACAGCATTGAGACCAAAGCGGATACCACAAGAACGGAGGCTAAAGTGCGGATGGCAGAGATGCGAATGATAGCAGGAAAGACTCTTCGAGATAGAGTGAAGAACACGGCTAACCCCGAAATCTGCAAGGTGGAAGATGTCGTGAGATGGGACAGACAACGCCGAAGATACTGGAATGCGCACACATAAGGGTCGGTACAAGAACACCATTGTGCACTGCCATTTTAGCTTTTTTGGATAGGTTTTTGTTTGCAATGACAACTTTAAGTGCATCATTCACTTTGTTGCCTGCCCCAACCCTCCTTTCAATATCCCTTTCCACTCGCCCATATTTTGTAAACATACTACCTCAATACACGAGCTCATATACTTACTCCAAATTTTCACCATTCACGCTAATGTTGCAGACTATCATGATTTCGATTGACGACCTTCGTGGCCGAGTGGTAAGTGCATTGACTGCCACCCTGAAGGTTCCGGGTTCGATTCCTGGCAAAGGCAGTGTGATCGTCACACTGTCTTTGGTCTGGTGTAGAGTTCACGTGACAATAAAACGGCGATAGTTTAGCTACCTATCACATGTCACGAGAATCACTATGATAGCTATAATACCCTTTACATCGATTTGGCTTATGCTGTTATGATGTAAAGAGTGATTCAACAAATTGATAATAATAATAATAATTTCTTCTTTTTCAAAAATTTCATTACCTTGGACTTATTCACATTCATCATCAGATCATTTCGCATGCATACCTCATACATACTATTCACCAGGACTTAAAGTTCATGCTCGTTGTCTGCAAGTAGGACAGCGTCATCCGCATACAAGACAAGCCGTATACAGAACTCGGATGTCCTGAGTGATGTAGGTCTATTTGTCCCTTATTTATTTGACCTTCGTCAAAGACAGCACAGATTTTTTTATTTGCCGCGCTGCAGAACCAACCTGCCAATGGTTATGCCTGTGGGTAAGGCAATCTTATTACTTAATCGGATCGCTTGGGAGGTCGAAATATTTCGTGATAGTGTGAGTTGCCTCAGGTATGCAATATCAATGTTATGATTTTTTCTTATTCTTAAGCTTAATTTTTTTTTAATGCTTCTCTTTTTATAATGTAATTGCAAACGATCTGGAATTGTATGTCTGTAATGTTTGTAATTTTTATCAAAATAAATAAAATTAAATGAAATGAAAAAGAGACAGCTTACTGACACTCCACTCGTTTTGGCACCTACATCCAACCCTTTCAGATCTTTCATACTACATAGTTGTATAGTTTGTCGCGGTTATTCCGCTTTAGCGACTTGCATTACCGCGGAATCGGTTTATTTATGGCGATACAAAACTACATAAATTGGCAATAAACTGGGTTATTCTGCACGGGCAGTTGACGGCGTATACCCCCAATAAATATTTATAAACGCCGGTAGACGTGCGCCGAGAGATTGCACCGCATCACGCAGTTGCAGTAAATTGTAGCCAATAACCGCCGGCAGCTGGGCTAATCAGGTGAACTTTGACAGTATTAAAGCCGCTTTTGTTGTCCGCTCCACGGGCGGTTGTTTCGAATGTTTCACCAAGAATTTGATCAGATAATATTGTATGCATCGCTTCAATAAAGTCATGTCCCACGATGTACAGATATTCCAGTTAATTCGTTTTGATTCTGTGAATGTCAAATATATTTATTTATTGTTTCTTGAACATTTCGCACTGTGAGTGTAAAACCGAGATAAGCGCAAATATACATTTGGGAGATATGGGAATTTAAAGACTTCATATTGCTTGAAAAAACTGTTTTTTTTAAATAAACCAATGATTTTCGGTTTATACGTATATTACTATAAACCGAAAATCATTGGTTTATCTTAAAAAAACAGTTTTTCCAAGCAATTCCAAGCAGTCTTTAAACTCCCATATCTCCAAAATGTATATTTGCACTTATCTCGGTTTTACACGCACGGTGCGATTTAATCAAATGTTTCTTCTTCTTCTGCTTTATTTAGGACTGTGTCCTGTTATTTCTCGGAGCCTGTTCCTGGGATACAGATGTCCAATTGTCTCGCCATCTTTTAGGTGGTCTTCCTGCAGGTCGATTTCCTGGTGGTTATTTATTTGCGGCTATATTTATAGTTTTTCACTCTTTCAGAACATGCTCTTTCCACGTGATCTCTCCAGTAGCGTCTTCTCAGTTTTCCCCATCGCACGACATCTTCTGCATTGCAGATATTTCTTATTACAGAATTTCTTAATCTGTCTCGGAGTGTCGTTCCCGCAACGGATCTTCATTTCCGTGGTTCTTAGGAGACTTTTTGTTCTGATGGTGTCAGCTCCCGTTTCTATTCCATATGTCATTATAGGACGTATGCATGTCTTGTAGATTCGAATTTTGATCTCTCCTTTAGCATATTTTTATTTTTACAAACAGCATTCGTCAAGCAGCCAGCCACAATGGCGGACCTGTTTGTTAGTTCACTTACTTTTCCGTAGAGGTCACTGCTGTTTGCTATAAAATTCAATATTACATAATTAACCGTCGCGTTGCCATGTGGTCAATTGAGTTTCCACTGCCAATTTAAAGTTGATTTTCTTAAAACCTATGGACCCTAATATTATAAAAAAAAATGTTATCCTCCATTGAAGTGTTCTCAATATTTCGTAATAAAAAAAAAGCAAAAAATTACTTCCTTCATCCCAAAAAAAAATATTTTCTAAGACTGCCCTCACCTTCATTCGTGTTAAGGTAGAATTTGTTTTGCTAATATTTACAACTTTATCAAAAGTGACAAATACTTACTCGCTGTTTTGAACGTATTATAAATTATATGTTTGGCCTTTTCATAGGTACGTAATAATACCGACTGTGGACGGAAACGCAGCACGCAACTTAATAATATCAGAACTGTGAAAATATTAACACTTTACCAAAAGGGACAAATATTAATACGTACTCGTTGTCTTGAACGTACTATACATTTTGCCTAGGTGCCTTTATCATACGTAAAATCTCGTAAAGTCTCGCCCCGCCGGCCGCGGCGCGGCGCGGCGGAGCGAGACAAGTTTATACTTGGTGCCAGTCGCTCGTATGCTGTGACGCATTCCATATCAGAAATCGCATGGTTCCAGAAAAAAATTAATAATGATATGTTTTTCAAATAATCCATGTATGTTATAGATATCGATCTATTCCTAATGAAATTCCCTACAAGATGACATAAATTAAATTTTGATTCATCGAGTCATATGCTTGATATTTAGATAAAGTTAGCGGTAAACTGAATTGACCACATGGGAGCGAGCGTTTTGTTTTGAACACGGTACGTTAAGGGTTAATACGAATGAAAAATTCTGTTTTCTACAAGTTTTATTATATTTTATGTGAATGACATGTTTAACCTATCTAAGACATTATCAAATGTCTATTTGACCATTTGATAAGAAAACTGTATTTGAAATATTTTTTATGGGTCGAAATAATTTTCTTGTTATTCAGTAATCAATAATCATTACTCAATTTTATTGAACTACGAGTATATTGTAGATCTAGAAAGCATTTTTTAAACTGTTGTGTTCTTGATATGGTGCACTCTTTACAATATTTTTTTTTATGAATTCATGAAAATTATACATTATCTGCATAATTAATTTTCCACTTCAAACTAAGCGAACAAAGAAATCTCTTCAATTGTATAATTGCAAAAGCCTTCATCATTTCCATTATCCCGTAATTCAACAGCAGAAATGCAATTTTTAGTTCCTCCTTCCTCCCGCTTCTAATTTTCATCTCATTCATTAAATTATCTTGATAATTGTTGAGAATGGTCTCAAGGATGGTTCATTGTGCTGTGGAGTCAGTTTATCTCGGATGTCGTTCACAATGAAAGAAAATGCATTTCTTAACTCAGAGGTCACAAGTCATTTATCACAGCTGATTTATTACTATCAGGACTCTTAACTGTGGTTATAACGGGAACATTTATCTGCTTGCTCGGAATTCGTGAAAACCGGTTGGTTTTGTATATCTCAAATAAGAAATGGATATTGCTTTTGAAGATATGATTTTCAGAATAATTTTGAGACACAATACACAAAAAATCAATTTAATACAACCTTAGAATAAATTAGAATAAAACTCAAAACATAAATGACATATTTTAACAATGTAATAATATATTAGTATTGTATTACACAATATACAGATGAAAAAAGGGATGTAGAGCGGAAGAAGGTCATTTGAACAAAATTATGAAAGGATCGCTGCGTTGGTTCGGACAAATGGGGTGCCTGGATGGATAAAAAATGGTTAAGAAAGTATACGTTAATTATGTAAATGGAGTACGGAGTAGAGACAGAACGAGGAAAACATGGCATGACCAAATTAATCAAATTTTATAGGTTGGTCATGTTAGAAGTCGGAAGAATTGGCGTGCGTGTATGACTCGTTGTATGAATATGGAGAAAGCTAGAGAGGTGTGCCGGATAGAGTAGTTTGGCGGTCCATTAAATCTGCCTACCCCTGCGGGGAAACGGCATGATGGTTTGTTGGTCAGTTTTTACGATATTAATATGGTCAGCGTTATACATTGAAAATTGAGTGAAAATTCTTGACGTAATACCATAATTTAGGTGTGATATATTCTTATGTTACCTGTGATAATGCCTCAGTAACAAAACAGCGAAACGTGACACTTCCTTATAATAAAAGAAATTAACGCAGATTTTCTTCACTATTAAAAAAACAAATACATTGAAGCAACAATGAATAAACCTAGATTTGATTTTTTCTGGAAGTTTTATAATATTCGTATAATATAATTGTACATTCCTTTGAGTATCAATCCTAAGGCACGTTTTGCAGCAAATCTAATATCTTATCTGATTCTTAGGCCAATAATGTAGCAGTCGCCGGTTGTTTTTTACATTTTTGTATACAATAGATTATTTGAACCCAATTACTGTATAACATTTGAAGCTAATGATTCTCATGTGATTGGTAACTCGTCTTTCGTCATTTTTACTGTCACGTAATTCTACACTAGACCAAAGACAGTGTGACAATCAGACTACCATCGTCGAGAATCGACCCGGGACCTTTGTTCAGTATGGCAGTCAGAACTCTTGCCACTCTGTCACAAAGGTCCTAAAATTTTAATATTTGAAATGAAGTTTTACACCAAAAATCATGAAACAATATTTAAATTTACACCTTGTATAGAGGTATATAAATTTAAAACGAAATTAAAATAATGTTAATGTCTATGATATTGGCTTTATTGAATAGATAATTTTATGCCATTATTGTTTAAATATAATTTTGGGCATATAAGCGCCACGGCTAGCTCGAATGAAGCGCAATCGTGAAGACCAATCTTCGACAACTTTATCGAGCAAGTGGGTAAAATGGCAAAACATACTTACTTCAAATCAACTGTCAACTGTCAAATTGATAGTCTGTGAAACAATGCTGCTAGTTTAAAAACCAAATCTCTTAAAAAAACATCCTGTACATCCTCTTTCAAAATAAGAAAAAGTGCAATTTTAAAGTACGAGTATGTCTTTTTTTTGATGTCATGAAAGTTCGGGATAAACGGAAATTTACGTGTTTATCACTCATCCAAAAAATTTTTAAAGAATAAAATAAAAATTGTGTCTCCGCGTGTAAAATGGTCACATGACACTACTAACTTGACATGTAATCAAAAGTAACGTTTTCTCTGTATTCCACATTTGAATTTCTCTAAAACAAAACAAACACGATTTAAGCAAACGAGTAAACCGACTTAAGTGCTGTATACAAAAAAAAATGCAAACTGCGTACACCACCAACGTATTAAATTCCTTTTCACGGACCCGGCTACAAAATGGACACTAGAACAAAATTAAAAAAGATAATTATCCCCTAAAAAACTCTGCAGGCTCCGCCGCTAATTTGAAGGCGTAAATATTTTGAAGTAATTGAAGCGGTGAACAAAATGGCCGATGTTCATTTACCGAAATGGCGGGAACTATCTCCTCCCGGGCTACTGCTGCAGTAATTAAAGTAAAGAATCGACTTTGAATACGAATATTTGATTAAAAATAATTTTACACGAGCGGTCTTAGAGCGTACGCAATTCGAAATCTTGTTATCTAAATCTGCAGCAGATTTGATTTTAAGATAACCTTTCTATTTTAACCCTTCCCCAACCGATGCTGCGTAGCTAAGACACATTGCTTCTAATAAATTTAATATATCCAAAAAATACTAACTAACTATCACTCAATGAACATCCTGGAAGCATTTGAAATGTAGCTCCATCGCTGGATGCTCAGAATTCCCTTAACAGACATGGCTACCAATACCGAAGTACTGAGGCAAGCTAGAGTTGATAGTGAACTGTTATCAACTATCAAGGTTCGGAAAATTTCACATCTGGGTCATATACTGCGTGGGGAAAAGTACCACCCTCCACCTGATATTGGAGGAGAAAGTTGAGGGACGCCAAGGGCCCGGTAGGAGACAAATCTCCTGACTGCGAAACGTGAGGGAGTGGACCCGGCATCCGAAGTGTGGAGGAGCTGTTCCGAGCGGCGCAGGACAGGGACAGGTTCGCCGAGGTGATCGCCAACGTTGGGGGGACCCGACAGGGCACTTGAAGAAGAAGAAGAACCATCACACCGTCTATCCGGAGTGGTAGACCGAAATAATGGAACACCACGACGCGACGTGTGTGCATCATCTCTTGCACGCACGTCGATTTCGCGGACTGCTCACGCGGCCGACATTTACAAGAATATTTGATTGATTTGATCATGTCACGTATTCCTCGGTCTTGCTCTAATTCTTGTTCCGTTTACGTCTTTGGCTTATACTTTCTTTATCATTAAATATATATTTTATTCATTTCCATTTCTCATTCCATTAACATGTTAACATTTTTTTTCCTTACAATTCTTTCTTCATTTTTTCTTTACATGAATCCAAACCATCATAATGACCCGTTCAGTATTTTGTTTATGACACTTTCATTCGCACCGAATTAATTTCTTATATTTTCATTCGATACTCTATCATATACAATCTCACACATTCGTCTAAGAGATCTCATTTCTACTGCATTAATTATAATATGTTTTCATATTTTTTGCTGTTCTATGCTTCGCTTTCGTACATAAGGTTATATATGTATTAAATACTATAAAATATATTTAATTCGCCACAATACATGTTCTATCTGGTCTTACCACTGTGATAATTATTGTTCCTCAGAATTAATCATTAGTTCCTCAGAATTAATTAACCTATTTTACTTTTTTTTAAATCAAGTTTTGGTTTTTTTAAATTTTCATAGTAACGACCTGATGCAATGCATTGACTGCCAACCCGAAGGTTCCGGATTCGATTCCCGGCGAGGGCAGTGTGATTGTCGCACTGTCTTTGGTCTGGTGTAGAATTCACCTGACAATAAAATGGCGATAGATTAGCTACCTATCACATGTCACGAGAATCACTATGATAGTTATAATACCCTTTACATCGATTTGGCTCATGCTGTCATAATGTAAAGAGCGATTCAACAAAATAATAATAATAATAATAATAATGAAAATAGAAAACCCTTTTACTTTATTCAATTTGCGTGGTCGGGTGGTGGTCTAGGGGATAGAACGCTTGGCTCCTGATCCAGGGGACGTGGGTGCCTGGACACGATCAGATTCCTTCTTCATAATAATGAGCCATTTTCTGCTCACATTAAAGATTATAATAATAAATTCTAATATCATTGATTTAAAATTAAACATTTTGAATTAAAATAAATGAATAAATAAAAAGTTGCAAAATATATTTTTTAAATGTAGGTAGGTATATTTAATTAAAATCCACTAATCATTTGATAGACCAGAAGGTGACAGCGAGCTGCCGAACCGGTTAATGACACAAACAATGGTGGATTTTATCTAAATATACATTTTAAAAAGATTTTTTAACTAACTAACTAACTAACTAACCATCACGCCATCTCCCTAAAAGGGTAAGCAGAAAGAATGGACTGTCACACTTTTACTGATGCGGCACTCCATCCTTCTCTTTTCGCTCCGCGGGAGACGCGGTGTGATGGGTTGCGAACCTCATCGCCACCGATAGGCATCTCCCGCGCACACTCTGATCGTGCAACACCCACAAAATAAATCTAAAATAAATAATATAAAATACAATGATATAAAATAAAATAACAAAATAAAAATAATTTAACACAAAATGTTCTTTTTAGATGGTGCACATATTGTCTATTTAATTTATGTTCCACGAATCCGTCGTTTTTTTAATTTAGCACATAATGTAATAACACATAATGTTTTTTTCGATGTTGCACATGTTGACATGGACGATCCGGACTTTTGTGTTTATTTAATTTATGTTCAACGTATCCACCGTTTTTTTAAATTAGCTGTAATTAGGCACTTAACCAGCAAGAACTTTGAAATAATATTGAAGGAATTATTCAAATTGTCATTGGAACAAATGAAAAATTTATTTTTACACCTGTCAAAATTCTTTATAAAAACGATAAAACTAGAAGATTTTTTATTTTTATTATTTACTGTATTTCTTTTTAAAGGGTTCAATGTCTGACCCATGATGCCATAAGAATGTTAACATTTTTATTGTATGCTTATTCTGGCTCCTTCATTATTTCGCATCAAGTGCCGGCCGTACATATAAACAGAGCTGTGGAGGGGAAAGTAAGAACGCAAATTGAATAAAGTAAAAGGGTTTACACAGAGCGTTTACCTTCCATTTCTGGGAGCTCAGAACCTTGTTATTTATATACATATACTGAATACTGAACCTAACTGAAAGCAAACACGGCCGCCCGGAGCTAGCCTCTATCATGCTGTGGAGTATTTGATTACAATTATATCCATATCGGCAGTGAAAGGGCAAAAGGCTTTATATGTTTAAAATCCTTTTATTAAATAAAATATTGAAATATTTCATTTTTTATATAAATTTTACATTTACTTTGCATACAACACATTTTATTAAATAAAATTAAAAACATAAAACATGTTTTGGACATCCAAGCCCTTCATCAGTGATATTATGTAAAAATAAATTTTAAAAAAAAACATGTATAATTTTTCTCGAATGTGGTTAGTTTTGACAGATATCTGTGAAATTTTTTTATTAATATTTTTAATATTATACTTACATAATATCATTTATGAAAGGCTTGTGTGTCCAAAACATGTTTGGTTTTTATTTATTTATTTTTAATAAACTGTATGTTGTACACAAAGTATATAAAAAATAATCATAAAACATCCGCAACACAAAGTTATGGCGAATATAGAAAAAAAAATTAAAAGACCTTTGGTCTGTTCCTGTAATCAGGCTGTCCTCTTTTGGGAGGTCGACTCCCAGCTATCCCTATATCTCTTTGGCGGTCTTCCGAGGGACGGTAGCTGGCAGAAATCTGATGCGCCACAGCGTGTGGGATTCTAGAGGAATCCATCCTCTGCACGTGCGCATTCCAGTATCTTATGCGTTGTCTGCCCCATCTCACGACATCTTCGACCTTGCAGATTTCGCTGATAGCCGTGTTGCTCACCCTAATTTGAAAATTCTTTCCTGCTATCATCCTCAGCGTCCGCATTTCTCATTTTTTCTTCAATTGTTTAAATCCTAGGGATTGGTTTTCAGTAAAGTTTAATATTTTTGCCGATTCTTGGGATGCCACTTAGGCCTTTAATGTGGTAGTTTCCCGTTTTGTTCCACATTCCCCTTTATTTTGTATTTTTCTTCTTCTTCTTTTAATAGATCTGACGATCTGTGACACAGAAATCATATCTCGTCGGAATTGAGGTCCAGCTGTCCCTCCATCTCTTAGACGGTCTTCTAGGTATGTCCAGAGGGGATTTCATAAGCGGCTGCATATGCAAGTGTGTCACCATCCAATCGGGCTACATGGCCCCTCCTTCTTCTAGATTTACTCCACTGAACGATATCCTCTATTTCGCAAATTTTTCTTATGTCTACGTTGCGGACACGTTCTTGGAGAGTTTTTCTAGTAATTGATCTAAGGACCTTCATCTCCGATGTTCTTAGTAGTCCCTTGGTTCGCACATTGTCGGTCCGCGTCTCTACAGCGTATGTCATGATAGGTCGCACGCATATTTTATAAACTCTGATCTTTGCTGTCGATTCAAAATATGATAAAATAAAAATTTAAAGATTCGTATTGTAAAATTACAAAATGCCTTTATTGAGTTCATATGATAATGATGCATTTTAATATTTATTTACACAAAACATTTACCAAGTTATTATTATTATTATTTGGTTGAATCCCTCTTGACATCATTACAGCGCGAGCCAAATCGATGTAAAAGGTATTATAGCTATCATATTGATTCTCGTGACATGTGATAGGAAGCTAATCTACCGCTATTTTATTGTCACGTGAATTCTGCACTAAACCAAATGTGCCGGAGAACATAACACTTAAGATACATTTTTATCTAACAAGAATTAATTGAACCAATGGTTAATCAACTGTGTAATGAGTGTCTTAATCGTGGATGTAGCTTATCGCTGAAATTTTGGGTCCCATCCTTTTCTGATTCACAAACTCGTTAGATAATAAATGCTTATCGGCTGTAAACATTTTTAGCGCACCCCTATTCAAGGGCAGAGTATCCCCTTATCAGTAGTATTTTTATGCGTCCTTGATATCAGATTAAGTTCAGTTCGCAACCTAGAGCCTAACAGATAACTTTCTAAATACACTAGACAGGACCATTACTAAAGTATTTATCAGTGACAATATGTATTGGGAGGATGAAGTTGGGAAAGATGCGGCGAAAATGTTACGAGTGTCAGATTAGAGGGTCGAAGTGGAAGACAGAAGGAGTTAGTGGCGAGGAATTGTGGAGACTAAGGCTCTATATGGATTGTAGGCCCTTCGAAGAAGAAATATGATTCGTTCTCTAATCATCCGAGAGAAGCATAACCGTCATCGACTCAGACAACATTATCCAAACGAAAGGGTTCATGACAACTGCAAGCATTTGTAGATATTTTAAAGCAAATACCAAAATATTTCATTTTAGATAATCCATTGTTTTGGCATAAACACTTTGATATTTCAACATTATGAACTGTTTAAATAACAAAACTTTGTTGTAAATATCACAATTGATTATATTATGTCGCGACAGCTGATTCGCTAACCGATGTTAGCATCGTCAGGTCTTACAATCAAATAAAAAATACATCAGAAAGACTTAGTTTCGATACAAAATTATTAAAATATAAAGAAACTATATACAATATTGTAAACACTAATAATAAAGATGGGAAAAATAATAATTAGGTTTTTAATTAATTTTAATTAGGTTTCCAATAACGTTGTATATAAACAGTGGTCTTTCTGTTGATTGTAAGACCTGACATTTAGTTGATTGTAAGACCTGACGATGCTAACATCGTTAGCGAAACATCTGTCGCCACATAATATAATCAATTGTGATATTTATAAGAAAGTTTTTTATTTAAACAGTTAATATTTCTTCTATGTTCGCCACACTTTGTGTTGTAGATGTTTTATTTGTCTTTTTCTTTTTTTATATACTTTGTTTATACAACACTATTAAAATTACATATCAGACATATTTCGGACAACCAGCCCTTCTTCAGTGATACATATTATACAGATGCATATTTAAAATATTATAAAATTGTTTACAAATATGATAAATTTTGACAGATGTTATGAAGATTTACTTTGGAACCTAATATTTCATTTTAAATATGTGTACTGATTACATAGCACCGTAACGCGTGGGCTTTTTTAACGCATAAAAGGGAAGGTTAACACAAGATCCGTTTCTCCTTTGAGAAGTCGATATAGTGTTGAGGATCGATACACTATCGCGTGTAACGGTTATATTGTAAATTATGTCGAGAACCGGATTCCATAGGAACCAATTGCCTATACTGGAAGCAATTACTTTCTTTCAAGTGTTTAGATTATACAATTTATTGGACCATTATAACATCGCGTCATGTCTTGTAGTTTCCTCCCTTATTTGGGGCAGCCCTTGAAAAGCTAAACACGAGTTATTTAGTGCATTTAAACATCGAGCTCAGTTTTAAAATAATGTTTCGAAACACGAAACAAAACCACGTTAGCAAAAAAAAAAAAAAAGATATATTGCGTACAATTTTGGGTATTAATGGAAGTTCAATGTATATAATTAAAATAAAATTGAAATTAACCTTTATAATACATATTCCTCTATAACAGCCCTTACCGGTTTTTGCATAGCAATGGAGACCAAAATTAAGAGAAAAGAAATTTTTTATTATATAATAACATAGCAGCAAGCTTCTGAAACCGTTTTTGAACTAAGGGAACAAGTGGAATGAAACTCCAAATTAAATATTTAACATGAGTCTGTTTTCATAAAATATATAAAGCTTCTAAAAAAAACATACGCATTCATTCGTAATTATTAATTAATTATTTTATATTTTACAACATTGTTCAAAAAATAATATATGATTATTTATTTTTATAAATTTTATTCATTTTTTACACATATAATATATGTGATAAACATGCGTGCGACCCATCATGACGTACGCTGTAGAGACGCGGGCTGACACTGTGCGAACCAAGGGACTACTAAGAACATCGGAGATGAAGGTCCTAAGATCAATTACTGGAAAAACCCTCCGAGATCGTGTCCGCAACGCAGACATAAGAAAAACCTGCGAAATAGAGGATATCGTTCAGTGGAGTAGATCCAGAAGAAGATACTGGAGGGACCATGTAGCCCGAATGGATGGTGACAGACTTGCATATACAGCCGCTTATGAAATCCCCTCCGGACACTGCCCACCTGAAAGACCGCCTAAGAGATGGAGGGACAGCTGGATCTCATCATCCGACGAGATTTGATTCCTGTGTCACAGATCGTCAGATCTATTAAAAGAAGAAGAATAATATAGCAGCAAGCTTCTGAAACCGTTTTTGATATATAATTATACACATTTTTGAATTGGTTACTTTAGAAAAGAGCTTCGAAATTAAATATTTTAAGATAATATTATTAATACACTTTTGTTAGATAATCAAATGATTTTACTGAAATCTCTTGATGGAAGTTCATTTTAAATAACAATTAAATAAAACGATGTTTTTTAACTACTTCCACTTTTGTCTTTATTTAGACAGCCACCGGTTTCGCCAGGCTCGCTGGCATCGACAGACTGGTGACACTATTGTAAACTTAGTCCTTAATATACATACAGATCAGGGGTGGCAAACATGATTCTATACAAAAAATATCTTCAAATATTTATGTAAAATTTACTGAATTTAAATATTAGTATTACAGGTATTCAAGGAGGTTCATATTTAATACAATGGAATTTGAAATTTATTATCGCTTATATATTCATATACGAGTATAACGTTTGAAAAAATGGTAATTTTGATTTTATTATTACTAAATTTAAATATTATATGTTATAGTTCTTGGTCGGTAAGGTTGTTTTTTTAACACTTTTGTTAGTTTTTACCCCTCATTATTTTTTATAATTTTGCAAAAATCAACCGGTTTTTCTCCCATCTAAGCTTCGTCAGAATTACAAAAGTCACCAAAAAAATTAAACATCTTGAAACAAAAACCGGTTGGATTTCACAAAAAAAAAACTATTTTTCGTTAAGTGCCCTATCGGGTCCCCCCAACGTTGGCGATCACCTCGGCGAACCTGTCCCTGTGCTGCGCCGCTCGGAACAACTCCTCCACACTTCGAATACCGGTCCACTCCCTTATGTTTCGCAGCCAAGACATCCGTCTCCTACGGGGCCCTCGGCGTCCCTTAATTTTTCTCTCAAATTGGAGAACGTGGAGATAATAAATAAAAATTCAATATATTATTTGTAATAATGCTACACCACAAATTAAGTGCTTCACTTGAACGTTATTAAATATTTTTAATTAAAATAATAGTTCAATGACCTAATACTTAAACTGTAATGCACTGGAAATTTTAATATATTTCCCTAAAGTTTCCTTTATATTCTATATTTTTTTTATACACCCCTATCGGTTTAGAATACAATTTAAATAATGAGGAATATATTTCCTTGCTTACTGGAAAAGCGAGTCAATATGAATAACCTTTGACATTTACTTTTCGTGAAATATCAAATGTCTTGTATTTCATTTGCCTTCATAACATCTTCCTTTCATACAATAATGGGGGATTTGTTTACGCAATCAATTTTATTATATTTATAACTAGCTGACCCGGCAAACTTTGTACCGCCTCAGAATCAATAATTGTTGTGTTACCTTATTAGTTCAATTAAAATTAATTAAGTTCATCGTTTTGGCCGAAATACTATATATGATACCTCAACATTATTACTGTTAAAATTTATAACACTGTTATAATATCACAATATTTTTTCACTGAGAGAATCGCGACAGCTGTTTCGCCAACCGATGTCATCATCAGGTGTTACAATAAATTGTTTATTGTAACACCTGATGATGCTAACATCTCGCAGTGTATTTTATTTTTAATTGTGATATTATAACAGTGTTTTAACTTTAACAGTTTTTTTAATTTTAACAGGTATAATGAATTAAGTTCAATAAATGTGCAAAAATCAAAATGATAAGTATTTGTATTACATTGATTTGATGTAATTCAAATACTTGAATTCTAAATCTGGTTGTAAATATACCACGATTTTCTAATGTAAATCCACAGCACACAACTATGACGAATATAGAAGAATTATTTTGATTGTTTTCATGTAATTAATTCACATTTCGCATTTTCGTAATTATTACCTACACCAACTTCTACAAATATATTATAAAAACGTGATACGTGAATCCATGGGTCGTGGATTATACAAATATACAGCCGAGGTTATATTTATGTACTTTAAAACAAAATTAAATTTTAACATTTAAATTTGAAAATCTAAGCGTCTTATTTAGTTGAAATCGAGCATAATAAATTAACAAAAGGTAACGATAAAAGTACTTCCTTTTAGATCCATTTAAATTATTTCGCAATCTCAGAAGAATTTATGTTATGGTAACATTTTTTTTCATAGATACAAAATATGCGATTGTATTTCAATCGACTATACAAAAAAAATTGAGACACGTTTAAGTGGGGAGGTTAAGTTCTGGGTAAGGGTTTTGTAGTCCATACAAAGCGCTTACCCAAAAGTAATAGTCAGTTTCTGTCATTTCAAATACCGAGAAAATGCAACGAATCAAAAAATCTATGGAAAGTGAAGTGGAGCGATAAACCCAACCCTTTCTTACTATTTGAATGTTGATTTGCGATGGGGCATCAGTGGCCGGTAAGGGAATCTCCTTCCCAAACACACTCGAACATCGGAAACACATTCCGGCCGCCGTAAATCATCTTTAAAATCCGCCATTCCGAGAAATAATAAAAGTTTAACACGTCGTCACTAGATGGCGTTGCGTACCCGCCGCCCAATATTGCCAATTACACTGATATTGTGTACCCGAACCCCAATAAATCCTGTCCGAGCCATAAATTATAGTGGGTAAGAACGGGTTGATGTTCTTAATCGCGAATTCTAGAATCAAATAGAATTATGCTTCTAATTTATTCCTTTACCCGCGAAATGGATTTCTGATTGCAGCTCTATGGTCAATTCGACCATTAAGGCAGAAACATACTATTAACACGCCACGCCACCCGATGCCACGTGATGCCTGTTGAGTCGAATCAAATTGTATTGTTTTCTATGGACAGAATAACACCATGAACAACCGACGCGACGCCATGCGCGCACACGCCACCCGATCCAGACGAGCTAGATCGACGTGTTGCCGATGGTGGGAGTAAACACGCCACGTCGCGTGTTAATAGTATGTTTCTGCCTTTAATCGCACGATGCAGGTGACTAAAATTCCATTTTGTTAACATTATTGAAAACAATTCTTTAAGCAACATGACCTTCGAGGCAGTGGCAACAACTATAACTGCCACACTGATTTGATTCCCGGCAATGACAGTGTAAGAAGAAAATAATCATTTATACACTGTCTCTGGTCTGGTGTCAAATTTGCGTTACAATAAAATGGCAATAGATAAGCTACTTATCAAATGTCACAAGAACCGATATCTAAAAATTTGTATACAGTAGTTAGAGTCACAGTTACAGAACTATATTGATGGGTAATAGATAAAGAAATTTGGGTGTTGGTAGTTGAAGGCAATAAAGTAAGATATGAACTAAATCGCATTAAATGAATAGAATGTAGCTTTTAAAATTACGACGCGGCGTTTAATATAATGCTTTTCAATGCGTGATTAAGATGATTCAGATGATAGAAGATGATAAAATTCCATACCAGACCAAAGACTGTGTAATAATCACATTGCCATCGCCGGGAATTGAACCCGGGACCTTCGGTGAGGTAGTCAAAGCACTTACCACGCTGCCACGAAAGTCGTCTACACCTTCAAATATAACTACGCTACTGTTAAAATTTGTACACATACTCACAACACTTTATTACGCATCTATATTCACAACACTTTATTACACAAAAGTGTAATAAAGTGTTGTGAAAATACGAAGTTTAATTATATTTATTCAAATAAATTCACAAAACAAAATAAATATGAATATAGAAGAAAAGATGTTTAGATTTTATATGTTTGAAATAAAACAAACGTTTTTAATTTAAGTTCTACGTCAAATCTGATCCGATGAAAGGAAATCTTTAAAAAAGTATCATAGAAATACGGATTACATTTTTCTAATAAGATTTCTTAGTATGTCGAACCTCGCCTGTGGCACGTGTTGGCTCTAATGACAAAATGCGATCCTAGCACAAGGCTTTTATTTACTGTTTTATGACATGATCAGACCGTTCTGGGGAGACATCCCTATTTGATTCTAAAACGACCCATACAACTCAATGCCATACTATATACTACGAGTATATCGCATTCTACGAGTATAATTCATCTTATTTCATACAAAAACAGAAACATCTTTTCGGAAATGGCCACTGTGTGAATTTTGACCATCATTTCGAGACCAAAAACACAACATTTTTACATATATATGAAAGACGACCTTTGTGGCCAAGTGGTAAGTGCATTGACTGCCACCCCGAAGGTTCCGGGTTCGATTCCCGGCGAGGGCAGTGTGATTGTCACACTGTCTTTGGTCTGGTGTAGAATTCACGTGACAATAAAATGGCGATAGATTTGCTACCTATCACATGTCACGAGAATCACTATGATAGCTATAATACCCTTTACATCGATTTGGCTCATGCTGTCATGATGTACTCGTAAAGAGCGATTCAACAAAATAATAAAATAATAAAATAAAAATAAAAATAAATCTTCAAAAATTAGAGAAATTAGAAAATTTTGAAATTTGAGAGACCAAAAAATGTAAACTAAATGTTTTAGTTAACCAAATTCCCCATTAATACATAGCACATTAAAAACTTTTCCCCTGTAAAATCCAGCAAAATAATAATAATACTAGCTTCAACTTTTGTCACCTTTCCTATTAATGTAATCTACTTCCTGTTATTGTTTATCGTTTTTAATTTATTATGTTTCATCGTTTTTGACTCTATACTATGTATTCCTTCTTATTACTGTTTTATTATTATTATTTTATTATTATATTTTCCACCTTTAATATTTTCTCCTATACGTAGTAACTAACCGTTCTTTTAATTAAAATATTTAGGTACCTAACTCAATTTCAGTAAGAACTTCAAAATTATGAGTATATCAAAGAAATTATTCAAATTAACATAGGAATAAATACACATAAAGATTCGAAAAATCACGAAAATTTGACATTTATCTATTATTGTAACACCTGGTGAAACAGCTGTCGCGTAAAATAAAATTTAATTTTAATTCAAAAACAAAGTTATTTAATTTAACAATTTAAAATGTTAAGGTATCATAGTGCTTCGTCCAAAACAATGGACTATATAATATATACAATACAAATACATAATTATGTATTCTTATTCGTCGTAAGCCTTGATTTTACCGTTACTCTAAAAGTGTTATTAGATTTAAGTTATCTGTTTTTTTTTAAAACAATGTATCAGAATTTATTCCGTCTAAAACAAATAAATAAAGTGTCGACGACCTTCGTGGTAGAATGGTAAGAGCTCTGACTGCCATACCGACGGTCCCTGGTTCTATTCCTGGCAGTGTAATTGTCACACCGTCTTTGGTCTGATTTAGAATTTACGTGACAATAAATTGACGATAGATTAGCTACCTATCACATGTGACTTACGAACTAACCATCACTCCTTCTCCTCAAATCGTTATACAGAAAAAAATTGGTAGCCACACTTTTCTTTCATGACATATTTCTCTCGCTTCCTCTACATTCATGCACGTCGATTTCCTCGGATTCCTCGCATAGCCAAAATTTTTAATTTTATTATTTTGATCACGCCACATTTTCCTCGTTCTTCCTCTATTTCTTGTTACGTTCACATCGTTAACACTTAATTTTGTTATCATCATTACTTCATTCATTCTTTCCATGTGTCCAAACTATCTTGATTATATAATAATTTAATTCGCACTGCATTCACCTCTTACATTTACATATGACACTATACGATATAGAGATTTATGACACATTCGTCTAAGATATCCCATTCTCATGTGACAAAAATGTGCTTTTAACTCTCATCCTATAAAAATGTGGAAAGCAACGAGAAACTACACTGCCAATCGGCAAAGATGATAGACTTTGCAATAAGCCATTCTCTGGTATTGAAAATTCACAAAAAATTACAATCCCTACAGATTGGTCACGTTTTACTTTTTCTATATATACGAGTATGTATATAAATTTACATTATTAACAAAAACTTTCTAGGCAAAAATAATGAACTCTTCATTAAATAAAGATTTTTGTAGTTACCCACAAAAACAACAAAAATTTTAATAAGCTTTTTCTAACATAATAAGGGAAATATTTTATCCCGGAGTATTAAAATAATGTTATTTAATATAAAATGAAAATATTTTTTAAATACTGCTTTCCCAATTTTCCTCTATTAATTACGGCGAAATTGGATTTTCTTTAATTAATTTGTACTTCGATAAAATCGTAATTTGACATGTAAGAGGTTTTCTCGGTTCATTTACTTTTAAAAGCTCTCATCAAAATATTTATTTTTCTTGTTTAATTTTCTAGGCAAAACAATAATGAAATATTTAAAAAAAATAAGTGGTCCACTAGAGATCATCGGGTAATGAGGTTTTATGGAAAAAACGGTTTTATTAATTTATGTTAAAGTAAATATGCTTTTAAATATACTTTTAATAAACTTAATTTCGTTAGAAATATTCTATAAAATAATTTATAGTTTTATTCAATTAAGTAAGATTATTTGGACATACGAAAAGAATGAACGAAGAACGAGTGATAAAAAAAGTACATATTAACGATGTATATGGAACTAGAAATACAGGAAGACCGAAGAAAAGATGGCACAATCAAACAAATCATATTTTGAATGTCAGCCACGTACAGAGTCGGAAAATGAATGAGTATGAATGTTGAGGGTCCGTCCTTTCCTTTCCTACCCCTTCGGGGAGACGGCGTGATGGTAAGTAAAAGATTTTTCACTTAACATAAAATTATTTTACTTCTTATTTTTGAAATGGGAAATAAAATATTTGTTAACTAACTAACCATCACGCTGTCTCTCCGAAGGGGTAGGCAGAAAGAATGGACTGCCATACTTTTCTTTCCTGACATATTTCTCTCGCTTCCTCAACATTCATACATCGTGTCATGCACGCGATTCTCTCGATTTCTCTGACATGCACGCGATTCAATATTTGATTTATTTTATCGTGCCACGTTTTCCTCAGTCTTCCTCTATTTCTGGTTCCATTCACATCGTTAACATAATTTTTTTTACCATTCTTTCTTTGTCCATTCTTTTTATATGTCCAAACTATCTTAATGACGTATGTGTGGTAGAACGATATAAGACAGAATCTCAAATGCTGATATAAGAAAGGAATGCAGAGCGGAAGAAGGTATTATGAACAAAATTATGAAAGGATCGCTGCGTTGGTTCGGACATATGGAACGCATGGATGGAGAAAGAATGGTTAAGAAATTATACGTTAATGATGTAAATGGGGTACGAAGTCGAGGCAGACCGAGGAAAACATGGCATGACCAAATTAATCAAATTTTAAAGGTTGGTCATGTTAGAAGTCGGAGGAATCGACGTGCGTGTATGACTCGTTGTATGAATGTGGAGGAAGCTAGAGAGGTTTTCCAGGATAGAGTAGTGTGGTGGTCCATTCTCTCTGCTTACCCCTGCGGGGAAACGGCGTGATGGTTTGTTTGTTTTGTTTATCTTAATGATCCTTTCATTATTTTGTTCATAACACCATCATTCGCGCCGCATTCACTTCTTATATTTTCATTCGACACTCTATTATACACAGAGTATCTACACATTCATCTGTCAACCGTCAAAAAAGACACGAAATTACTGCGAATCGACTGCGGAATGGTTCAAGACAATAAGTCTGGCGATGTTTATAAAGGAAAATGGCCACGACAGAAGAAGGGCATTATGAAATGCATAAAGATATAAATAATAAAATATAATCACAATGCGCATCCTGCTCCAAATACGAGTAAATGGCATAGCCGATAGTGAAGTTTATAACAGATGGACCTACAGCTTCAAAACGAAGAAAGCCGACCACAATGCCGGCCAATCTAAACAGTAAGTTGGGATAGTGTAAGGAAAAAAGGGAGAAAATAACATTACTTTACCATTTGAATAGCAAGATGGAACATTCACTTCAATAAAATATAAAAAAGCTTTTAGAAATCTAACGTTTTCATTTATCTATTATGTTTTATGTGGAGTTTTCATCATTTTTCTAGAAATAATCAATAAAAAATTATTTTCGATTTTAATTTTTAAGATCTACAATATTTATTGTAATTTCTTCAATGATATAATTAACTAACTAAAAAAGTTTTCTAGAATATGTATTGTACAATATTAAATTAAATAACTCTGATTTATTTGGTGTTTCTTGAGCAATATCAAATATGAAATGCTTCTATATAATAGACGTTTTCACCAATATTATATACTGAGTATGGAATTTTACACCGTTGTTCAAAATACAATACACAAAAATATGTATTAATGTTTTCAATTATCTCGCAAGCGCTTCTTTAAAAACTTAAGCCGGCTTTATACAAAAGATTTGTCGATATCTGGATAAGAATCGGGTAAACTCTCTTCCAGAGGTGGAGAGTGTAATGTTTATTGAAACAGACATATTCACACAGACACGAAGAAAATATACGCCTATAGAAGGTAGTCTAGAAGAAATTTGAAACGTAGAAATGTGTCAGTAAAAAATAACCTTAGGATGAGAGGTATAAATGATCCGATCTTGTAATTCTAAATATTGGTTCTAAGAAAATAACATACAAACTATCGGATGTCGTTTGTATCAAAGCAATTTTCCGAATTTCATATTTTACAATTAAGAATTCTTAGTATGAGCGCTCAACCATTTTTTGTTTGTGAAATAGGAAACAGACAAAATACCTATTTGAAACTGCTGTTGAAGAATGATTTAACTATATTTCATATACATACTACATATACTCGTAGTTATATACGCCATATATTGTTGAAATATTTTTGACACATAACTCATAGAAATCTGCAAGGTCGAAGATGTGGTCAGATGGGGAAGACAAATACGGCGATACTTAGCATCAACACGTAGAAAGGATGAGTTCAAATAGGATACCACACATAGCTCTCCATGGAACGCCAAACGGACAACGCCGACCAGGAAGACCCCCGAAACAGTGGAGAGAAAGCTGGAGTTCAGCGTCTCAAGAGAACCCGCCTGAAATAACAGACTCCTGAGTCTACGAAAAATGAAGAAGAAAAAGAACTCATAGAGATCAGAACAACCTTGAAAAGCTTATTACCATGGGCAAAATGGAGGGAAGGCGACCAGAAGTACGACCACCGAGCCGCTGGTCCGATCAAATCAGGGATCTGACTGGTCTCTCATTAGCTGCAGCCTGGAGACTGACGGGTGACAAGAATGCATGGTGTGCTATGGTCAATAGTTTACAGGATGGATACGCCCCTCAATCATGAGTAATTCGCCCGAAAAGAAGTAGATATGTAATTTTTAAAATTAATAGGAGTGAAAGTATCTGTTTTTTAGTAGTTTTATTATAATTTACGGGAATGACACGTTTCGCCTTTCTAAGGCATTATCAAACGTCATATGTTCAATTATAATAAAACCTATAGAAAACAGATGTTTGCATTCGTATTAATTATTTAATATAGATTTTTGCAGCATTGTTCAAGAAACAATAAATAATTTGTTTACTTCATTAAAATTCATGCACTTGTTCCGGAATTTCACAACTGTCGCTAATTTCGGAGAATGTCGCGCTTTCTAAAGTTCGTGAAACGCCACTACGGCTTGCCGTGAGAAGCTCCAGGCCTATGTCTCGTTACGGGCAATTTCCCCTCTGCCGTAAATAGCATCCAGCAAATCACAATCTGTTTGTTTGTTCGACAGAATAAAACTCTGTCAGTTCACCTGCCGCTGCCGCCCGCACCCGCTCGTAGTTCCGGCGCATAAGCCTCTTAGGTTTTGTTTACCTCCATTTGTCGGCGTTCAGTGAATTTAGAAAACTCGGACGCAGTTTACGAGGAAACGTTTTGTTTACCCCCTTCCAATAGACACAACCAACAGCTGATGTGTTGTTCCGAATATACACATTGAATTCTGTGTTTTCTTCTATATTCGCCATCATTTTGTGTTTTGGATTCACATTTGAATAACTCTTTGAAAACATTGTATTTTCACAAACGTGTTTTGGGACACATGAGTCCTTCTTCAGTGTAATTTTTTTAACAGCATAATGAAACATAATCATTACGTATATATACTAAATGAAAACGAAAAAAAGTTGTTTTGATTTACTGGTCATCTCATTACCCATTTCTTTAAATTAATCAGGGGATATTTAACTCGGCCGTGCTAGAGGATGTTGGTCTTTTTGTCCCTGATATAGTTCTCCGACAGCGATAGTACAGATTGTTTTACCTACCGGCCACCTGAACCAATCTGCCTCTGTTGACACCGGTGGGAAGAGCAATTAGTCTGCTGAACGCGGTCTCCTCGGAGATCGACGTCTTTCATGTGAGTGAAAGTACGTTCAGGAGACAAATACTCTTGACTTTAGAAAATATCTTGTCTTCCTAATGTCGAACCATCTCTAATGCGTTCCTGGTACTATGTTGTATTTTTATAATATTTTACCTGTACTCAATAGATGCTTTAAACATTTTCCTGTTTGTAATGTCTTTTGAGTTAATAAACTGATTTGATTTCGGAATTTCTCACTCTGTCTCGGAGTTTTAATGCAATGGATCGGAGAGTCTTCATTTCTGTAGTCCTTAGGAGACTTTTTATTCTGATTGTGTCGGCTATCGTCTCAATTTCATGTCAATATGGGTCGAACGCAGGGAATCTGTGTGAACTGTAAATTCATTTTTGAGAGTAATTAAAAATTCTTTGAACCAATGAAACCCTTTTTCATAGAATTAATTATCTTCCATTTCTGAGACTTTTCTCCGCAAATTTGAAAAGTAATTCCCAATATCTTTGGGAAAATTATAATATATAAACTGTTTAAAGTGTTTTAAATATAAAAAAATAGCCAAAAAGAATAAACCTATTAGAGGAATAATAACTGTTTAAACGTACATTTAAAAATCTCATTTTGTATTCTACTACGTTTGCCTTAATTTTGAAACAACAACAAAAAACTATTTTAATTAAAACATCATGTTTTGGATGAGGCGTTCGTTTTAAGCTAGTTTTTTGTTTCAGAAAACAAAACAAAAGCATTGTTTATAATCTCAAAGAATGGTTTTAAGTGTTGAGTGCTTATTATTGATTTGAATTTTTAAGAATATTTTTTTCATATCGAAAATGCTGTAGATTAAAATTATATTTGATTAATTTATAATAGTAAACACGATTTTTAGTGGTTTTTCTTTGATTTAATTCACATAAATTGTGACAAATTTGTTTCGCCTTGCGAGGTCTTTCTTAAACTGCTGGTTTGAGAATGCCCTAGCAAGGCGAAACAATTTTGTCACAATTTATATAAATTGAATCCAAGTAAAATCGCTTAACAAACGTGTTAACTATTATAAATTAATAATGGAGTTTTACATAACTAATACCTCAACTAGCAATTATATTTGATTTGTTATTCATCATATTTTTTAAACTAACCAACCATCACGCCGCATCATCTCTCCGAAGGGGTAGACGGAAAGAATTAACCCCGATATTGTTCGTCCCATAAATATATCTCTCGATTCCTCATCACTTATACGTCGTGCACGCACCTAAATTTCTCGACCCCTTATATTTTTTAATAATATAAATAACTATAAAATATTATATTTGAGTAGATATAAAAAATATTGTCACTAGATTTTGATTGTCGTAAATCTTAATACAACAAGCGTTTGGATAAAAAATATATATTAAAGTCGTAAAATGAGTACTTTAGTAAAACAAACTTAAGTATTTTAAATACCGCAAAAGTCTTAAATAGATTTTCATTATTTAATACAATGTCTGGCTACAAATTTAATGAAGTACTTAAATAAGTTATTGGTAATAAAATTACAACCATAGAAACAACTTTGTTTCTCGTAATAAACTCGAGAACAATTAAAATTTTGACTGCACTTACAGAACGGAATATTTAAAATTAGAATATATTGTTTATTTTGTTTTTTTTTAATTCAGAATTTTTTTTGTAATTCTATTGATATAAACTCAAGATTTCAATATTCCCCTGTAGATATGTTTGTCGGGTAGGCACCTAAAATATGGACTGACGACATTTCCCGAATAACTGGAACGACCTGGATGCGGAAGGGATAAGACAGGGACATGTGGAGAAAAATGGAAGAGGCCTAAACCTATCCAACAGTAGAGAAAAAAAGGCTTAAGAAGTAGAAGAAGAAGATTGTAAAGTCAGTTTTCTAGAAGATTTATTTAATTTTATGGGAATGACATGTTTCACCCTGTTAAGGAATTATCAAATGTGACTCATTTTAAAAACATATTTACGATGTGAAACTTCAATGAGACTTTCAGAAAACTGTTTATGTTAACTAACTAACTAACCATTACGCCGTTTCCCCGAAGAGATAAGCAGAGAGGATGGACCACCATACTGGTCTGTCCTGACATACTGCTAGCTTTTTCTACATTCATTAATCGTAACTTCCAGTTAATTAACTGTTTATATTTTATTATAGTGCACAATGGTGGTGTTGTACCGGCCCTTATGTGTGAAAGCGAAGCATGGAACTGGCAAAAAAGGATAAAAGTAGAATAAATGCAGTAGAAATGAGATCTCTTAGACGAATGTGTGGAAACTCTGTGTATGATAGAGTGTTGAATAAAATAATAGAAGTGAATGCGGTGCGAATGATTGTATTATAAACAAAATAATGAAAGGATCATTAAGATAATTTGGACACATAGAAAGAAAGAATGGTAAAAAACATATAGGTGAACAATGTAAATCAAACTAGAAATAGAAGAAACCTGCAGAAAACGTGGCTTCCTTACTTACTTAAACAACCGTTGTCGTCCACTGCTGCTAGTTCACATATATGTTTTTTACCATTCTTTCCTTATATGTGTCCAAATTATCTTAATGATCCTTTCATTATTTTGTTCATAATACTATCATTCGCACCGCATTCACTTCAATTATTTTGATCAACACTCTATCATACACAAAGTTACCACATATTCGTCTAAGAGATCTCATTTCTACTGCATTAATTCTACTTTTATCCTTTTTTGCCAGTTCGATGCTTTGCTTCCTTACAACTTCGAGGAGACGGTGTGATGGTTAATTATTATAGTTAGTTATATTAATAAAAATTTGTCGTATATTTTCTTCATATATATTCGTATATTCAAAGTCAAATTAAAAAGCGTTATTATTCAAAAGATTGACAGTATTTCATAACGTTTCTTATTTATGTATAATTTTCTACCGAGAGTTGATTTATTTTGATCGCGAATTTCAAACGCGCACATTTTTCGTAAAATATTGTTGATAAATTTCTGGCATAAAGTATTTTTGTATCATAAATTAATATGGACATGTCATAATTTTCGCAAACCTTCATAAGGTACGAAGTTTTTCTTGAAAAGTTGAACAGCAAGAAAAATGAAAAACCAATGATTTACGGCACAACAAAGTGGGGAAATACCATATTCATGGTCGTTTCTGGGCACACTCGAAACTAATGAATTGGTATTTTTCCTAGTAAAGAATATCATAAAGTTTTTTAAATGATTAAAGAAGTAAACGCCAAGTAGTAACAGCTTCAAATTTGATGTACAGGGTGTCCTAGAAGTCGACGTCAAGCCGGAAACAGATGATTCATGCTAGTTATGATCTATTTATCTATCTATAATCTTGTCTTTCGCGAGTATCAGCCCGATGGCTATTGCTCCCCCATCTGTTGGAAGTGACTTTGTTGGGAATGAGGATATGTTATGTGAGATGCGGTAATGAGGGAAGGATCAAGAGGGCATTAAATAGTTATAGTACATTATTAATATCTTTTTTTTTACACGTCTAAGGTGAATCTGGGGGGTCGATGGTTGGGAGGGGTCCTGGTGGGAAAGAGGGAAGTGACTGTGAGGTGTGGCCCGTGGTATATCTCTGAAGAAGAATGTGTTTTTGGGCGCTTGTGACTGTAGTAAATGTCGGGGGTGTAGTTAAAGGTTTCTTGTATAGAGGGGTTTGGGTGTGTGAACCCCCTTAAAGAAACGCTCGGCCAGTGTGTGGATGTGTTCGTCTAGAGTGGGGAGACCCGCCTCTAGGTGAAGTTGTGTAATCCTGGTCCAAAAGGGAGCACCCAGCGTAAGCCGGATGACCTTGTTTTGCAGGCTAGTTATGAGAAAAATGTCAAATAAAACAGATTGTTGATTTTCTCGATTTTACAATTTTTTTTAAATGCCTTAGTTTTTTATTTTTTAAATTAAAGTCATTTTTAAAAAAATCTAAAAAATCAATACCGTATAAATGTAGAGGAACTAACAGAGGTATGCCAGGACAGAGCAATATGCTGGTACTTCCTTTCTTTCTACCCCTTTCGGTGAAACGGCGTGATGGTTAGTTAGTTAACAATAACAATTATACGGGTCCTACCTATATGTCACTGTGATCAATATTTTTCTTAAGATTAAATTAGTTAATTAATATAGTTTTCTTTTCAAAATATATTTATACATTGACCCATTAAAAAATAATGTTAATATTTTTTATTGTACTTGTGAGGAGTTCGACAGGTGAGATAGAGTAAGTGTAGAGAGAGGGAAGGGTAGCTGAGAAAGGGTGGGTGAGAGAGAGATAGGGGGAGAAGTGGGAGAGATTCGGTATATTATTTTTAATAAAATAAATATATAAACCGAAACTCTCCCACCTCACCCCCTCTCTCTCTCTCTCGGGTAAAACAAGTGCTACCGTCCAAATTCCACGTGTTTACCCGCCATTTGATCCTAAGAGGAGCGGACATTACTAGGGATGTCTATCATAATACCGGTTAGGTTTGTACCTTCACACGAGCGGTTACCTAAGCCCTTAAGCCTAGACCGGTACAGAACAACGGCCCAACTAGCATCCTCACCATACAATAGAGAACACGGCCTGTACAAATCCATCAATATCTTACAGCTCCGTCAATGTATAGCGGGTGATGGCAGCGGTTTTGAGCATATCGTAACAATAACTTCCTTATTAATAAAAATAAATTAATAAAAACATTCCGCAGTTTCTCCGGAGGGGTAGGTAGAGATAATGGACCGCCACCCTATTCCTTTCTAGTTTCCTCCACATTTATACAGCGAGTCATACATGCACGTCGATTCTTCTGACATTGAACATGTTTTAAATTAGTTCATTTTTTATACAACAGGTCGTTTGAACCCAATGACTGTACACAAGTTTAGCTAATAATATTCTCCTGACATGTGATAATTATCTTATTTATCTCCATTTGATTGTCAAGTGTATTCTACACTAGACCAAAAACAGCGTGATAATCACACTGGAACAATCACAATCACCGGGAATCAAAATCAAAACCTTTGGTGTGGCAGTCGTAACTCTTGCAACTCTGACATGAAGGTTTTGACTTGACATGTTTACCTCAGCCTTTCTCCGCTCTTACGTCCTCTTAAACGTGTCTATAAAAATAAACTAAAACGGTTCAATAATAGTGTTTGCTTTCATAAAAATGTCGTTGTTTGTAACATCTGATGATGCCAATATCGGTTGGCGAGACAGCTTTTTTTTTTTTTTTACTAGAGTTGTTCTATTTTTGATGCCCAGCATTTTATTTGTCAGGGCGGTGTGGACTTGTTTAATTTGCAGTTCTGCGAAGTAATATATCTTTGGGGTTGGCAGAGATTGCCGAAAAAAAGAAAGAAAGAGTTTAGAGAGAAGAAAAAGAATAGAAGTGGAGTTCCTATATATGGGATTCCATGGACTAGCTAATAAGTATCCCGATATTTGCCTTACAACTGAGGGAACCATGGAAAACCTCAGTCGGGACGCGACGTACCTGTAAAAAATACATATGTTATTTATTAATGTCTCACAACCGATCCACCACCGTGGTTGCGAAGTCCACGAAACTGCATAGTGTATCTTTGTTGCGGAGGATGGCCGGGAGATCTGTGATGTGGATGTCTCTTCTTTGACATTCCTTCTCCAGTTTCCATCTCTCACGTGTGAAGATTGGGCAGTGGGTGATGGTGTGTTCCACTGTTTGCTCTGTTTGTGAATCACAGGGACAGTGTGGTTAGTCTTTGATCTTGAATCTGTGTAGATACGAGAGGGTGGCACCATGCTCAGTGAGGCGAGACATAGAGGGCTCCCTCCGCTTACCCGAAGCTGTTATAGGCGCAGCGGCGCCTTTCGTCAGCTTCACTCGTGCACTCCCTAGGCCCGTCCCCCGTCCATGCGGGACTCACGTTAAAAAAATATATATATATTTGAAACCAAGGGGGACCCAGACCACATTTAAGCTACGCTACCCTCCCTCGATGTCCCGCTGTACACAAATAGCAATACAACAGCAAAAGCAAATACACAATTGATACATAAATAACATATGTTAGACAGTGAGGCGAGACAGCTGTCGCGATATCCTTAAAAAGCATATAATAAAAAAAATGTGATATTGTGACAGTGTTAATATGTTGAAGTATCAAAGTGTTTGGGCCAAAACAATAGACCATTTTTTTTCATTCACACTGTCATCGCCGGAGATCGAACGCGGGACCTTCGGTGCGGCAGTTTTAGCTTTTGCCACCCTGCCACGAAGGTAGTCACTGTTGTGAAAATACATATTTTTAAAGTTATTCAAATCATGAAAATAAGTTTGCTAATAACGATATAGTAAGGGTGTTAGATTGGTTATGTACTGGTAATTAGTGCCAATTAGCTATATCGTTTGCCCTATGCAAATTTCCTCAATGAATAACAAATATTATTACCTTGTTCCCTATGTCTGCGAAGGCACAAACATATAGCGCGTATTAATATTACAAAGACACATTATGTTCGACGGCATAATTTATGAACATTGTTTCATAACGTATTGAATTCTCCAATCAATAATATTATTAAGTCTGGCAACCCCAACGCTACACCGTACAAAACACTTAATAAATCATTTTTAATATGTTATTATTTATTAAATACGAATGAAAACGTCTATTTTCTAGAAGTTTTATAATATAATATATCTTGTTAATGACATAAAATAATATAAAACTTCTAGAAAACAGACGTTTTAATTATTAATCAGTAGTTAACATAATTGTTCAAGAAACAATAAATAACTTATAATTATTATATTGTTGAATCGCTCTTTATTCTTTTCATCGATGTGAAGAGTGCAGCTTGAGAAATAAGATATCTTAGATGAATGTGTGGAATATCTTTGTATGACAATGAACGAAAATATTAGAAGCGAATTCAGTGCGAATGAAAGTGCTATGAATAAAATAATGAAAGAATTATTAAGATGGTTCGGATACATGGAAAGAATTAATAAATAAATAATGCTAAAGAAAGTATAATATATTAACGATGTAAACGGATCTAGAAATAGAGGAAGACCGAGGAAAGCGTAGCATGATCAAATAAATTATTATAAATATTGAATGTTGGCCACGTCAGGAGTCGGAGAGATCGACGTGCGTGCATGATGAATAAATGTTAAAGAATCTAGAGTAGTAAGTCAGAAAAGAAAAGCGTGGCAGTCCATTATTTCTGCTAATCCCTTCGAAATGGCGGTGTGATGGTTAGTAAGTTAGTTAGTTATAATAGATGAGAATGTTTGATAAATCTGTATATGATGCCAATCAATAAATGAAAGAGTTACAAAGTAATTAATGTATTATACAATATTAGTATAATATTTCGCCAACATAACTCTAAGTTATACAAACTATATATGTATTACAAACTGTGCGTCCTTAAATTTATAAAACTCCAACGGCTTAAATGAGCTGGACATCTGGTGTGAGTGAAGGAGCTGTCGACCGCAGCTTCGTTTGAATTGGGAGCCGCCAATTGTTAGGAGTTAGACCAGAGAAGTGAAAGTCCAAGGCTCGGATTAAGATCATCTAGAGAAACATATTGGAGGCGGTTGAGGTCCAGCTAAGACTGTAGAACCATAGTGAAGAAATAAAGTATTTCGAAAGTATGAAAACGTGATTTTGACTTGTATCAACTTCATAAAACATTCATTAAACAAAAGTTTTCTACAATATTTAATATTCATCATTGGTGTTTAATTTTTTTTAATCGAAAAAAAAGAAGTGCTACTTTATTCAAATACAAAGTGTTATTTTTGTGTTCTTAACGAAATGTGACTTTTCGGAGTGTGATTATTATTCAAAGCGGAAGATTGAGAAAGAAATATTAAAATGGTATTCGCCACTGCGAGAATATCCTTTAAGGGGTTGGTTATACGCAGTCATAAGGCTGAAAAAATGCGATTATTCAAGATTTTTCCTGGAGAGCCATTTAAATTTATTAATCTTAAAATTTGTACGCATATGGATGAAACTTTTTTTTTATTGTAAAAATAATTATTATTAAAGCTGCTATAGCCGATCTACGAGGTCTTCTCCATCAAAAAGAAAAAAACAAAAAAGATTTCGTTAAAATAAAGTATTATCTCTTCTATGTTCGCCATATTTTTGTTGTAGATGTTTTATTTGTCTTTTTCGTTTTTATGTACTTTGTATATACAACACTAACTTTAAAAAAAAAATCAAATATCAGACATGTTTCGTACAACCCGGTCCTTGCTCAGTGATATTATGTAGATATTTAAAATATTATAAATTGTTTACAGATGTTATCTGTCAAAAATGATCCAATTTGTAAACATCTGTCAAAACTGATCATATTTGTAAACAGTTTTATAATGATTTAAATATCTTTATAATATTACTGAGGAAGGACCGGGTTGTCCGAAACATGTCTGATATTTGATTTTAATTTTTTTTTTAATGTTAGTGTTGTACAAAGTTTATAAAAAGAAAAATACAAATAAAGTATTATCATTCATTTGAATGAATTTGTAAAATAATAATTTATATAAATTGCTGGCTTCTCAAACATATAATTTTGAATTTCCTTTATTTGGTTTCAATTAGAAAATATTATCAGTATGAATTAACTTTATATTAATTACTAAATAACATATTTATTTTGCTTGTGTAAAAATTTAAAACTAATCTGTTTTCCCGTTTGCTACAAGCTTCCATTACTACGCGCTTTGAGACGTCTTTGCAAATATGCGAGTTACATTGAGAATATTTGTCGGATTGACGTGAAATTTTCTATGTATGTACTCGTACTTAAATACAGTTATTATTATTACGAAATACAATATATCGAGAATTTGGATATAACTAGGAAACATTCGTTGTCATTTTAGATTTTCGCCATACTTACATTTATTCAATTTTATAACTAGTCTTTTTAATCGTGTATTTTTTATTTAATCGCAACTTTTTGTGCTATGTGACCGCTCCAGATACTTCATGTTTTCATGTGATGGGTATGTTTCAAATCTACAATACATGCATACGTCCTTTAATAACATATGGAATAGAAACGAGATTAGACACCATCAGTACAAAAAGTCTCCTAAGAACCACAGAAATGAAGACTCTCTCCGACCCGTTGCGGGAACGACACTCCGAGACAGAATAAGAAATTAAAATAAAAAAGATCTGCAATGTAGAAGATATCGTGCGATAAGGAAGACTGAGAAGACGCTACTGGAGAAATCATGTGGAAAGAGCATGTTTAGAAAGAGTGATAAATATAGCCGCAAATAAAGTACCAACAGGAAATCGACCTGCAAGAAGACCACCTAAAAGATGGCGAGACCGTTGGACATCTGCATCCCAGGAACAGGCTCCGAGAAATAACAGGACACAGTTCTAAATAAAGCAGATAAAAAAGAAGAATGAGGTATGTTTGTAAGCATTAAAACAACCCCATTCTCTGATATAACGACTTATGCTTACAACGAGCAAATTCAGACGGTCCTATCTTCCTCGTAATAACCAAGTTCGAGTTATAGTGAACTAAAAAATGTAAAGACAGGCGCAGCATTCTAGCATATATACAACTTCCAAAAAAATTATCAGACGTGGTGGTTATAAGAAAGGCGGAATGGGGAATGTTGTTAAACATAAAACGATCGCTCATCCCAACCAAAGACAGGTCATTAGTCCTGTAAGCGCCTCGGCCACCATATTCTGTTCCCAGAAAACAATTTACATCTTCGTATCTATTGAGATACAATTAATCCTTATTAAAAAAAATGTATAAACGCAATGGGTAAAATCCAGTATTTGTCTACAAGAATTTGTACACATTCAAAATGTTATGTAATGTATATTACGAAAATACATTTTTTTAAATATATCTTATTATGATAATTTTGACAGCGTATCACCCCTTAAATCTTAGTAAGATATTAATAAAAACATTTTTTTATTATCCTAACGATCGATACCTTTGAGAAATGCGAAAAATGATTACTTTTTATGTAAATTTGTACGCGGGTTGTTAAAACAATCAGAAAAGGCGCAAATGTTTTTGCTTCGGTAGAGGAATGTTAAAAAAGTGTGAGGTAAAAGTTAAATTGATTTATGAGATAAAATATTCAGTGGCTGATTCAAGGACAGGGTTAGGATGTCCTTTCGGCGAGAGGATAAGAGAATCGGGATGTTCCTTTTTTTTCAATCTCGGTTTAGTTCTAAAAATTTCCAGAAGGGCGACCGACTAAAATAGTGACAAAATTAAAGGGATACGTGATGTAATAAAAAGATAAGTATGTTTTATCTGATCCCAGAACTTGGAACTAAAGCTATTTGGCTCTCTTTGGGGGAAAATGAAATTTGTACCAGTTGTTTTCTTTTAGCTTTTTGTTTTATACCTCTTGTGACTTGTGACTGAATGGTTTTAAAAAAGTGCTTTTCTTGTTGAAATGGCAAAACCTAGTTTTTTGAATACCTAGTTCCAACTGAATTTTACACCTAAACTTTAAAGGTTCTATTTAACTGTGGATTGCTTGTTGTTTTAAAATGGAAATGTTTTTATGTAAACGAACATTGTATGTTAGTTTTATTGTTGAATATTTATTAGCTCGCTGATATCTAGATTTTCCATAATTATTTCATTTATTATTTCCATGAATCTAATCATTTTAGTGATATTTTGCTCGTATCGATTCAATTAAATAAAGATTTATCCAATAATTAATATTGTTAATTGAAATTTCTTGATAGATAGACCAGAAGATGGCTGCAAGCTGCCGAAACTGGTCGACGTTAAACACAAGTGGAAGCACACTAAATATATAATAATAGAGAAATATTGTTTCAATTTTTTTTTTCAACATTTAAAGTTTTATTCAATAGACGTCTGAGAGATCTGAGTATTGCCATCTTAACACACAATCTATACGTTTTTTTTTTTTTCTCATTTTACCTCATCTATAAATGTTAGATTGTACAGCTGAAATATTTGTAACGAAATATATTTATACATCCATTGTTTTAGTTGAAACACTATGATACTTAAACATTATTAAATGTTAAATTTATAACACTTTTATAATATCACAATTTGTATTACACACTATTTGAGGATGTCGCGATAGCTGTTTCGCCAAACAATGTTGGCATCACTATGTGTTACAAACAACGCCACTCCTTCAAATTTATTGCCTGTTGATGTTCACAGTTCCCTGAGGATATCCTCATCGGAGAGAATTAATGAATATTACAAAGGAACAAAATAAAATAAGAATATACAAACATTAATAAAGAAAGAATTAAGAATTATGCACAATGTATTAATTGGCAATATTGTTATATTCTAAAACACTTGTCTTGACACTTTATGTTTAGTTTGATTTCATTGTACCACCATTCTTCAGTTCATCTAGATTCCGTGTCATATTCAAACTATCAACGTATATTTTAATCACCATTTATACTCTAAATGCGCATTAATTATCCCTTCATATATTGTCCATAACCTTCACTTGTTAATGAAAATATGTAATAACGAATTGACAATATAATCGTATTTCGCCATCACTTTGTGCTTCTGATTCACAATTGAATAATTTTTTGAAAACATTTAATATTGAACATTTTATGCACTTTTCAAAAACATGTTTTGGGCCACAGTGAAAAATATATAAAACTAAATATAGCCATAAATATGTTTGTAATAGTGAAAAAATTAAAACATACAGTGTTATAATGGAGTTCTACTGCTAACCCTTATGTATGAATGTAAAGCTTGGAGCTGGCAAAAAACGGATGAAAGTAGGATAAATGCCGTAGAAATGAGATCACTGAGCAGAATGTGCGGTAAAACGATATATGATAGAATACTGAATCACGAAACAAGGAGGAAATGTAAGGCAGATGATTGCATAATAAGTAAAATAAATAAAGGATCCCTGACATGATTTGGACATATGGAACGAATGGACGAGAGGCGAATGATTAAAATGTTGTATACAAGCAGTGTGAGTGGAAAGAGAAGTCGTGGAAGACCAAGAAAAGCATGGCTTGACCAAATCAATCAAATACTGAAAGGCAGACACATTCGAAGTCAGAAAATTGACGAGCGTGAATGTTACCTCCATCCTCTCTGCCTTCCCCCCGGGGATATTATTTACCACCATAGATTATTTTATCTCCCACGATGAAGAACTAACCTGCTAATGGTTATGCCGGTAGGTAGAGCAATATCTTGCTAAATCGTATTACCTCGGAATTTAACGTATTTTGTGATAGTTTTAAATAAATGAATAGACATTATAATTGAAACTAACTAACTAACTAACTAACCATCACGCCGTCTCCCCGAAAGGGTAGGCAGAAAGAATGGACTGCCACACTTTTACTGATGCGGCACTACATCCTTCTCTTTTCGCCCCACGAGAGACGCGGTGTGATGGGTTGCGAACCTCATCGCCACCAGTAGGCATCTCCCGCCCACACTTCGATCGTCCAACACCCACAAAACAAATCTAAAAGAAATAATATAAAATACAATGATATAAAATAAAATAACAAAATAAAAATAATTTAACACAAAATGTTCTGTTTAGATGGTGCACATATTGTCTATTCAATTTATGTTCCACGTATCCACCTTTTTTTTTTAATTTAGCACATAATGTAATAACACATTATGTTTTTTTCGATGTTGCATATGTTGACATGGACGATCCGGACTTTTGTGTTTATTTAATTTATGTTACACGTATGCACCGTTTTTTTTAAAATTAGCTGTAATTAGGCACTTAACCAGCAAGGGCTTTAAAATATAAAATAAACTAACTAACTAACTTACCATCACGCCGTCTCCCCGGAGGGGTAGGCAGAAAGAATGGAACGCCACACTGTTCTGTCCTGACATACGTCTCTCGCTTCCTCTACATTCCTACATCTTGTCATGCATGCCGAAATTCAATATTTGATTTGTTTGATTTATATGAATTTTATTAATTTGACATCCAATTTAAGTTTCTCGCTCTTTTTATTACGTATTACTTATTATTGTGTATCTCTAACTTGTATCTTGGGTGTGTTGGAAAATAATTATGTAAGGCTTTGGAAATATTTACATAAATAAATTAAATTAAATAATTTATAAAATGAAAATATAATGTTTAAATTGTGAACTAAAAATGGCGATGTTTTCTCCCCCCATAGAATTAAAACTTGACGCGGTAGTGCTGATTTCCCTTCCCCGGGGACAAAGTTCAGTGCACGCCGACGTGATTAAAGACACCCCTACAAATACTCGTATCTATTCCGCCAACCGTAGTCACAACACTACGGCGTAGCAACTACATCGGGGCACGTCAGAAAGTAATATAAATAAGAAAAGAAAATTGAAGAAAGAAGCGTGCGAACCCTGGCGAGCCCTAATGGAGAAGACATGTAGGATTCCGAGAATAAATGGCCACCATTTCATCAGCAACTAATCCTAATACATACAGACGAGAGTTGAATGACTCTATTCTAATATGTGTCTCTCGGCTCGAGTACATCTATGGATTTTCTTGGCAAATCACCCTCCCTTATGTTAGAATGTTTGGCATTACCTAAGGTACCTACTTAAATATATTTTTTTTATAATGACAACATTTTCAGATTTTGCCAACAATTCAAATATCACCGATTACACGTGTTTTAAAATGACATTTACTTCGACATAATCATAATATTTTGAGACCCAAAATTACGAAATTACCAAACATATACATATTACAACATCTTGAATGTATACAAATACTTGTAGATGAATACTGGATTTTACCCATTGCGGGTTATCAATTCAAAATGTTGTAAAAACAAAAACTTGTCCAAATATAGCATATAGATTGGAATGACATCTCCAGGCGGTTTCTAGCAATGCACTAATGGCGATAGCCTTTCACATTGCGTTAAAAAGATCTTCTGCGTAATGCTTAATCCAATCTTAATAGATGGCGCTAGTGTAGATTGAACTAAAAAATGTGAAGTGTGCTGTTACATTATAGCAGATATACCACATCCAAAAAATGAAGAGACATGGCGGTTGTAAGAAGGGCGCAATGGGGAATGTTGTATTACGTAAAGCGTGCGCTTAACCCAACCAATGACAGGTCATAAGTCCTGTAAACGCCTCGATCACCATATTCTGTTTCCAATTTGCATCGTCGTCGTCTCTATTGAGATACAATTAATCCTTAAATAGTCTTTTATTATTTTATAACTATAAGTTTAAAATATCTTACCACGAAATGAATGCTTGATATTAAAATTGTTTTATAATTTGTTGAAATTAAGAAATTTTATGAAAAATCGTTTTTTTTTTGGAAAAAATAACGTATTCAAAAAGGTGTTTACCGTAATATAAGATAAATACCTTTTTCATTTCGTGGTGTTACTTAATGAATATAAATATTAACAGCACCCAGATGCGAGAGTTGTGGGTTGGGATGCCATCACTGAGTTATTTTTAGTTTCAAATTAAATGCTAGCCGAATGCTTATTTTTTAATGTGTTTGTTTGATGTCTAGGAAAATAATAACCGTTTTTTGTAGTCTATCATTCGCCGATATTTTATTATTTATAGATCCAGGGTTATTACTTTGGTTCAATCATGCACAAGATCCGATTCCTTTTTCATAATTAATAGCTATTTCTGCTCACTTTGTAGATTGTACAACAAATTCGAATACCGTTATTGTCTGTTTAATTAAGCACTATTATGATACCATTAAAGTGAATTCCATGACACTGACGCGACAGCTATTTATATAATGTAACTATCAATGTTGGAATCAACAGGTGTTATAAACATCATAATAATGTTGGTATCATCGGATGTTACCAGCAGATCAATAATGTAAGCATCATCAGTGTTTCAAATAACTCATTAATGTTGGCATCATCGGGTGTTCGAAATAACTCATTAATGTTGGCATCGAATGGTGTTATAAACAACATAATAATGTTGATATCATCAGACGTTACTAACAGATCAATAATATTAGCATCGTCAAGTGTTACATATAACTCATTAGTGTTGGCATCATCAGGTGTTACAAATAATTCAATAATGTTGGCATCGAATGGTGTTATAAACAACATAATAATGTTGGTATCATCGGATGTTACCAACAGATCAATAATGTTAGCATCATCAGTGTTTCAAATAACTCATTAATGTTGGCATCATCGGGTGTTCGAAATAACTCATTAATGTTGGCATCGAATGGTGTTATAAACAACATAATAATGTTGATATCATCAGACGTTACTAACAGATCAATAATATTAGCATCGTCAAGTGTTACATATAACTCATTAGTGTTGGCATCATCAGGTGTTACAAATAATTCAATAATGTTGGCATCGAATGGTGTTATAAACAACATAATAATGTTGGTATCATCATGTGCTACAAACAGCTCGATAATGTTGGCATCATCAGGTGTTTCAAATAACTCATTTAAGGGGCACCACTAGTGTGACCGCCTGAAAAAAATGTGATTTTTGGTATTTTTTTTAAATAAAATTACTAAAAGACTGTTTTATTATTTAAAGGATAGTTTTGTAAATATATAATGAATACATAATAAAATAATTTGACAAATAAATTTTAATTCAGCGAGTTATTCGCAATCTCGCAAGGTTCCAAAAAAAAAGTCCCCTCACTCTTGCAGTAATAGCGACCTTCACATTGCCTGAAATGAAAAAAAAGTTCATTAAACTAGAAGGTATTGGTCGTACCGACTTTTGAAAGAAAAAATCAATTAAAAAAATGGCGGAGTTTTTAAAAAAGTTTCAAATTTCGAGCAAAAATTTTAATGACTAACTAACTAACCATCACGCCGTCTCCTCGAAAGGGTAGGCAGAAAGAATGGACTGTCACACTTTTACTGATGCGGCACTCCATCCTTCTCTTTTCGCTCCGCGGGAGACGGCACATGATGCACATGATGATACCAACATTATTATGTTGTTTATAACACCATTCGATGCCAACATTATTGAATTATTTGTAACACCTGATGATGCCAACACTAATGAGTTATATGTAACACTTAACGATGCTAATTTTAATGATTTTTGGGAGAGAATTTTAATGATTTTTTATTTATTTTCAATCAAATCGATCGGATGATTTGTCTTTCAGTTATACTGAAGCAAACTTGAAAAATATATAATAGTTTCGAGAAAAACCCATTTAAAGTGTTTCATGGTTATAAATCGAGAAATATCATACCTACTGCTAATCTGCTATACCGAAACATCATAACTAACTATACATCATATGGATCAAAATCCAACTGTCCTTTGTATGTGGATCTATCACCATCAATTGAGTGACCAAACATCTCTTTTACACGCTAACGCAACTTTCGAACCGATGAGCTGCTTCTCTTCAGATGACTGTAACTCTAAAACTTTTTGAGATATGCACTTAAAATTTTACTATGTTATTTTTAAAGGTCGAAAAATTATTGCACTCTAGTGGTGCCCCTTAATGTTGGTATCATCAAGTGTTACAAACGACGATTATAATAAGGTGGCAGGTCGATTTAAGCGAACTCCATACAAGCAGTGAAGAAATCCCTCTGGAAACTGGCAATAATACTTAGGGTACTTAACCAAGGATTCTTTTAACAAACGGTTCTGAGATTATAAACTGAAGTAAACGGCAGTCCCCGGAAACTGGACAATCCTTTACTGTATCTTGTCTAGCAGCGCGCGTATATTCCGACTGCTGCAGTATTAAATGCTGGAGCGGTTCTTTACTGTACTTGAGAACTTAAAATATATGTAATGTGTTTTGTGTTTTGTTCGTAGATGCCCTAAGTTTTGACTATACGTTTTTAAACAAAACAGCGAATTCTAACGCTCATATCACAAATTATGTAACTTGCAACTTGCGATGTTAATCAATTAATTTTTAACTAACTAACTAACCAACCATCACGCCGTTTCACCGGAGAGGTAAGCAGAGAAGATGGACCGCCATACTGTTCTATCCTGACATTCCTCTCTTGCTCCTCCACATTCATACATCGTAACATACACTTCGTCGATTTTTCCGACTTCGAATGTGGCCGCCTTTCAGTATTTGATTAATTTTGTAAGGTCATGCTTGGTCTTCCACGACTTCTCCTTCCAATCACACTGCTTGTATACAACATTTAACCATTCTTTTCTCGTCCATTCGTTCCATATGTTCAAACCATTAGAGGGATCATTTTTCAATTTTACTTATGATGCAATCATCTGCCCAACATTTCTTCCTTATTTCGTCATTCGGTATTCTATCATATATCGTTTTCCCGCACAATTATTTTGAAAATCGATCATTTTGTCGGGTTTATAAGACTTGTATGCTACTCGTCATGACATATGGGATCGAATACAGGGCGGACACCACTATCACAAAAAATGCGCCCAGAGTATCAGAAATGAAGACGCTCAGAAACATGTCTTGTAAGACACTATGCGATAGAATAAGGAAGTATGCCAGGTCGAGTAAATCACCGTCTGGCAATGTACTTTTTATTTATTTATTTTATTCAATAAATACTTAAAATGGGTTTAATAAACTGGTAGTAAAGAAAGAGGTCAACCCAGTATCAAAGTAAAATAGATTTATTTGTAACTGTTAAAAAATTTAACACTGTTATCTTCTTCTTCTCCTTCGTTGTTGTAGACCTATGTGGTCTGTTCCCCGGAGTGTTGCTCCTCCTGAGAGGTAGATTACCAGCTGTCCTTCCATCTTTTAGGAGGTCTTCCACGAAGACGAGTCCCATGAGGCTAATTATGCAATGCAATATAGGGGAGTCTATTGGTGTCCATTCTTTGATCATGACCGTTATACTGTTGAATCTAATCGTTTCGGATTTGGACATTTTCAGTGTTAGTGAGGCAGTATTCATAAAGAAATATACTACAAATTCTGGAAAGAGTACTGCTTCACTGACGTTGACATATTTGGGTTCCTTCTGATATGTTTGATTTTTTGGTTTCATGTTGTTTTATCTTTATCTTATCTTTGTAACACTATTTTGTGTCCAAATGAGTCGCCTGAATGTTTATCGTTTGTAATGTCTCATTTATGTATTATGAGTAAATAAATAAATAATAAATAAAACTAATTTTAATATGTTTTGTCCACAGATGCTCCGGTATGCATCAGCAATGGAGACACCGTGATTGGTGCAGCATTGGACGAGGCGTTGAGAGTAAGATGCACCGTGGAGGCTGACCCCGATGACGTCACGTTCATCTGGCAGTTCAATAATAGTGGGGAGAGTTTTGACGTATCGCCTGCAAGATACGGTAATGGACCATATTAAAAAATCTTACCATCTCATTTAGTGTTTGACAACTGTAACATAAATCTTGATAATTAATTAATACAAATGAAAACATCTGTTTTCTTGAAGTTTTTTAATAACAAGTTGCATCTCGTGAAATATTCTCGGAAGTACTAAATATTTTGTACCCTTTAACGGTGCTAAAATAAAAACGCGGGTTCCGGTATTGGGTAGTCAGTGCCCGATCAAAAATTAGCGATTTTAAATCGGAAAAATAAGAACATTCATATCTTATCCCCCTAATTAATAAGATTTATTTGCTGAAAACATTAAAAAAACACCTGGCAACGCTTACGGAACGGGCATTGGTCCACTCTGGTTGCAAGCCTGAGAGCTACTGCCGGCGGCAGTGAGAACATTGAACTCCTCGCGCTTCCACAGTGAAGCATGCAAGAGTGAGATGCGATTATAGTGTCGCGCACTCACAGCGCTGTTTATACGCGAATTTTCGCCGATGTTCGCAAAATACCTCCGATGAACTCGATAAATTCTGATTATTACTAATATTATTTTTTAAATCAATGCGAAAATATATTATGGAGGACTACCTTAAATCTTAAGATTATTTTTATTTATGTAATGAACGACATAATATTATATACTGATTACAAAATTTTGTGTGAAGTTTGGCCATGTATTTATTATATTTATAGAGATATTGATGGTTATTAGAATCAACGTGTAGAAGATACCCATCATAGGGAAGGGAGGGTTAAAAACTTGGTTCACTGTACACTCGTGTTCAATAATAAGTTGTAGCTTTTAATGTAAATGTTTCTTTTTAACTCACTATAAAAGTTTAATAATCATCACAACCAAATTGTTCTTCATTAATTTTTTACGCTACTGTCATACAATCAGAACAAATTTCAAAATAATCCTAAATACATTTTCGGGCATCGTGTGCATTTCGATTTACTTTCGGAGAGAATCGAAGTATTCCTCTCTCGCTCTCTTGTATTTAAAATATTCTCGCATTCATTCTTAACGATAAACGAGATTTTGCATATTAATATTATGATTTATGTCAGGCATGGGCAACCTTTCCTAGGTCTGGGGCCAAATTATCATTCTGTATCCCTGTCAAGGGCCGGACCAAATTATTAATCAAAATTAGGTAATATTTAATAAAATAAAACACGTTGCTACTTCTTATATATATTTTTATTTATGTAATGAACGACATAATATTATATACTGATTACAAAATTTTGTGTGAAGTTTGGCCATGTACTTGAATTACGAGACTATCAATATTGGCGTTGGTATTGCTTAATGATAATCGCATAGAATTTTCGAGATTTTCATGTGTTATCCTCGTTCGAATTTTTGATTTAGTGTGTTTCATCCTGAAAAAACTGTTCACATGTATGTGCTGCCAAAAAGACAAATGATTTTTCTTGCAAACGTACGTTAATTTGTATATTATTCTTCCACCAAATATAATTTATAAAAATCCGTCAAAGCAACATTGTCAAATTGTGATTTTCCTTCGGTGCGTATACGAGTTTCGCCGAATCACTGCAAGCCCCCGTGTCATCTGCATTATTTAAACTATAATTTTATTTCTCTATTACTTCGCCGAGATGAATCAGGGCCGGACAAAATAGCTCCGAAGGGCCGGATCCGGCCCGCGGGCCGGCGGTTGCCCATCTATGATTTATGTGAATGACGTGTTTCCTCTGTCTACGGCATTACCAAATGCTACATACTTATTAACTAACTATCACGCTGTCTCAGGTTTTTGTTTGCGATGACAACTATCAGTGCACCATTCACTTTATTGCCTGCCCCAACCCTTCTTTCAATATCCCTCTCCACTCGCCCATCTTTTGTAAACATATTACCCAAATACACAAACTCATCTACTCATGATTTCTTCGTTTTCAAAAATCATTACCTTGAACTTATTCACATTCATCATCAGATCATTTCGCATGCATACCTAATACACACTATTCACCAGAACTTCTAGTTCATGATCGTTGCTGCATGTAAGATAGCGTCATCCGCATACAAGATACAGATTACTAACACTCCGCTCATTTTGACACCTACATCCAATCCTTTCAGCTCTTTCATAATATTATATATCGTGGGTATACTGGCAAAAAACGTTAAGTCTAAAATCGCTGTGTTGAGAAATCAATCATTTAAGTTTTCTTTAAATTTGAAAAATATAAGTGTCGTTGTCAAAAGTCAATCGAGGGAATTTTTTTCAGCCGAAGACAATAAGTAGAGTTAACGTTTTTTTCCAGTACAAAAATGTTCAACAAGACTCTTCGAAAAATATTCAGTTTTTTGAAGCTTTTAGCCTGTATAAAATACCTTTTGTACGATTTAACGTTAAATTTATTTTTAAAACTAGAGAAAAAATCTGTTTCATTCGACTTCGTGTATTTTGCCAATTTGTAGAGCATTGTAAACTTTACAATACTGCATCACTAAGTCAAAACTGCCAATTTTCGACTTAACGTTTTTTGCCAGTATACCCACGATATACATTATTGATAATGTCTTAGATATGCGAAACATGTCATTCACATTACAATAAATTTTCTAGAAAACAGACGCTTACATTCGTATTTAATCAATCTTATAATCATGTTTATTTACTTATAATCGAGTTTAAATAGGAATTTGGAAGAAGGAAAATAGGGAGCTAATGTAACTATATTTTGTTTGTAGGCACATCTCACGGGGCTAGTGAGCTACGCTACACACCAGCCAGTGCAAGGGACTATGGAACATTGTCGTGTCGAGGTAGCAACACCATCGGAAGACAGGTGGAACCCTGTCTCTTCCAATTGGTACCTGCGGGTAAGTCACAAAAAAATATCTATTGAATCAATTTTACTCTATATAAATTATATTCAAATTTCTAAGGAAGTGTGACACGCATAGAAAATATCCGAAATGAGTATGTCAAAGCATCGTCAAAGTGGCAACGATAGCCATAAAACTGAAAAAAAAACAAAAAAATTTAAAAGCAAGAAGAGAGGGTATGGTCACGTCACGCGTAGAAAAGTGGTTTATGCATTTATTTTTTCACATGTCAAAAATGACTACATTCATGAATTGTGTGTGTTTGAGTGGGTCCCTGGATAGTTTATATTCACAGTTGGGCCCGGTAGGTGACCGTTAAAACGTTCTAAGAAGTTCATGAATAATTGACCTTCTGAGAATAATTCATAGTTATGTTTGTTTACCATAGATGGCGCTGATGTCGAATTATGTGTTAAAGCATACGCAAACCACTTGCGTTGTAGCGTAGGGTAGAATAAAAACTCAAACTCAATGTAAAATGTCATCTAGTATGTAACTAACTAAGTAACACGAAAAAAAGAATGGAACGTCACACTGTTCTGTCCTGACATACTTCTTTCGCTTCCTCTACATTCATACATCTTGTCATGCACGCACGTCGATTTCTCCGACTCGTCACGTGACCGACATTTAATATTTGATTGATTTGATCGTGCCACGTTCTCCTCGGCCTTCCTCTATTTCTAGCTCCGTTCACGCCGTTTACACATACCTTCTTTCCCATTCTGTTTTCACTCATTCTTTCCACGTGTCCAAACCATCTTGGTGACCCTTTCATTATTTTGTTCACAACACTTTCATTCGCAACACATTCGCTTCTTATACTTGCATTTGACACTATCATTTACAGATTTGCTACACATTTATCTTAGAGATCTCATTTCTACTGCATTTATTATATTCTTATTCTTCTTTTGACAGTTCCATGCTTCACTTCCATACATAAAGATCAGCACTTGAACACCATTATGCACTTCCATCTTAGCTTTTGTTTGCGATGACAACTTTAAGTGCACCATTTACTCTGTTGCCTGCCCCAACCCTTCTTTCAATATCCTTCTCCACCCTCCCATCATTTGTAAACATACTTTTTAAATAAACACAAACAAACTTAACGTAGTTTATCGAAAATGCGAATACCGATAAAAGGTTTGCTGAACCAGCTAATAGAAGGCAGGCCAACGTTGATGACAAGCTTCTGTGTATCGAAACATCTTTGTTTTTAATTTTATTTAAAATCTTGGGTGATCAAGTTTAAAAAAATACAGTTAAATTAACTAACTAACTAACTAACCATCACGCGTCTCCCCGAAGGGGTAGTCAGAAAGAATGGACTGCCACACTTTTCTTTCCTGACATATTTCTCTCGCTTCCTCAACATACATACATCATGTCATGCACGCGCGTCGATTTCTCTGACTCGTCACACGGCCGACATTCAATATTTGATTTATTTGATCGTGCCACGTTTTCCTCGGCCTTTCTCTATTTCTGGTTCCATTTACAACATTAACATATTATTTTTTTACCACTTTTTCTTCATTGATTCTTTCCATATGTCCAAACCATCATAATGATCTTTTCATTATTTTGTTCATGACACCATCATTCGCACCGCATTCACTTCTTATATTTTCATTCGACACTCTATCATACACAGAGTATCCACACATTCGTCTAAGAGATCTCATTTCTACTGCATTTATTCTACTTTCATCCTTCTTTTTGCCAGTTCCATGCTTCGCTTCCATACATAAGGGTCGGTAGAAGAACACCATTGTGCACTGCCATTCTAGCTTAAGCAGTTAAATTATAATATGGTATATTACATTGTGCAATATTAGTGGCGCTCAAGTGGGACCAGATAGTGTCCAAACCCTTCTTCCCAAAAGCGGTCACTTCAACTAAAACATATTTTATTCCACTCCTTCTCCGGGAGAAGTACTCCTGGGTCAGCGTTTTCCCGTCGATTTATTCATTTTTTACAGGGTCCGTTATTTCGGCGGCGCACTTCCCCGCAGCCGTATGTTAAATTTGCCACGAAATATTCGCATACGTCGCCATTGAAGTCTGGAAAATTCGATCAAGCTCCATAAAGGAGAAAATTCGGTCTGGCTCCGAGGGCGCTACGATCGCTCCTGACCAGAACGAGAGGGATGGGGCTTTGGGCCCAACCGTTTGCGAGAAGGAGAATAACGGCAAAGTGCGGAAAATAGAATACCTACAGTATTAGCTTGTTGAATTCAGTCGCCTTTCGTCGATCTCTCGTCTTGCTGGTTTCTGAATTACGTTTAACAAAGCGGAATCTCGGAGGTCGTTAGTTTGTACTGACTCTATGAATACAGTTTTCAATAACCAATTGTTTAGAAATATGCCTAACAATTAAGATTTTATATGAAAATTCCGACATTTATAAAACAGAATAAACGAAATTTATTTATAAAAGTACATGGTATAAGAAAATATATACCTATATAATTTATTTTAACTTATTGAAAGTAAAGACATTAACACTGTGGAATTCCATAGTAATCTACATTGGGAATTAATTAAACATTGTTTAGACGACTTTTTTAATAAAATAATAAATAATAATAATAATAATAATATTTTAAAAATATGTTATTTTACTGTTAAAAAATAATTGTTAGTACCTACTTATAACAAATAGCCCAACTTAATTTTTAATTTTTAATTTTTGTATCGAATTTTAAATGCGTTTTTTATAAGTCTTTCTTTGTTTAGTTTTTGTTAAATTTTTTACACCTGTAGAAACCTCTGAAACATGTCGTGTATTTTAATATTTTCTTATTAAAAAGTGGTCTAAACAATGTTTAATTAATTCCCAAAGTAGATAATTTATTTTAACGAACTAATCATCACGCCGTCTCCCGAAGGGAAAGAATGGACCACCACACTGTTCTTTTCTGAGATACTTATCTCGATTCCTCATCGTGTCATGCAGGCACGTCGATTTCTCTTTCTTCTTCTTCTTCTTCCTTGTTGAAGACCTATGTGGTCTGTTCCCCAGAATGTTTTCAAATCAAATAAATTTGGTTTCTTAAAAGATATTACAAACAATTTTTATAGTTTAAGACATCTATTGAGAACAGGTAAAATGAAAATATTAGAAGTAAATGCGGTGCGAATGAAAGTGTCATGAACAAAATAATTAAAGGAACATTAAGATGGTTTCGACACATGAAAATAATGAATAAAGAAAGAAAAGTAAAAAACTACATGTTAGCAATGTAAATGGAACTAGGAATAGAGAAGACCGAGAAAAACATGGCATGATCAAATAAATCAAATATTAAATATCGACCACGTGAGGAGTCGGATAAATCGACATGCGTGCATGATATGATGTATGAATGTTGGGAAAACGAAGAAAAAGTGTGGCATTCCATTATTTCTGCATATATGTTAGTTAGTTAGTTAGTTTATCAATTTTATTAGAATATTATCTGATGAACTGAGCATTTTTTTGTACTAGATTCAACTGAAATTCAAGTAAAAAATGCATTGCGTGTATATTTATGTTGTATAGCGGAACAGTTGTGGCGGTTGTGGTAAAATGAAAATCGTATCTGCATAATTCGAAATATAAATTTCTTTACCCCGACGAATGCAGGGATTGGATTGGCCTGATTCGGGTATCTTTTATTGCTACTTGGCAGATTTTCAAGAGAAAATACAAATTTAGCTTTGCAGTAACATGTGTCTGATAGAATTTTCGATATCTTGCAGTGAATCATTTCCTCGTGTAATTGAATACGAATCGTATTATAAGAGTACTAAATACATATTCATTATATACACATAACGCTTATGTATAATAAAAACGCGATTGCGTTTTCGGTTTTGCAAATAAAAATATCTCTTATTCTCAGTGTAGGCCTAGTGGCCTGTTTCTTAAGAGGAATTGGCCTCCTGCGAAGTCGACTCCCAGCTGTCCATCTATCTTTTTGGTGGTCTGCCCGGGGGTCGTCTACCATGGGGCTCTCCGTGTAATACAATGGAGGGGAGTCTGGATGGATCCATTCTCCTTACGTGTGCATACCATCTTCTCCTTTGCCTTCCCCACCTAACAACATCCTCGACCTCGCATATCTCCCTTATCCGTGTATTCCTTATCCTCTCAGTGTCTTGCCAGATATATTTCTGAGCGTCTTCATCTGAGCGCGTTTTTTGTGATTGTGGTGTCCGCCCTGCACTCGATCCCATATGTCATGATGGGTCGCACACAAGTCTTATAAATTTTTACTTTGCTGCTGATCTTCATGTCAGGGTTTTTCCAAGTTGAATTCTTCAATATTTTGAAATGACCGAGGCCTTGTTTACTTGCTCCATCACTTCACTTGGTAGATCCATTTTCCCACACAAGTCCACACCCAGATATCTAAATTTTTCCACCTGTTCCACTGAAACACCCCCCACAGACACGCTACATCCCACCTGAGCTCGAGAGAATACCATACTCTTGGTCTTTGCTACTGATACGATCA